>CM060945.1:144228939-144828939 GCA_030765085.1 Allium cepa | reverse complement strand
ACTGCCATTCAAGAATCAAAAGATTTGAAACAAATGAAAGTCAAAGATCGGAAACCTCACCACTTACGAGCTAGAGATGAAATTCAAGGAAGAGCGTGAAGGAGGAGACACTCGAAAGAAATCAATAGCTCTTAAAGGGACAACTAAAAGTGAAGATGATGATGGTGAAGTAGAATTAGCACTATTAATAAGAAGATTCAAAAGGTGGAATCGCAAATATGGTAATACGGTCAAAAATCAACAAGTAAAGAGTAGATTAAACAAAGCACTAGACTATCCAAAAGAGCAGAAAATCATTTGTCACAAATGCAATAAACCTGGTCCTATCAAGCCAAATTGTCCCTAAAATCGACTCAGCCAAGGAAAGAAACTGAAAAGGAGAAGTTTTGCAGCTACTTGGGATGAAAGCGACAAAGATGGAAGCGATAACATTGACAGTGAGAGTGAAAAAGCAAATTTGGGTCTTCATGGTGAAATAACTGACAGTGATGATGATGAGCCAAGTGAGGTATCAAAACTTACTCATTCAGAATTACTTATATATTTTCATGAGATAAATGGGTGTTTTGAACGACTTAGGGAGAAATATGCTAAAATTGAAACAGAAATAGATAGTTTATTGAAGTAAATGATCCGCTTGAACAATTAGTTAAAAACTATCAAAATAAGTGCCCTAAGTGTGACAAGTGTTCATTGTTTGAAGAAGAAATTAAGAAATCAGAAATTAATATAAAATCACTTGAAAATGAAATTCTGATTTTGAAAGAAAGTGAAAATACAAGAGGAGAAAATTCTATTAAAAGGTGCATACAATTGTTAAACGAAAATGAATCTCTCAAAACACAAGTCCAACAACTATCAACGACTTTAGAGAAATTTTCAAAAAGTGAGAAATCGTTGAACATGCTATTAGGAAAACAAACTATGAATACAGTTAGACAAGGACTTGGGTATAAATCTAAAAATGTTAGAAATAAGATTAATTAAGTAAATTAAATGTGCACAATTTGTAGAAAATTTGGACACAATCAAAACAATTGCTGGTGCAGACCCAAACACATGAAAACGATTTCAATTTGGGTTCCAAAAAGCACAAATATAAAATCTCTCTATGTTAAACAAATTTGAGGGCTGAAAGGAATATATATAAATAGGTTTGGGTCTCCACAAAATTAGTTTTCAAAATCAATTACCACTAACAATCATGGACCTATAAAAACTAATAGGTCACTAAACTCTCTTCTTGTGTAGGTATGTTGGTAAGCTAAGGAACAACAGCAATGGTACTTGGATTCTGGCTGTTCCAGGCACATGACAGGCGATAAATCAAAGTTTCCTAGCCTAGAAAAGTACAGAGGTGGCAGAGTCACAATGGGTGACAATGACAAGTTTAGAATTGTCGGTAAAGGTAAAGTAGGTAACAATACATTTACCTTAAATGACGTACTATATGTTGAAAATCTGCACCACAATTTGATATCAATCAACCAGCTATGTGATAAAGGTATGAATGTTATTTTTGATTCTGACTAGTGTAAAATTGTTGACAAATCATCAAAAGAAATCTTATTTTCAGGTAAGAGGAAAGGTAGTATATATTCTCTATCTTTTGATGATCTCACCCTTTCAAAATGTTTGGTAGATAAGGATATAGAAGTAAATTTATGGCATAGACGATTAGGGCATGCTAGCATGAATTTGTTAAACAAATTAAAAAGGAAAAGTTTGGTAAGAGGGTCGCCATCACATGATTTCGAAGCAGAAAATTTATGTAAATCATGTACCTTGGGAAAACTTAAAAAATCATCATTTCATGCCAAAAACAATGTAAGCACTTCGAGAGTTCTCGAACTAGTTCATATGGATTTGTTTGGACCTAACGACATTGCTAGCTTAGGTGGTAAGAAATATTGCTTTGTGTTAGTTGATGATTACTCAAGATATACATGGGTATATTTCTTGGCTAAAAAATCAGAAACTTTTCATACTTCACAAAATTCACAAAATTAGTTCAAAATGAAAAAGGAGTTCCTATTGTTTCGTAAGAAGTGATCATGGTGGAGAATTTGAAAATTATGAATTTGAAAACTTTTGTGATGAAAATGGATTTAAACAAGAATTTTCTGCACCACGTACTCCACAACAAAATGGAGTAGTTGAAAGAAAGAATCGAACATTGCAAGAGTTGGCTAGGTCTATGATAAATGAGTATGAGCTACCTTTGCATTTTTGGGCAAAAGCAATAAATACAGCTTGTTATGTAATGAATAGAGTTATGATTAGACCGATTCTTAACAAAACACCCTATGAGCTATGGTTCAAAAATAAACCAAATATTGCTTACTTCAAAGTATTTGGGTGTCCATGCTATATTCTCAATACAAGTGATCAATTAGGAAAATTCGAAGCTAAAGCTTATGAAGGCATACTCATGGGATACTCTTCTAGAAGCAAAGCTTATAGAGTCTACAACAAAGGAATAAAACAATTGTGGAGTCAATCAATGTGAAGTTTGATGAAGGCATTAATGAACAGGAAATGGTCAAAAGCAATGTTGAAGAGGAGAACGAAAAAGATAAGAATGAAAAACCAAAAGAAACTACAACAACAAAAGAAGTCCGAAGGAATCTAGATCCACAGAGATTGAAATTCAAAGCAGATCATCCTCTAGAATTGATAATAGGAAATCCTATCACAGGTGTTCAAACTCGTTCCTTCTTTAGAAATTTGTGTGATTTGTGTCTATATAGTGGATTTATTCCAGAAATAGAACCCAAAGACATAGATACAGCTCTTAATAATGAAAACTGGTTTATGGCTATGCAAGAAGAGCTAAATCAATTTAAGCAAAATGATATTTGGAATCTAGCGCCTAGACCTAAGGATTATCCAGTCGTAGGAACAAAATGGATTTTCAAAAATAAATATGATGAATCTGGAAATGTGATTAGAAATAAAGCTAGATTAGTTGCTAAAGGATATAATCAAATTGAAGGAGTTGACTTTGATGAAACTTTTGCACCAGTAACTAGAATAGAATCAATTAGGATATTGTTAGCTTTTGCTTGCTACAAAGGATTTAAATTAAGACAAATGGATATAAAAAGTGCCTTTCTTAACGGAATTTTAAAAGAAGATGTATTTGTTGAACAACCAGAAGGTTTTGAAAGTCATGAATATCCTAACCATGTATATAAACTTAAAAAGGCATTATATGGATTAAAACAAGCTCCTAGAGCTTGGTATGAATGCCTTAGTACTTATCTTCTTGAAAATGGGTTCAAAAAGGGCTGTGTAGACACCACACTATTTCTAGTGCATGAAAACAATGATCTTTTGATTGTTCAAATATATGTTGATGACATCATTTATGGTGCTACTAACAATTTGTTGTATGAGATATTTGAAAAAGTTATGCAGGAAAAGTTTGAAATGAGCTTGGTTGGAGAGTTAAAATTCTTTTTAGGATTTCAAGTCAAACAAAGCGATAAAGGTACATTTATTTCTCAAACAAAATATATCATGGAACTTGTCAACATATTTGAATTAAAAGATGCTAAACCGGCTAGAACCCCCATGAGCACAACAATTAAACTTGACAATGATGAAAAAGGTAAGGCAGTTGATCAACAGCAATAGAGAGCTATGATTGGATCACTCCTTTATCATACCGCTTCTAGGCCTGACATCATGTTTTCTGTCTGCTTGTGTGCACGATTTCAATCTAACCCAAAAGAATCTCATTTAAAAGCCGTTAAAAGAATTATAAAATATTTGTTGCACACCCCACGGCTTGGTCTTTGGCATCCAACAAATGATAATTTTGAATTAAAAGGGTTTTCAGATGCGGACTATGCTGAAAGTCTAGTTGATAGAAAAAGTACTAGTGGTGCATGCTTTATGTTAAGACATTCATTAGTTGCATGGTCAAGTAGAAAACAGAATTGTATTGCGTTATCCACCACAGAAGTAGAGTATATTGCTCTGAGTGGTTGCTCTGCTCAAATCTTATGGATGATACAAACTTTGCAAGACTATGGTCTAAATTTTAAACGTGTACCACTAATGTGTGATAGTAAAAGCGCAATTGATCTGACAAATAATCCTGTAAATCACTCACGAACAAAACATATAGATGTTAGACATCATTTTATTAGAGATCATATTTCCAAGGAAAATATCTGCATAAATTTCATTTCAACTGATTCTCAATTGGCAGACATATTTACAAAACTCCTACCAGAAAATAATTTTTGTAAACTACGTCTCAGCTTAGGTGTTTTAGAAATTTCATTTTCTAAATATTTAACATTTTTTTCTCCCTACTAATTATCGAAAAGTAAATAATAATTGAAAAAGTGATGAGTGTTGATATTTATCATATATTATGACTCGAGACGGTATAATTAGTAAATTTCTTTTGAAATTTAAACAAGAGTTATAAAACTTTTTCTTGGTAAAAATTCCATGACCATCTCTATTTCTATCATATTTCTAACGACCATCACTCATCAAAATTCAATATAGTTTGTCGATATATGGTACTTTAAATAGGAATCATTCGTTTTTCATTTTATTTTTAACAAAAAATAATAATAATAATAATAAATAAAATAAAATCCAAAGTATTCACTCTCATTTAAAAGTCCTCACGGTTATGCATGGATGATTTACTTGGAATTTGGTATATGCTTCCATGCTCATTTAAAAGTCCTCACGTTATGCATGTATGGAACGCATATCAAAATTGATTTTTTAAATAAACAAGTTAATTCTAATCCCATTTAAAAGTCCTCACAGTTATGCGTGGTTAGAAGATATTTGAATTCATTTTTTTAAAATAAAATTGGAATGCTACTAATCTCATTTAAAAGTCCTAACGGTTATGCATGGTTGGTAGATATTCAAATTCCTGATATAAATATACCACAAACAGACACACTGTATGGTTTTGTATGATGATATCATTTCCATCATTCTAAAAGTGGAACATGCGCCTAACAGGGTATTTATGATTTTTGTTTGATTTTTTATTGAAATTTAATATTTATATTCGATTGAGTTTTAGTGATGTATTAATATCTATCACTTTATCTCCATTTTTCTAACACTATTACTTTTTTGCTGCTAACAAAAGAGGGAGAGAACAGTTAAGATTTTGATAAATAAAGGTCAAATATTTTCTATTTGCATCTAGGCTCATTTGCATATTTTTAATTGTATGCATATATGAAGGGGGAGCTTTGTGTAGAGAGGAAGCATTCAGATAGGGGGAGCAAATTGAATGATCAAATACATTTAACAAAATCTTAAATATATGTTTGTTATCATCAAAAAGGGGAGATTGTTGAATATGCGACTATATGATTTTTGTTTGATGATAATAAACATATATATATATATATATATATATTCATTTAAATGTATTTGTTAATATACTATTTTATTTTCACAGATTAATAAATATTTGATGAATAAAATAAATAACACAGAATTTGAATTCAAACGGATATTTTATTCAAACAAATATTTATTACAATTTTTGAATAGTACAAATTTCACGCTCCCACTATATATATACAATTACAATTACAATACAGATTTGATTACATCACAATTCACATTTACATTTGCACCTCACTACATATCACTCACACTTGTATTTTATCTTCAACTTGAATCCAACATCTGAGCAATCTGCAAAAACAAATACTGAGGTGGTAAAATTGAAAAAAAAAATTGCAGTATAAAATAAAATTTGAATTTTGAAAATAATATTTGCCTCAGTTATTTGGGTTGCTCGTCATCATTTAAATTTGAATTCATCATACACGAACAGCTTGTGACATGCACAGTGCATCACTGTACATGCCACAAGGCCGTGCATACCGATATATACACTTGATAAAATTACAGGGACAGGTGAGCACAGGTCAAACCCAAAACGCCGGGTTCAACTCAAGTGCAATAAAAATAATGTCACAATATCAGCACAAGGTCATACCCAAGCTCTAAGCTAGATTTAACACAGGTGCAAGTTTATGAAAATGGTCAAGACAACTAAAACAAGCCTCGACCAAATTCCAAATGTACAAATGCAATATGAACCAAACAGTGCACAAAGGCAGTGGTACAACATACCCAATGAAGACTTGAACAATGGCAATACTCGAGTATAAATAATGAAAATATACAGGTGCAAACAGCAGCTACAACACAAACTGCCTCGATGCATACATATGGCCAAGCGATGCATCACTGAAACACAAATACATGGAGCAAATACAACTGATTCAAGTGAAAGGCAACTGTACACATGAAGTCAATATGATCAAGGCAATAAGCCTAGAACTAAGTTGGCAGTTACAATGTGCACATATTAACAAATCGAAAATAGTTCAATCAACACTTCAACCTGAGCCAGACACAGTGCAGACACAAGAGTACAAGTCCAAATACACTAACACAAATGACCAAAGTCTATACAGAACAACTCAACTGTATGAAACAGTGAAACGAAGTGGAAAATGCACCAATACTAAACAGAAGAATACATGAACACTATATCCACAGCAAACAACATGATGCAGCAACCCATATATACAGTGAACAGTGCAGTCATGATATGCAAGCATAGGTCGAGTCAGGGATGCAAACAAGTGTATCATGTAAACCAGTGCCAACGGATCAGAGTCGAGCACAAAGGAATGCAACACTGCTTCACATATATGAAAACTAGAGAATACAAACTATGACACAAGACCACAAATCCAAACCAAGTTCAACAGTCGAAGCATCATCAACAAAGTGATACAACAGTTCAGTGAACAAGTGAAGCATATTTGTTTATATGTGTAAATATATGTATAACAAGTTCAGGCTGCAGGTCAAAGACATAATGGCCGAAGTAAGTACACAAAGGAAACGCAAAGTCAACTCAAAGCCATATGCAATGACCAAAGGCAGTTCAAAGTAATGTCGAAGTCACAATCGAAAACGAGTCCAAAAAATCATGGAACAGCAGTTTCAAATCAAGACGGTGCCAAACCCAAAATATTTTCATAAAATCAACATAATCAATTCCAGTGACCAAAGTCAACAGAAATCGAAATCCTGGTGGTCACAAACGAAATCAACATCGTCAAACCAGAATCGAAACCGTGATGACCAAGAAAACGAACAGTTCAAAATCAACACCATGTTATTCAAGTAAATTGAAAAAGTCAGTAATCAATCTCAAGCATCCAAATGAAGATCGAATGGCTGAAGCATAGTATTGGTGAAATCAAACAACTATCAGACGAATGTAAATATAGGAATTCGACTTCTATAAATCCCATTCATCATCGGCAGTTTCAAATCCATCGAATTCAATTATTCAAACCAGAGACAAAAAGCATAAATTACATACCCGAATCAAAGTCGAACTCAATCAAATAGAAGCAGCCGAAAACATCTCAAGAGACGATCAATCGACAGAGCAAGGAAATCGAAATCAATTACTCAATCGATCTGATAAAAGTCCGTGTCTTCAAATTTGATCAAAACCCTAATTTTTAATCAGAAAGGAACGAACGAGAAAGCCACCATTTTTCACAAGGGAACCAGGCCCATAAAGAAATGAATAAAAAGGGGGCCGACCTTTATTGTTAACAATTATATTTGGGCTTAACTTCTCAAATAGGGTTTTGATTGTTTTAAATTTAAATTCTTCTGTAAAATTGTTGTAAAATCTATTCGTGTGACTAGGGGACAAACTATGTGGCGTAGTTTGAGAATTCGCAACTCAGTGGCTGATTTGTGGCAGGGTTTTGAGCGCAGAGTTATGTTAGTCAATAGAGGGTGTCGTGAGTTTACGTGTGTAAGCATGTGACTACTTAATTTTTAGTAGAAACCTTGGGAGCAGCACGTAGGCAGGTTTTTGCCGAAGCTGGGTAAATTATGTGTCGTTCTATTTCTGCATTTATTCTGCTATTATTTGTGCTACTATTTTGATATGTCTGTGTTGAAATAACTTTATAACTTCCGCAATAATATTTATAATTGATAGTATCACCATATTCACCCGCCTCCCCTCTAGGGTGAAATCGATCCTACATTAACTTCATGAAAAAATTTAAGGTATGTTTTGGGTGTAAATTCCCAAAAGCAAAATGCTTTTTTTTCTTTCTGTGTTCTCCCCTTCTTTCGCTATAATTAGTTAATTGTATTTTGTAATGAAATTATTATGCTTCTAAATATTCGATTTTATGGACAGAACCAGAGCACAATCTTGCTCCTTCGCTTATCATTGAGCAACAACTGTAACTGCATATCATAATTGTTTTACCAACTTAAGTACCAGAATTTCGAATATGGGTAGCGTTTTTTTCACTACTATAAATCCACTATCAATATTAGATAGCATGATTTAGAAGTGTGGCCAAAATAATTTATCGTCATGTTTAGTTGTTTTTATTAAAAATGATATTTTTGGTATTGTTAACTATGATTTGCTTGCATAAATCAAATATACATTTGCAGTCTCCATTTAAATTTCAATTTCCGCCTTCTAGATTTAAACGGTATTGTATTTGGTAAAATTTTAATCATTTCCAACCTTATAGGAACTTATGAAGTTTAGATTAACATCCATGTAAAGCACAATATCTACTAAATAAGTGGGTATGAAGCGTTCTATAGCATAATTAAAGTATTGTTAAATTATTTTCTCTTTATACCAAGACTGTGAGATTTTTTACCTTTATTATTGATACCAAAATTATGATGCAGTTGTCAAATTACCACCAATCCAGAATCCATAATGCTACTTTATTTTAAACCAAGACATTGTTCATCATAGGTTCATTAGAAGAGGGAATTTGGTTAAGCAAGTCAAGTGACCCAATTCAACTTGAGCAAATTGAGAGATTGGTCCTAGAAATAGGTATGAAGCTAAACCAAAGTTAATTACCTTTTGATGTTCATCAACTTTAATTAAGTACGTGTAAATCCAAACTGTGCACCAAAGACCCATTTTTATCTGATTTCTCACTGAATATCTTGTATGTATTCACGATGCTTGCTGTGAAGTTTGATGTAGAATGGTAGTCGGTTGCAATTTTTGTCAGACTCTAAATAACAAAGCATTTCTGCTTCCATTGATTTTGATTTATCGCCCTCACACTATGTGATTTTTTTAGTAGCAAAATATAGTTGTTTAAAATGAGTGATTATCTATATTAACTTCATGAATTTTTTTAAATTATATGAAAATTTTTAAATTATGTTTTGGGTGTAAATTCCAAAGGCAAAATGCTTTTTTTCTTTCTGTGTTCTCCCCTTCTTTCGCTATAATTAAGCTTATTGTATTTTATTATGAAATTACTATGATTCTAAATATTCAAATTTTTGGACGTAACTAAAGCACAATCTACCTCCTTCTCTTATTATTGAGCAACAATTGTAACTGCATATCATAGTTGCTTTGCCAACTTAAGTACCAAGATTTCGAATATGGGTAGCGTTTCTTTCACTACTATAAATATACTATCAATATAAGACAACTGATTTGGAAGTATGGTCAATATAATTTAGCATCATGTTTTGTTGTTTTTAATAAAAATGCGATTTTTGGTATTGTTAACTGTGATTTGCATGGATATACCAAATATACATTTGCAGTCTCCATTTAAATTTTAGTTTTCGCCTTATGGGTTTAAATGGTATTGTATTTGGTAAAATTATAATCATTTCCAACCTTATAGGAACTTATGAAGTTTAGATTGACATCCACTTAAAGCACAACATCCACTACATAAATGCCTATGAAGCATTCTACGGTATAATTAAAGTAGCGTTAAATTATTTGATATTTATACCAAGACTGAGAGATTTTTTGACCTTTACTATTGATACCAAAATTTTCATGCAGCTGTCAAATTACCAGCAATCTAGAGTGCATAATGCTACTTTATTTTAATCTAGGATATTCTTCATCATAGGTTTATTGGATGAGGGAATTTGGTTGAGCAAGTCAAGCGGCCCAGTTCAACTTGAGCAAATTGAGAGATTGGTCCTAGAAACAGGTATAAAATTAAACCAAAGTTAATTACCTTTTGATGTCCATCAACTTTAGTTAAGTATATGTAAAACCAAACTGTGCACAAATGTCTCGTTTTTATCTGATTGTCACTGAATATTTACAATTCCATCAAAGTACTTAGGATGAACTTTGATGAAACCGAGCTGGTGCTTATTCAATCACACACAAGACTGTAGCTTTTGAAGCCAATAAACTTTGATGAACCATTAGCTATTTATTGCATTAAAAAAAATTCGCAAAATATTGTTGGAATCTGTTTTTTACACATGTTGACGACTTTAAAAAAATATACATGCTCGATGATGATGTTACATCTTGATTTATCAAGTAAGAGATGTAATCTAATACTAAGATTCAACAACTTTTGGAACATTGCATTATATAATCTATTTTTTTATTTACTATATATTCATTCAACTACAATTGATATTTGTGCAACCGACAAATTATGGAATCAGTGAGCATGTTATGCCTGCTTGATAAACAAATAAGAGGACTTGTTTGTTATTGTTTAACGATGGAATTTCTATCGGTTTAGAAAACCATTAATAAATTTCAAATTAAAATAACCGCAAACGCATGGCGTATGATAGTTAGTATGTGGCGAGTACGATCTGTAGGGAATTGTTAGATTTTAAAAACCAATTCAATCAAATTAAACCAAATGAAGAGGAAATTGTTAACTACAAGCAAAATGAAGCTAAAACTAGAATTAAAATGAGATTAAAACTTGAGATTAGAGAATTGTTTAGAGGCCAATCCACTCTCATAGTTTTTGTAAATCAACAAACAAATAATTTATGATCTCTAGTTTCGATTTTAAGTGAAATAATTGTTGTATTTATCATAAGTATGGTTTATTTATGTTATTAATTAACATAACTTAAACCATCAAACTATAATACAACAAATAAACCACCTATAAATTCTCATGAAAATGAAACCAAAGCATAAGCTATATTAAGTATGATCTATTTACTATTGTAATTAGTAAAATAGATCATCAAATTTTGTTTTTACTTCCATTTCAAAATCAAAAATCAATTAGCAATTGATGATGTAAATTGTGTTCATGTTGAATAAGAATAGCTCATTTGCAAATGCAACATAAGCTATCAAACCCACTTGTATAAACTTACATCAAGATCTACTCTCATGAAAAATAAATAAAAGAGACCATAAATCATAGAAATGTTGCAATTACATAATATTTGAGAGCTTCATTACCCCTAAATTAAAGAGGTTTTGCTACTCATTTGTATTATCATATCAACGCATATAAATTTCAACATTAAAAGCAAAGAGAAGTAGAAACTAAAAAAAAGAAAGGAGGTTAACTACTTGCATGAAATAACATTAAAACTAATTGCATAAATGTAAATCTAAGCTATGAATATGAAATGAAAGAGCAAAAAAATAAAAAATAACATAAAAGTAAATAAAAGCATGTAGAAGAGAAAAGAGAAAGAGGCTAGGAAGCCATTTTATTTCATGAAACTTTGATATTACAACTTCCCTTCTTAATTTCCTAACTAATTTTAAAGAGTAGAAGATCCTTTACATGTACATAAGAGGACTATTTATACATGCATAAAACCTTATTTTAATTTCTAGGATGCTTCCCAAAATGCCATTTAGGAAGTGTGGCCAGCAAGTAACCATTAGCCACTAATTAATCTATCATTAAATGTGCATAAAGCTTTAACCTTCTCTTAGTTGTCCATTAGCATCTAATTATAGATTTAGGTCAGTGGGTGAGGTCCTCCATGATCATGAGCTTGAATTATTTCCTCTTCATTCATTTGTATTCCCTTGTGCATGCATATATCTATAAGAAACTCTCTTCCATATGCATCCAAATTCCTATAAAAAATTATGAAAAATGTCCAAGTAAAAAGTCCCAAATTAACATATGCACAAAAATGACTATTTTACCCCTGTATATAGATGAATATATGACGATTTGAAAATAATTGAATTTTTGTTTTAAAAATGTTAAAATACCCAAATATAACATTTATTTAAATAAAAATAAATAAAATATGGATGTATGTACATGCACATTTATGTGCACATCAAATACCCTCACACTTTTCTTTTTACTCGTCCTTGAATAAAGGAAAACTAAGATAAATCCATTTTCATATGGAGCACGATTGCATTGAGAATATGCAACAAACCGCTAAACCTATGGGTATCCCCAGTAGGACGAGTGTTGTCTCGTGAGGGTTTTTAGCGGATACTACCCACAAAATCCGAATGCAAAGTGAAAATATTTACAAAATGCAAGATTTATTTACAAAGAGATAAATGATATTTACTATGATGGAATTTCTTTTATACAAATAAGTTAAATATAGGTTTTGGTCATTACCTTGAAAATTTATATAACTTACTCGTCAAAGTTTCCAATAAAAACAAATTTATCGTAACAAATGGGCTATAGTTTAACTTGTTGCTTCGGTCGATAATACAATGTAATTATGAAATGGAACCTTAGTTGAATATCAATGTTTATCAAAGTGGAATTTTCATTTATTTCCAATAACAAGTCAAATCAAACAAGTTAAAATGGTGCTTGGATTTCAATTGCTTACTCTCTCTCTTATTTGAAAATTTTATTGATATTAACGATATTTACATATGCCTAACTCAGGTAAATTGAGGCCAGATATATTACCTGTGCACTCCCTTACGGACTAATGTGAGGGGAATACAGAGCGTGGCAAGTGAACACACAAATGTGAACACTTATTGACTGTAGGCGTTATTAAAAAGAATTTTTATATGCATGGACCTAACTCAGATAAACTATGGCTAGGATACTGATCATGCACTACCTTTCGGGTTTACGTGAGATGGGTACAGAGCATGGCGAGTGAACACACGAGTGTGAACACATGACTCTAGGTGCTAAACATATATACACATGTACAAATTTCTTTTTTTACTTATATGTTTTTTTGTTTTTTTGTTTTTTTTAAAAGTAAGAGTTTTACAAAATCGTCTTAGCACCATTTAACTTAGAAGATAAAATGTTATATCCTTCACTTTAAATTTACCACTTTTTTAAACAAAGATTTTGATTTAGAATATACTTCATAATTAACACATATGAATCTTCCTACATACTAGGTAAGCCATTTTATTTGATATCAAACTTCATTTTTATTTTTGTTAAGACAAATAAACTTTCAAAAAAATTAATTTATTAACCAAAACTTATATTTATCCTACAGTGTTTCTTCAAAAATAAATAAAAATGTTAAAAATAATATGTTTTGAGATTTATAAATTTTGAGATCTTTTTATTTAAAAAAAAATGAAAATTCAAAAATGCCATGAAAATTTCAAAGAAAAAAAAGAAAGTGAGACTCCCCCCACACTTAATTTTGATTGTGTCCCCACAGTCAATGTATGATATAATGAGTGTAATGGGGATAATATGTACATATTTACAAAAAAGGGTTAACATTCTTACTAGACATAGCTTGGCACACGAAGAATCATGAGCTTCTCCTCTTAGTTACTTGGCAGTTCCAAGAAAGGTTCAAACAATGACCGTTGACTTTGAAAATCAATCCATCCTAGGGTTTTGTATTTCTATGGCACCGTGTGGAAATATAGTCCGTACCACAAATGGTCCGGTCCATCTCGATTTAAGTTTCCCAGGGAATAAATGAAGTCTAGAGTCGTATAAAAGAACTTTTTGGTTAGGCGAAAACGTTTTTCTTAGGATTGACTTGTCATGGAAAACTTCTGTTCTTTCTTTGTAAAATTTTTCATTTTCATACGCGTCGTTCCTAAGTTCTTCTACTTCGTTGAGTTGTAGTTTTCGGTTTTCGCTGGCTTTCTCAAGATCAAAGTTTAAGTTCTTCATTGCCTAAAATGCTTTGTATTCGATTTCAATAGGTAAATGGAAAGCTTTACCGTAAACTAAACGAAATGGGGACATCTCAAGGTTAGTTTTAAAAAAGTATGGTAAGCCCAAAGCGCGTTAGTCAATTTCTATGACCAATCTTTTCGATTTTTGTTAACTGTTTTGTCCAAGATTTATTTTATTTGTCAATTTGAAACTTCAACTTGGCCATAAGTCTGAGGATGATATGGAGTGGATAACTTGTGGGTTATCGAGTATTTCTTCATTAAAGTTTCAAAAGAACGGTTGCAAAAAAGGGTTCCGTTATCGCTGATTATTGTGCAAGGTGTGCCGAACCTCGAAAAGATGTTTTCTTTTTGAAATTTCACAACAATTCTATGGTCGTTGGTCTTGCAAGGAATGGCTTCGACCCATTTTGAGATGTAATCGACAACGAGAAGGATACACGAATTTCCAAAAGAATTGGGAAAGGGTCTCATAAATTTGATGCCCCAAACATCAAAGATTTCGATTGTAAGAATAGGTTTAGAGGCATCATATCTCATCAAGAAATCCATCCAAGCATTTGACATCGATCGCAAGTTTTGCAAAATTCAAATGAGTCTTTGAAAAGAGAAGGCCAATAGAAACCCACTGAAGCACCTTTTCCGCAGTTTTTCGAGGACCGAAATGTCCACCACACGCTTGATCATGGTAAACGAAAGAACACTCCTGATCTCATTATCTGGGAAGCAATGTCAGATGATTTGGTCGGGGCAATATTTGAACAAGTATGGATCGTCCTAATAGAAATATTTCACTTGGGACATGAATTTATATTTATCCTTTTTGGACCAAGATGAGGGAGTTTCTTTAGTGATTAAGTAGCCCACTATATTAGCGTACCATGGATCAATAGAAATTGAAAGAAGTTGTTCATCGGGGAAGCTTTCATTGATTGGCAAAGAAGATGGTGCGTTCGGAAGACGAGATAAGTGACCGGCTATAACGTTATTGGATCCTTTTTTGTCATTGATTGTAAGATCAAACTCTTATAATAAAAGGATCCAATGAATCAAGCGAGATTTAGCATCCTTTTTAGCAAAGAGATATCGAACCGTAGAATGGTCCGTGTACACAGTAATTTGCAACCCGATCAAATATTGTCAGAATTTTTCGAGAGCAAAAACTACCTAGAAGCTCTTTTTCAGTGGTTGTGTAGCTAAGTTGAGCGCCACTCAAAGTCATGCTAGCGTAGTAGATAATGTGAAGGATCTTATTGATGCGTTGTCCTAAGACAGCACCAACTACAAAGTTCAAAGCACCACATGTTATTTCAAATGGGAGATCCCAATTGGGTGCGCAAATGATTAGAGATGAAATGAGTTCTTTTTTAAGACGTTCAAAGAAGAGATACACGCAGAGTTGAAATCGAATGGAACGTCTTTTTCGAGAAGAGTCGTCAATGGATGAGCGATTTTGCTAAAGTCTTTCACAAAGCGTCGGTAAAAGCCTGCATGTCCTAGAAATGATCGAATGTTCTTAACAGATTTGGGAATGGGTAGGTTTGCAATTACGTCAACTTTCGCTTTATCTACCTCAATGCCTTTATTTGAGATAATATGTCCAAGGACTATGCCTTGTTTGACCATAAAGTGGCATTTTTTCCAATTCAAAGTCAAATGTTTTTCTTTACATCGATTTAGAACCAATTCGAAATAATGTAAGCATTGGGAAAAAGAATCACAAAAATAGAGAAATCGTCCATAAAAATTCTAGAAAGCGTTCAATCATGTTGGAAAAGATTCCAACCATGCATCATTAGAAAGTAGCAGGAGCATTAGAAAGTCCGAACGACATACGTCGATAAGCAAAGGTACCGAATGAACACGTGAAAGTCGTTTTCTCTTGATCTTCGGGAGCGATTGAAATTTGGTTATAGCAGGAATAACCATCAAAGAAGCAGTAGAATTCGTGGCCAGCTAAACGTTTAACCATTTGGTCAATGAAAGGAAGAGGGATGTGATCTTTACGTGCTGTGGAATTTAGTTTTCGATAGTCAATGCAAACACGCCAACCAGTTTGAGTCTGAGTAGGAATGAGTTTGTTAGCGTTGTTTGTTATAACGATAAGTCCGTACTTTTTAGGCATGACATAAATTGGGCTAACCCATGGGATATCGGAGATGGGTTATATGATACCGTTATCGAGGAGCTTAAGAATTTCATCATGAACCACATCTTTCATTTTAGGGTTAAGCCTCCGTTGTGCATCACGAGTGGGTTTCGCTTCGTCGATTAAGTAAATGCGAAGTTGGACAATAGTAGGGCTAATTCCCTTAATATCGAAAATCGACCACCCAATTGCTTCTCTGTTTTTAAAAAGAATAGAAAGTAAGGAGGTTTCATGATCAAGAGAGAGTTGTGGAGATTATGATGGGAAACGTTTTGTTATCACCTAAGTATGCATACTTAAGGTGATCGAGAGTGGTTTGAGGTCCAACTTTGGGAGTTTCTCGATCAAAGAATTGGGTTGAGATTCGGACTCAACTGGAAGTGATTCAAAAGGAAGAGTGTATTCAATCTCATTGGGTATTTCATGAAATAATTTTTTGTACTCAGCTTCGCATTCGTCGTTAAGATCACGTGTATCATTTTCGAAGTTATCGTGAATGACACTAACTTCCAACATTTGGCCGCGAGGTTCATTTGATTGACTTTCAAGATTGAAAATGTTAAGATCTAAAGTCATGTTTCCAAAAGAGATTTTCATCGATCTATTACGATTATTGATTAGGGAATTTGAGATGGCTAAGAATGGTCGGCTAAAAATCAATGGAATTTGACTCGCGGGATTTGTCATGGGTTGTGTTTTGGGAACGATAAAATCAACGGGGAATATGAATTCCCCTGCTCGAATGAGCACATCCTCGATTTCTCCCACGGGCTTCTTAATGGAATGATCGGTGAATAGAAGCGTTACCTTTTTGGGTTTGAGCTCACCTAAGCCTATTTATTCATACTCGAACAATGAAATCAAATTACACTCGCACCTAAGTCTATCAAGCATTTGTTAATCGTCTTATTATAGGGCAGCCCGGATCTTTGTATTTAACGGCATGGATTTGGGACACGATTTTGCTTAAACTAGCGGCTAAGAAGACTTTTTTAGGCACTTGAGTGTGTCGCTTTTGGGTGCACAAGTCCTTGAGAAATTTCACGTAAGTGGGGACTTGCTAAACGATGTCAAGAAGTGGGATGTTCACTTTCATTTATTTAAAAATTTCCAACATCTTTTCCATTTGGTTCAAGTGTTTCTTGGGTTAAAGACGACGTGGAAATGGAACATGATACTCATTAGACAGGTCTACTTGAGTAGAAAAATAAGAATTTTGATTGGCATTCGATCAACGTTTGGCTCCACGTTCTGTTCTGATTCGTTTGTTGTTTTAGAAGTGTCGAGAGAGGTTTCCGATAAATCGATTGGATTAACGACCTGATTATTGATTTGTTTACCGAAACGTAGAGTTATGATAACATTCAATTGGATGACATCGCTATCTTGAACAACATGGACTTGATTTGAAATTTCACTTTGATTTCTGGGATTTGGAATGGTCTGGCTTGGGAATGTGCCTCGTTCGCGTTCGCTTAGTGACATGGCTAATTGACTTATTTGCATTTCATGTTTTGCAGTCGATTGGTTTGTGTTTGACATATACGAGGTCAATAAGTTTTGCAAATTGCTATTTGATTGAAGGCTTTGAGTAGTTGCTTTAGCCAATGTTTCAAGAGTTTTCTCAAATGAACTTAAACGTTTATTGTTTTGGGGAGGATGAGCATAATTTGGTTGAAAATTTCATTGTTGCGACTGATTATGAGATGGACCCTCAAAGTTTGGTTGAAAATGGTTGGGCTGAAAGGTAGGATCCGAAACATTATTCAAAAATGCTTGAAACTTGGGACGAACCTTATTCATGTTGGGTTTGTTTTGGTTCTAAGAAATATTTGGATGATTTCTCCAACTAGGGTTGTACGATGATGGAGAAAATGGGTCGTTTTTTGCTTGTGTTGATTTATTCGACAGAATTGGAACACTGATTGACTATATGATTAGGATCGTTGCACTTATAACACATCGGTTGGGAAGCTTGGTTCATATGATTCAATAAGAAGATGTTATCAAGTTTTTTAATCATTGCATCTACCTTAGCTTCCAAAGGAAAAGAAGATCCTATCGAGTGTGCATTCGATCGTGAGTAAATTGATTTTTCGTTCGAAAGTTCCCATTGGGATGACTTTTCGGTGAAGTTTTCAAGAAATTTCCAAACATCGTCCTGATTTTGGGAAAGAAAGTTGCTTTGGCACATTGATTCGAGCTTGGTTCATGAGCTGTTTTCAAGTCCATCGTATAAGATTTGGCAAACCGTCCATTTTTTGAAGTTATGGTGCGGACATTTTATCAGAAGCTCTTTGAATGTTTCAAAATATTTTCTGAGTGGTTCTCCCTTGAATTGACGAAATTTTACAATTTCGTTTCGGATTCTCCTCATTTTTTCCAAGGAGTAGAACTTTTTTGAGAAAGTGTTAGCACTAAAATTGGTCACTAACACCCTTGAATAGAATTATGTAGAGAGATTAATGAAGAAAATAAATTAAAACAGAGGAATAACACAGTAGAATGCAAAATGAACAACAAAAACGAGAACACCAGATTTATAGTGGCTCAGCGTATTTGCCTACGTCCGCTTTGAATATAATCTTTATTCCTTTTCCGATCACTTGAGTAAAGATACGCTCCGTAAACAAACAATTTGAATACAAGTTTAAGCAGAAAACAAATGAGTACCGAAAATGGCAGAGTCTCCCTAGAATTCTCAAAAAAAAGATCCCCCAACTGTGACCCTTACCCCAATATTTTGGTTCATCGAGTACTAAGCAATCCCGTGAACCTTATAAGAAATCCGTGACTCCGGTTAGGCAGACCCCTCCATCCTCCGCACACGATCCGTCAAGCGGAAAAATTAGCTGAGCTCAAGGGTACATTCCTGAAGATATGCTTCCATGAATTGAAATTCCTACCCATGATTCATCCTATCCCCAAACAAGTCAAACAGAGCGCCATTGCTTGCAACAACGATGTTTATTTTCAGCATGATGCGTTCGTACACTTAGTAGAGAAAATTTCAAAGGTTTCCATTGAACTTCAACACGGGATTGATCGCCTCAAACTCGAAGCCATTAATGACAAAGACATCATTAAGGGTCGGGATGAAGATCTATCCTCATACAAATCTCGAATCGAGACTGGCTAAAAAAAATGCCCTAGAGACAGCCGAGGCAGTCAGTCGCTTAGAGGCCACTAATAAGAAAGAAATCGATGAGGCAATTCAACGCAGCGGCGCTTTAGATTTGGAGAAAGACTCTATCCAAAAAGAGAAAGACATTCTCGCTTGACGGGTTAAAGAGCTATAAGAGTCGCTCTTTAAAGAGATAAAAATAGAAAATTGTAGCCCAGGAAGGGTCACAAAGATACTGTAACAAAATCATCAAATATGGCTTCTAAAGACAAAACACGACGAAGAGCTATCCAAGGTTGAAGCACTAAAAGAAGTAGCTCGTGAGGAGGGCAATAAGATATTGCTCACAAAGGCCAACTCTCAACTTGAGGTAGCTACTGAAGCCGGTAGAGAAGAAATCAAGTGTTTATTCGACTCGTTCATCGCCGAGTACAATGCACGAGTCCTCATTCATCGTGACCTATCTTTCTTAGGCGATGGTTATCTCGAATCACTGGCCGAAGCATGGGATACTTTGATAAAAATTAAGAGAGTGGAACTAGGTGTTGAAGAGGTTGACGAGGAGGCTTTTGTGAGGGAAGTGCTCCGAGGAAATGGGCCTTCAGATTTATCCATGGCGAAAGCCCTCTTTGGAAGATTCTCCCTGTCATCGAAGGGTAAAGATGATATCGCAGGCCCGTCCGACACTGAGTCTCCGGCCTCTCCTCCCATTCAATCGGCCCATAGTTCGTCACTTGGGCCTCCCGAGCAGCACGTCGGCTATGACTCGGAGAAGCCTGAACTTGGCGTTCACATTTTATCTCCAATCCCTGAGGGTGATAGCCCAAGGACCACTGCAAGTAATTTGGAAGCTGGTACGTAGCTTCATCTTCTAGAGTTTAGGAAATCATTGCTTTTGGTGTGTGACGGATGTGTTCTAACATTTGTTTTTCATGAATTCATATAGGTCATCCTGGTCCCGAATCGATTCCAAGGAGTGATGTCACTACGGAGCAAGAAAAGAAAGAGCTTGAGACACTCTCGCCGAAGATACCCTTTGTCCTTATGCTCAAGTGCTCGAAGCGCTAGATGAGGATAAGCTTGAAAATCCCTTACCTGTAGATGAACACATCGAAGTCGAAATCACAGGCTCTTCCAAGCATACTTCCAAGCTTAGCATGAAAGAGCAAATCGAGGAGGAGGAGAAAAAGAAATTAAAGTTAAAATAGAATCTCAGGTGGTGGAAATCGACGATCCCCTAAATAGGCCCTTGAAAGTTATTCTCCCCGATGGGACCACATCTTTGGAAGTTCCTCCTCCCTCGAGTACTATATCGCTGAAAGAGGCGCTCGGATGAGGAAACTTCGGAGAAGCCAAAAGAGGAAAGAAAATCGAAGAAGTAGCTGCTGCCTCGCTACATTTTTCTCAACTTAAGTGATGTAGCACCAAGCAGTTGCTTTCCTCCCCTTTTTTTAGTTATCGTAGATAGATTTTGGCTCCGAAATTCGGAGAAGTTGTAATGAAACTTATTTTTTGATTGGTAAATAAAAATTTCTTCTTCGTATTCCCATACTCTCATTGCTTAGATTATAATTTAATCTATAATTGAAATTCAGAGTCTTGTGGGTCATGTGAATTCCAGTCCGCTTTCACAAGACTTGGAGATTTTTGAATCGTTTATACTCTAGTCCACACTCTAGGGACTCAGAGTACTCAAGTCCGCACTTTGGGGACTTGGACATTTTTTGGATCATTTATACCCCAGTCCGCACTCTAGGGGACCCAAAATACTCAAGTCCACACTCTGAGGACTTAGAGATTTTTTGAATCGTTTATACTAATCCGCACTCTGGGGACTCAGAGTACTCAAGTCCACACTATGGGGACTTAGAGATTCTTTGAATCGTTTATACTCTAGTCCGCACTCTGGGGACTCAGAGTACTCAAGTCCATACTCTAAGGACTTAGAGATTTTTTGAATCGTTTATACTTTAGTCCGCACTCTGGGGACTCAGAGTGCTCAAGTACGCACTCGGGGGACTTAGAGATTTTTTGAATCATTTATACTCTAGTCCGTACCCTGGGGACTCAGAGTACTCAAGTCCGCACTCTGGAGACTTAGAGATTTTTGAATCGTTTATACTATAGTCCGTACTCCGGGGACTCAGAGTACTCAAGTCCGCACTTTAGGGACTTAGAGATTTTCTGAATAGTTTATACTCTAGTACACACTCTGGGGATTTAGAGTACTCAAGTTCGCACTCTAGGGACTTAGAGATTTTCGAATCATTTATACTCTAGTCCACACTTTGGGGACTCAAAGTACTCAAGTCTGCACTCTGGGGACTTTGAGATTTTCGAATCGTTTATACTCTAATCTACACTCTGGAAACTCAGAGTATTCAAGTCCGCACTCTAGGGACTTAAAGATTTTTTTAAATCTTTTATACTCTAGTCCTCACTTTGGGGACTCAAAGTACTCAAGTCCACACTCTGAGGACTTAGAGATTTTCTAGTGGTTTATACTCTAGTCCACACTCTGGGGACTCGGAGTACTCTAGTCCGCACTTTGGGGACTCGGAGTACTCTAGTCCACACTCTGGGGACTTAGGGATTTTCGAATCATTTATACTCTAGTCTGCACTCTAGGGACTCAGAGTAATCAAATCCGCACTCTGAGGACTTAGAGATTTTCGAATAGTTAGCTGATCGACTTTTAGTTTTGTGTGCGTTCATACGCCAGACATATTAATGCAGTTTTATTTTGCCATGAAATTATAAAAAACAAAACACCAATAATTCATAGAAAACAGCTCCAAGCCTTTATTGATTATGGAAAATAAGGACAAACTGAATTTTCTTATTACATGTCGGAAACAGAGAGCAACTAAAAAAACATAATCTGGAAACGATTGCTACTAAAATACAAAAGAAATAAACTAAGTGTAATAACGATGCAAACGCTCGCTATTCCATGCTCTGAGGAGTGTCATGCCATCAACAGTCGCTAGCTTGAAGGTTCCTTCTCCAAGATTTCGTTTGATGACTAAGAGACCTTCCCGAGTGGGATTCATGTGTGAAGGGACTGGAAAAACTCATTTCAAAACAAGAACGCCCACATCGAAAGTTCTTGGCCAAATTTTTTCATTATAATATCGGGAGAATCGGCGCCGTTATGCGGCCGCCCTTAACTCAGCTTCTTCACACTTCTCGACGATAAAGTCTAACGATTCAAATGAAAGATCTCGGTTCGTTTTAGGATCATAATGAGTCACCCTATGAGATGGAACTTCAAGTTCCACAGGTATAACAACTTCACAAACGTATGCCAAGGCGAAAGGAGTGTGGCCAGTCGTGGATTTATGGGTGGTTCGGTAAGCCCAGAGTGATGTTGGATGCTCATCCACCCACTTGCCTCTAGCCTTATCCAAACGTTTTTTTAAGATGGACTTGATTATATTATTTATGGCTTCAACTTGCCCATTCGCTTTAGGGTAAGAAACTACTACAAACCTTTTATCGGTGCAATATTTTTGGTAGAACTCTTTGAATTATCTACTCTCAAATTGAGTTTCATTGCCAGTAATGACAGTCCGTGGAAAAATTGGTATGCTCCTGATCCTGAATGTGCATCGAGATCTGACTGCATCCCGATTACGCATCCATAAATGACAACAATTCGTGTCCTGCTGTTGAGTCGACCAGCTGATCAATTCTGAGCATAGGAAAACTATCCTTAGGACATACTTGTTCAGGTTTTAGTAATCAACACAGGTCCTCCACTTTTCGTTTTCCTTCCTCACCGGTACGGGATTAGATATCTATTCAGGATAGAGGGTGTCACGGACGAACCCACTGGCTTTGAGTTTATCCACCTTCTCTTTGAGAGCAGCGGACCTCTCTGGGTCCATGCCTCTCCTTTTTATTTCACTGGCACATACTTCGAGTCAATGTTCAGCACATGACTCGTGATGGCGGAAGAAATCCCACACATATCAGAATGAGTCCAAGCGAAAACATCCAGATTCGCTCGGAGGAAATCATTAAGATCCTCAATCATCGAGGGGTTGAGTTGTGATCTAATATTAAGCACCCATGAAAGATCATCATGGATGACTGGAATATCAATGGTCAGTGTAGTCGGTGTCGCCTTGGCCTTCCAGGGTTCTTCATCGTCGTCTCTCGGATCTGTATCTCTATGGATATGACTGTGTTACCCAAGCCAGGGCTCTGGAATTACTTGTTAATTTTCAGCAACATGGATGCGGACAGAGTTGTCCATACCTTTTCCCTTCTCTCTTCGCTGGGACTCTCTCAGCTTAGCCAATAAGCACAACCATTTGCTTGATTGCCATGCACTACATCAATTCCTCTATCCGTTGGAAACTTTAAGGTTAAACACCAGGGGCCAAAGCCGCCCTAAACTCCGCCAGGGCCGGTCGGTCTAAAAAAACATTATATGGGGAATAAACATCCAAAACAATGAATGGTAGGATCTGTACCCTCCTACGTTCACCTTCTTCTAATTCAACTGGCAATTCCATAAAATTTATTGTATCAGTGGTTGCAAACATTAAAGTCATGAATGCGGGCTTTAGATGGCTTCTGATCCTTCGCCTCTATCTTCATTTTGTCATACGCCTTTTTGAAGATAATATTAACAGAACTCCTACAATCAATCAGTATCCTTCTCACAAGCGCCGGTCAAATCGTGGCCGAGATAACCATCGGGTCAATGGTAGGGGAATCCACCTGATCGGTATCCCTGCTCCTAAATACGGTATCATCCGTCATCGTTCGTTGTTGTTTCGCTGGGGTCATGTCTTCTGTATTTGAGTAGCATTCGAAATCCGTGTGCTTCAGGAAACTAGCATAGCATTCCATTTCTTGCCAACTTTTGCCTGCCGAATGAGGTCCACCGCTTATCATGTTTATGACCAGCCTTCTTCTGGTCCGAGCGGGCTCCTTAGGTCGATGTAAAGCTTGCGTGCAATTGGGGTCGGACGCCCTTTGTCCGCCTTCCTGTGAATTCTTAACAAACTGCTGTAACTTCTACCGACGAATCAGTTTTTCTATAACATCATGGAGGTGTCTCACTCTTCAGTATTGTGCCCGTAGGTCTCGTGGAACTGACAATACTTTCCAGTCTGCTTTTGTTAATCAGTGGATTCTTTTGGGCCCTACTTTCGGTATTGGAATGTATTACAAGTTGATGGATAGCCAAAGATGTATTCAGAGGAGTATATTTGCTATAGGTTAGGATTCTTGGTTTCCACTTTCCTACTTCCCTCTTTCGTCTGGAATTTCCTCCTCTAGATCATGTAGATTACTCTAGCTTAGTTTGAACATTGACTTGGACCTTGCTAGAGTTTTTGCTAGATTGCTTTACCGCAATGTTGCTTTGCACCGCTTCCTTGCTGGTCCCTGGCGCACTGCTTCATCTTGACCACCCAGCTTCTTCCGTTCTCATGATTGGTTTGCCTTTAAATAAAAGAGTTCCATGGTAGTCGGTGGTTTGCTTACCAACTAATCACCAAACTCGGAGTCCGGATCAACTCCTCGCATCACAGCCATAAGGATAGCAAGGTCATTCGGATTGCTAACTTCGGTAGCAGCAACGTGAAATCTTTGCAAATAATCATTTAACGACTCTCCCAGAGCCTAGATCATAGTAGACAACAACATCACGTCCTTTGGGCGAGTGGCATGGATCCTAAACTGCTCCACAAATTTCATCGCTAACTCATCAAACCTGCAGATCGGTCGGGGGGGATGTCTGGTGAAACACATGGTAGCAATTCCGGATATGGTTATTGGGAAGCATCTACATTTGGTCACATCATTGTCCCCAGCCGAGTCCATCATCCACCCGTATCTCGTGATGTGATGTCAAGGATCGGTCTTTCCTTCATAAGCTGGAATAGTAGGCATGCTGAACTTCCAGGGGTATTCAACTTGTAGCATGGTATCTGTAAACAAAGTATGACTCCTAGATATGCCCTAGTCATCATTGGTTAAGCCCTGATTCTCCCTCATCGGTTGCCTGACCATAGCTGATAAATCCAGAGTCTGGATAGGAGGTGACAAGTTGGTATCCATCCCACGCGATCGTTCTGACTGGTGCCTTCTCGGTAAGCGATCGTCTAAGTGCGCATCTCGAGGATCGGCTTCACCACGACCATGGCGAGACGGTGGACCAGCTCCAAACGTGCTCCAGATCCTACGTTTCCCACACTAGGCTGAAAGCGACTCCCTAGGTGCAGATGAAGGGTCATGGTTCCAATAGGGAATCCAGGCCATTTCTGTTAGTTTGCTCTTGGGGGGTCATCACCAATTGCACAAGTTTGTGCCATTTCGATCCTACGGCGTCTATGCTTGGGGTGTTCATCTGACGAAATAAAACTGTCGGATGATGAGCAGGAAGCAAGGCTTCCTCCAGCGTTCTGACACTGCTGCTGAGCGATCTAGGTCATCAAGTTGGCGTTTGCTTGAATCTGCTAGTTAAGATGTCTTCTACTTTCCACGAGCTCCCTCATCAGCTCTTTAAACTCTGCACTGGTGACAATTTCTGGTTGGTTTGGGATGGTGGCGGGCTCTTCACCTTCATTAGCTTGCTGATTGCTGGGTCCCACTTGCTGGACGCTGGCGGTTTCATTAACATCCGCGTTGTGGAAGGCGGATCTAGTACGTGGTCTTGCCATCTTAGAGTAATCCGTAGGAACTCTGAGTAGAATCTATAAACTCTTGAGAATAAACTCGGATCTCCTTCGGGGGATTTCCTCAATCCAGTAGCGACAAAGTAGATCCTAATAGCGTGAGAATGCACCTTCTCAGTGATAGCACCAAAATTGGTCACTAACACCCTTGAATAGAATTATGGTAGAGAAATCAATGAAGAAAATAAATTAAAATAGAGGAATATCATAGTAGAATGCAAAAGGAACAACGAAAACGAGAACACCAGATTTATAGTGGGTCAGCATAATTGCCTACGTCCGCTTTGAATATAATCTTTATTCCTTTTCTGATCACTTGAGTACAGATATGATCCGTAAACAAACTACTTGAATACAAGTTTGAATAGGAAAGAAATGAGTACTGAAAATGGCAAAGTCTTCCTAGAATTCTAAAAAAAAGGCCCCCCCAACTGTGACCCCTCCCCCTCTATTTATAGACGAAGATAGGTTGGTTCCCCTATGTAGGCCCAAGACCAAGGTAGCTCGACCCACAAGCGTTAATTCAAATTGACCGACCTAGGCAATGCCGAACCACTTTAGTCAAACCACATGTTGCCGACCCTCTATAGCCGAACTGGGGTCATCTCGTAGCTGACTTGAAGTAAGTTCTGAAGGTACCCGGGGCTACTTGTGATGCATCTCGAAGCAACAAAATGCCGATCTCATCACCTTGCTATAGACTCCAAAAATATGCTAAGTCCCTTGTTGTGCACAGAACCAGGTATGCCGATCCATACGTGCTAAATCATTATGACCGAACCACAAGCACCGAACCAGGCCCGACCGAATTATCTTGGCCGACACATACACGACCTTTCTTCCTTGACCGAGCGACATCTGCTGATCCACTTAGACCGAGCCGCGTGTGACCTTCGTCTTTGACCGATCCATGTGTTCTGACCCACATTATCCTTCATACCATGACCGAACAACATGGTCTTCCGACCTTTGACCGAGCCATGCATACCGATCCCCTTTAGCTTTTGTAATATGACCTACGTCGATCGTGCTATGCATTTTCTTTCTTCTAAGACCGAGCCACGTACGGCCAAGCCACTTTGAGCAAGCGACCCACATCTGACCGACCCAGTTCAACTCACTCTCCTTCGACCGACCCATCTAAGCTAACCAAGCTAGGCCAAACCTATACGACCGAACCACTTCAACTCACCAACCTTGGCTCAAGTTTCATCTAGGTCGAACTATAACCTCTTCAACCATAGCCTTATAGGCGGGCCAAGTTTCCGGGTAACAAAAGGCTTTTACAAATTCTTTTCAAGTTTTAATCGAGTTCGATGGTAAGCTATGCAACCATTTTTCAGCATAATCCGTAAGACCGAATGAGATTAATCGAAGTTTGATTCCATCATCGGAAAGTTGTTGGAGTTTAATGGTTGCACAAACTTTTTCGAATTTAGTCAAGAGAATGTATGAGTCATCGTGCTCGAAATTACCAAATTTTGGAAGCGTGACAATATGGTTTGAGTGAATTTCGAAATGGTTATCCGTAGGGACGGGTAACATAATGCAGGATGGAATAGGAACTCTATCGGGAAAGATTCTATCCATAAGAGTTCGAGGGGCGTTCTCATTCGCCATTTCGGGAGGATCGCATATTCGAGTTAGACGATTAGTTGTTGCCGCGAGTCCGACGATTTATTGTTGGGTCATGAGTCCAATTACTCATGCACAAGTGAAAGTCGAGAAAAAAAAGAAGTTAGAATCAAGATTAGATAATGAAACAAGATTTGGAAAATGAAGCGAAAATTTGTTTTTGTTTTTGTTTTCTTTAAGGAAAAAAAATATTTACCATGTGAAATTCATTTTCAAAAGAAAAGTTTGTTTCTGATTTTTCCTTTTTCTTTTGTTTCAAATTTTTATAAGTTTTTGTTTTTGATTTTTTTTGAATTTTCAAATTTTTAAATATTTACCAAAAGGATTTTTTTAGATAATGGGAATTTGATATTTTTTGTTTTTGTTTTCGAATTTTCGAATTTTTTTTGTTTTTAAAAAGATTTTCTTTCTTTTGGATTGTTTTCTAATTGAAAATTTTCAAAGGAAAAGAAAAGGGATTTTTTTTGGATTAAAAACTAAGTTAAATAAAATTTACAATTTTTTTTTGGGTTTTGGATTTTTTGATTTTTTTTTTAAATATGCATGAACTAATGTAACTAAATGAAAGCAAAGGACTTAATTACAATTTTCTGTCCTTGGTAGCTCCTAACGCAAAATTGTATAATCATACTTTGTCTTAAATCAACAAAAATATTTCTCAGCCAGGTAACGCGCAAGGGTTATCGGTGCACAACGAATCACCGTAGCAATGCAGCCAAAGGTTTAAGTACCTTTAGAGGAACAACCACTATAATGTTTACGAATCACCATAATATTTATAAATAGTTATTACTCTGTCATAGCCTAGACGGTAAGAAATAAAATTATTCAAAGAAAACAATTGTGATGATACAATTAAGCCCTAAGTAAGCTCACGACACCCTTAAGTCTAAGGTCTAACCTTTATTATTAGTTAAATTCTATGATGAAATGCGATTTGTTGGCTTAGGAAAGGATGATGAAATTCCTCACCTTATGTGAATTAGGGTATTGCCCTTAGAAGATACAAATAAGATGAATGCAAAACAAAAATTAAACGTATATTAACAATGCAACTAAAATGAAGTTTGTTTTTGTTTTTTTGTTTTAATTTGCATAAATGCCAACGCAAGCAACCAACAATGCAATTTCAAATAAAACTGAAAGCACGATACCGGAACGTGCAAATTATTATCAATTCTATTTATTTAGAGGCAATTTTATTATAAGCAAGCAATTTTTTTTAGCAAACGAGCGTTCACTTTTTACGATTTTCTGCTTTGGCAACCTGAAAATGAAAACAAGATATATATATATACGGTTTTTTTCTATCAAGTAGAAATCAAATCAAAACAAAATAAACAAGTGAAAATAAAACAAATTGAAAATCAAACAAATTGAAACATTTTTTTAAATGAAAGGCAAGTGAAAACAAAGGAAAAGGAAAATTTGAATTTTTTTTTTTATATATATACACTTTTCATTTTCTGTACAAACAAAAGAAAACCAACCTTTTTTTTTAAATTCCGCTCAGCCCAATAGGCCACAGAGCCTGCTACCCTACTATCTCTTTTACTACGCCGGCCTCTTTTTTTATTGTTCAAACGAAAGTAAACAAAGACAATCCCTCTTTTTCAGTTCGTCCTCGATTAAATCGACCGCTTCACGTTCCAAATTATACTTCTCAAGTCAAAAAATTATTAAATTTATGTAAGTTTGATTTCGATTAAGGGTGATTGGTTATGGCTGTTGCAATTCTGTGTGGTGATTGTTTCGATGGTTGCGGAAGTAGTGATGAGGTGATATAAGATTATTGAGGAAGTGATTGGTGGAGGTTTGAAAAGGTATTTGGCGATTTTGGTTTGAAGGGATGCGGTTTGCGATTTGGTGGTTGTTGCTTGCGATTTGTGAGGGTACTGGCAGCTTCAATTGATTTATTTTTTTCTTTTCTTGAATCGGTTTGGTGGTGAAGCAAGGGCATGTAGATGGTAGGTAGTTGGTTTGGTAGTTTGTCGGTAGCAGAGGGTATGGTTTGGTTGTGGGATGTTTTGTCAGGGGCAGCATGAAAGTTGTGGTGGAGATTTGGTTATGGGGAAGTTTGATATTGCAATGGCGATTAGGGTTGCGGACACAGTGTGCAGAGGGCTGTGGAGCTGCAGAGTTGAAGTCAATTGGTTGATACTGTTGTAGTTCAGATAGCTTGGTGTAGCAGTTGACAGTAAGGATGATGTTAAAGTAATTGTAATGTTGAAGTGATGGTTTCGGTGACAGGCAGTGGAGAATGATGTAACAGTGGTCTTTGAACTGGAGTAAAGAGGGAGCAAGAGGTATGGCAAGTGGTGAATTGTTTTGGTAGAAGTATGTTGATGTTGGTGGGTCCGTGATACACCGATGATGGCTGTGCTCCTCTGGGCAGTGACAGTTTTGTTAAAGGAGATGGTAGAATGAAGTTGTAACAAGGGTAGTGGAGTTGTAGTGTTGTATATGATGATGAAGCAGTGGTATTATGTGGTCAGAATGTCGATGGTAGTTGCTGCAGCAGTTTTAAGGGAAGATATAGCAAAATGCAGTGATGATGTGAAGTGGATGGAATGGCTGTTGCATGCAGTTTTGTGGAAATGGTAGTGAGTAGAGGTGGAGATAAAGAGAGATTTGGCAAGGCAGTGGTATGGGTTATGACAGGGAACAAAGATAGTGGGGAGTAGTTTTGGCAGTTGAGTTTGATTGTGTGATTTCGGAGTCGCACTGTTGTGAGGAGGATGGGCAGGCAGCGGCATGGTTTGTTGTAATGTTGCAAGGTAGTTCATTGAAGAGTATGCGGCAAGTGAAGTTGAAGTATATGTGGTGGATGAAGTTATTGAATGAAGAGGTGAGGCTGCAGTGAGTGTTCGGGAAGGAAGTAAGACAGTTTGGTTATCAGAGAAGGGGATGGTGATTGGTAAATGAAGAATGGTATGTGGTAAATGAAGAATGGTATGGTACGAAGTATGCGAAGGCAAAGCTTGGTCTGTATGCAAGTAAATAGATGGAGTGAATGAGAAGAACAGAGAATTGATGGAAAATGGTATATATTGGCCGTGATGTAGAGAAATATGCACGATGTAACTTTTTTTTTTGAAAGTTGTAAAATAAAATCTCGTAAATGAAATGGAAAATCAAATGGATAATTTCTTTTCTTTTCTGTATTGAAAGCAATGTAAATAGAAAATCAAATTGCAAAGATAGGAAAATGTAGATTGAAGTGTAAATGAAATATTTTTTTTTTTTTTGAAATGTGTATTTTTTTTTTTTTTTTAATATAGAAATACAAATGAAACCAGAAAGGCTACAATAACATGCACACAAAAAAATGTAAACAAAAATACACAAACACACAATTTTTGTTTTATGCAAACACACACACACACAAAATAAAAAATCACAAAAATAAAACAAGAATAATTCGAAGAATAGATATTCAAAATCAAAACTATTCCCCGGTAAGCGCCAAAAACTTGTTTAACGATCGAATTTCTATCGGTTTATAAATTTCAAATTAAAATAATAGCAAGCGCACGGTGTATAAAAGTTAGTACGTGCCAAGTACGGATCGATGTGTACAGAATTGTTAGATTTTAAAAATCAATTCAATCAAATTATACCAAATGGAGAGGAAATTGTTAACTACAAGCAAAATGAAGCTAAAACTAGAATCAAAATGAGATTAAAAACTTGAGATTAAAGAACAATTTAGAGGCAAATCCACTCTCATATTTTTGTAAATCAAGAAACAAATAATTTATGATCTCTACCTTCGATTTAAGTGAAATAATTGTTGTATTTATCATAAGCATGGTTTATTTATGTTATTAATTAACATAATTTAAACCATCAAACATAATACAACAAATAAACCACTTATAAATTCTCATGAATATGAAGCCAAAGCAAAAACTATTTTAAGTATGATCTATTTACTATTGTAATTAGTAATATAGATCATCAAATTTTGTTTTTACTTCCATTTCAAAATCAAAAATCAATTAGCAAATGATGATGTAAATTGTGTTTATGTTGAATAAGAATAGCTCATTTACAAATGCAACATAAGCTATCAAACCCACTCGTATAAGCTTGCTCCCATGAAGCGCAAATAAAAGAGACCATAAATCATAGAAATGTTGAATTACACAATATTTGAGAGCTTCATTACCCCTAAATTGAAGGAGTTTAGCTACTTATTTGTGTTATCATATCAACACATATAAATTTCAACATTAAAAGCAATGAGGAGTAGAAACTAAACAAAAGAAAGGAGAATAACTACTTGCATGAAATAACATTAAACTAATTGCATAAATGTAAATCTAAGCTGTGAACATGAAATGAAAGAGAGCAAAGAAATAAACATTAACATAAAAGTAAATAAAAGCATGTAGAAGAGAAAAAAGAAAGAGGCTAGGAAGCCATTTTTATTTCATGGAACTTTGATATTACAACTTCCCTTCTTAATTTCCTAACTAATTTTAAAGAGTAGAAGATTCTTTACATGTACATAAGAGGACTATTTATACATGCATAAAACTTCAATTCAATTTTTAGGGTGCTTCCCAAAATGCCCTTTAGAAAATATGACCACCAAGTAACCATTAGCCACTAATTAATCCATCATTAAATGTGCACGAAGTTTTAACCTTCACTTATTTGTCCATTAGCTTCTAATTGTAGATTTAGATAAGTGAGTGCGGTCCTCCATGATCATGAGCTCGAATTATTTCCTATTCATTCCTTTGTATTCCCTTGCACATGCATATATCTTCATGAAATCCTCTTCCGTATGCATCCAAATTCCTATAAACATTATGAAAAAATTTCAAGTAAAAAGTCCCAAATTAACACATGCACAAAATTGACTATTTTGCCATTGTATATATACGAATATATGTATGATATTTATTTAAATAAAAATAGATAAAATATGGATATATATACATGCACATTTACGTGCACATCAGTTATCATTTCTGATGTTTACGTATACAAATTGCATTCACCTTTATCCTGTATGCATGTCTCGACCTTGTTATGTCTTCCAATTTTAATTGTATTTTCCCTCATTTTTTTAAGATTACCATTTTCAAATATTTTTAGTTTAACAAACAAAGGGTGCATCGTTTACAATGATGATATTTTGGATTTCCGTAACTAAATATTCTTAGAAACTACATATTCAGAATCATCGATTGTGTTGTACATAAAGAAATAAAATCCTATAGATTTACTTTTGGAACAGTTTGGCACAAGTCCCTAATAAGTTTCAAAATGCACAAAAACCCCAGAAAAAAAGTTTGTAAATTAGGTTCCTAGAATTAAGTTATTGAATAATGGCAAACACTTATGCAATTATTCAATGAATTATTGCAGACATTTATGCAATTATGTCAAAAAATTGCAGACATTTATCACTGAAAAATTAGGGAAATTTTGGCAATTTTTCAAAAAATTGTAGAAATTTCCACGATTAATGACCAAAAAAATTGCGAAAATTTTCACAATTTATTCAAAAAGTTGTGGAAAATTCCGCAATTATTCGCCAAAAAAATTGCGGAAATTTCAGCAATTATTCACCGAAAAAATTGCATTAATTTTTCCAACTTTTGGATATAATTACGTAAATGTCTGCAATTATTCAGTGAATAATTGCATAACTATATGCAATTACATAGTAATTTAATTCTACGGACCTAATTTATATACTTTTTTTACTGGAGTTTTTGTGTATTTTGTAATTTATTGGGGATCTGAGCCTAATATTCACTTTATTTTTCTCCATGTGCAAGTGGGTTATAATCTAAATTCACTCTGTTAGATGCTCTAATTTTGATTATTGTTTATACAAAAATTATATGAAAATTTTGATATATATTTTGTATGTATTATTTTTACATCAGGAACAAAAAATACGTCTTCCGACGCCGAATAATCTTATTACTTTACACGGTTTTTTGCTCAATCATATCTGACCAAAATTCCTGATTGTGTGTATGTAAATATATCTTTAATAATAGTTGTAATACCTTTGGTGTCACACTTTTTTGGTATCAACGTGAACTACAAAAAACGCCCCTCTACAAATATTATTAAATATTACTATTGATCAAAAATAGGATTTAACAGTTAATTTTTTAAAATAATTCAAAACGTACTTATCTTATTATCACTTAGAAATTGGATCTTACGAATAAACTTTTTTCAAAGTCATTTTTTACCAATTAATAGCAGAAATAAAAATTTAAACCAATATACAATTAAATCCATTCTTTAGTAATTAATAATAGAAATAAAAATTCAAACGCCCCTAAAAGTAGGATCTAATAATTAAACATACTTTACAAATTCAAAACGCTTCTAAAAATAGGATATAAAATTAAACTTTCTTTCAAATTCAAAATACTTCTATACAAATATACAAATCTTAGTATCACTTGAAATAAAAAATTATTTTTTTGACCGATTTAAATATATACAATTTATAACAAAAATAGTTCACGCGCAAAGCGCGTTCGATTACATTCGTTTTACATAAATGCTTACGTCCTTTTACACCACATAAACGTATCACTTGCAGTGAAGAATCAGCATAAAGGACACAAAAGGAAGCTTCGATATTTTACAGTTCACATTTTACTAGATGGAAAACAATGCTGATCTTTATTCCATTTCAACGCTGCCATGTTTTTCATTAAGTTTGCATTCTAACCATGTGTCTATTTTCTTAATCTATGTAGCTTTGTTTTATTTTATATGTACCTTTGTTTAAAATTCAGTACTTTCACGGAAATTGTTGATTAATCTACCGATCGTGCAATCCGTATGGTCTCAATGTAACTGTTTTTTGATACAGTATTAACTAAACGCGCGCTGTTACAGATAGAACAATGATGTCTTATAAGCATTATCCAACAACCGATAAACATTTATCAACTGCCCATCAACTGCCAATCAACTATGTACATCATGATGTGCCAAATAATTTTTTTTTTTGATTTATTTTCCATTTAGCCTCGTTTAGAAACTAATTATCACAATTAGCCCCGTTTGTAAACTATTATCAAATTTAGCCCTGTTTTGGCTAGCTCAGCTCCGAACTGGCCAAAACGTATTGGCAACTTTTCAAAAGTCGCCAGTATTTTTTTTTGTCACGAAATAAATCGGGCGACTTTTGAGAAGTCGCCAACTAGCGACTTCCCAAAAGTCGCCGCTTTTGTTATTAAATAAGCAGGCGACTTTTGGGAAGTCGCCCACTGACGACTTCCCAAAAGTCGGCCATTTGGGGCTCTGCAACAAAATCAGAGCCCCTCTCCTTCCTCTTCACTCTAAACTCATCCTCCCCTTTTCTAAAATCCCTTCTTCTTCGAAATTTTTGTCCAAGCTTAGAAATTTTTCGTTTAATATTCTTAAAAGTAGTAGATTTCGAAGAGCTATCTTAAGCCTAGCAAAACGTTGTTCGGTCGAATCCAATCAAAGTATGCAGTAGAAACCCTAAGTTTTGAATTTAGTTTGCAAACTAATTTTTTTTTTGCTTGATGTAGAATGACTCCTAGTTATATTCCAACTATATGCTATTTTGATGGTGAATTGGTTATTGACGATTTAATGTGTGGGAAATATTTCGGTGGATCTTACAAACCGGCTAAAGTTCGAAAAGGATCTACTTTTGAGCAGTTGAAAGAGTCGGTTTATAAAACAACAAAGATAAAACGGGAAGAGTACGAGATAGAAATAGTTTGCAATTGGCCAACAGATTCTGGTTCCAAAGCAATCAAAATTGTTGACGACGATGATGTTAAATTAATGTTTGCTGCATCGATCAAATCTATTGAGTTGTTTGTTGGAAAAAAAAGATGATCGGTTGTAGAAGAACCAACACCGGCACCCGTAACAAATTTTGGCGTTGAAGAATATTCTAGAATGGTGGGGAACATGAGTACCGGTCAAGAAATTCCGTCACCTAGTTTTAGCAATCCGACTCAGCACATATCGCAATACGGGCAACAACAAATGTATTACGGTTTTCAGTCATTCATGAGTTTGCAGCCAAATGTCCGATTTACCTATCCCCATTTAACGCAAGACAGCTTTCCACGATTGAGTCAGAGATATCGTTTAGCCGTGATTATATAGAGTTATGTATTATTGAATTTATATAATTTTTAAACCTAATTTGTATTCCCGTGCAGATTTATTCCAAATCAGAATTCCACTCAAAGAAATGGTAGAGCATCGAGTAGTCGTACAAATGAACGAATGCCGCCTACTCGGCCCGAATTTTACCATTTAAGCCAAAAGTAAGTAAAATATTGCAACATGTTGCAAAATCGTTGGTATAAGGAAATAAACTAAAAATGGTGTATTAATTAACTGCAGCTGGGCAGCAAATAACACTACCACACAGTCATACGTTCAACCACCAAATAAACCAGCAGCTCAAACTATGTGCAATGATGATATGGATGTAGAAGATGAAGAAGATGTACAAGCTGTAGATGTTCCTGCAGTTGATAGTATGTCTGTTGTGTCAATACCAGAGGTTGATACAACCTGGGTGGAAAATATGCAAGTAAACAATGATCCACTAGAGTATGATTTTGGCGGTGCAGAAGCAGATTGTGTGGACAATGATGAACCGGAAATGGAGATACCGCTGGATGATGATTTGTGCAGTGCACAAATTATGGCTAGGTCGATTGTAGCAAATGTAAACTTCAACAGCGAATTATTTCTATCCTGCAGCGTACAGATTGGTTTCAAAGTTGGCATGGTGTTTGAGAGTAAAGCTAAATTTCTGCAACAGCTATCAGAATGGTCAATCTTACATGCGGTGTCCTTTAAACCAATAAGGTCGAACAAAGCAAAATATACCGCCATTTGCAATGTTGACGACAGTTGTCCTTGGAGAATACATGTTATTGACTCAAAAAAGACACAGGCTGGATGGTGGGTTATTAAAAAATATCCTGGTGATCATACATGTGTTAACCCTACAGTGAACTCAAATCATAGGCAAGCCACATCATCCTTTATGGTATCGAAGATCATGCCTTTCGTGAAATCTGATTTGAACATTACAGCCGGAACGGTGCAAGTTCTAATGGAGGAACAATTATTTATTAAAATTAGCTATCTGAAAGCATGGAGAGCATTGAGCAAGGCTGTTGAAAGAATTTACGGCGATTGGGCAGAGTCATATTCCTACCTATGACAATACTTTGGTGAAATATGCAAAACATATCCCGGAAGTGTAGGACATGTGACTACTGATGAGTATGGAGTTTTTGATCGTGCATTTTGGTCATTTGGGCCATGTATTGAGGGATTTGTCCATTGTCGACCTTTGCTTTGCATAGATGGTACACATCTATATGAAAATACAAAGGCACCTTACTTGTTGCAACAGCCGTTGATGCAAATGATCAGCTATTTCCCTTGGCATTTGCCATCGTTGAGTCCGAATCCATTGATAGTTGGGGTTAGTTTTTCGCATGCATGCAAAGATTCATTCACAGCGTGAACAATCGTCGTATTACTTTCATTTCTGATAGAATGAAAGGAATACCTACAGCGTTGCAGAGCAAATGGCTAGCCGCACATAAACATAGATACTGTGCCAGACATTTGAAAGCAAATTTTAAGCAGCGGGTTTTAGAGACAAACGATTGACCGGTTTATTCTACGCTGTTGCATGTGCCTCTGAGGAGATTGAGTATTTAAAGATTCGTGAGGAAATTAAAAGTAGTAGTATAAGAGCACACAACTGGATAGAGAGAAGTTTGGACGGAAAGAAGGAAAATTGGACATTATGTAAAGATGATGGTGGTCGTTTTCATGTTATGACGACTAATGCGTCAGAAAATTTTAATGGTGTACTTAGAGGTGCAAGATCTTTGCCTATTAGAGCACTTGTTGCACATACCTTCTATCGATCCGTTGATTACTTTTGCCAAAGAAGAGAGTTAGCTAAGAATTCCACACTTCGTGTCACGCCAAAATGGGAAGCAAAAATAGCGGAGAGAGCAAGCGAAGCTAGACGTTGTCGAATTGTCCATTTTAGTTAAACTGAATGGCAAGTGATTCATTACTTCGGCGATGAATTCAAAGTTATAATCGATGGTAACACGTGTTCATGTACATACAACATCCCATTGCTTCAGCATCTCCCATGCGCCCATGTGATGGCTGCTTGTTCGTCGGTGGCCAATGGGGCAAACAGAGCTCATCATGATTTTGCATCACATTGGTACTCTGTTCAGAATTACCTAGCCGCATACTCTACGGAATTTCATCCCGTACGCGATAAAAGGTATTGGTCTCCACACGAAGGTCAAATGGTACTTCCACCTCCCGCAAGGCGAACTCCGGGAAGGCCTAAGTCAATTAGAATTAAAGACGTTATGGACGAGATGCAGCCTCCAAGACCTAATAGATGCAGTAAATGTGGTATGCGCGGTCACAAAAGGAGTCGTTGTAATTCAGTTATTTAGTTTACATATGTGTGTTATTATTGGTTTGATGTTTGTAAGCCGTATGTTGTTTATGTAAGAACAGTTTGTGTTTTTATTTCATTTGCTAAGTTCTTTGTGATGATGAATGTTATGTGATACGTAAACATATGCAAATGTAAGCTAGTGTTACACACATCTTTACAATACTTGTTCAACGATACATAAAACAATTGCATATACATGAAAGCTACCGATACAAAGTACATGAAAGCTACCGATACAAAGTACTTAATTAAATTACATATAAATAAACACCTAAATCTGTGTTTACTTCTCCTCCCACAACGTACGAGGACTCAACTTATCGAACGGTACACCCTTATTCAGTAGTGCGTTCCGATACTGTAGGTTCAGCTTCTCCAAACGGGCGTTTTCCGCTTGCATCTCAAGGGCATATGCAACTCCCCTCGGACACATTTTCGGATCTTTCCATTTAAAAAAGTTACAACATTCAACATCGTTTGGCCGTATCTTATTATCGTCATACGATTCACAACGGTAAAAGCGACGGTCCGCATTCTTTTCATTCCGACACACAACCACTTGACATTCAGCTCCGCAATAACAAAGTACCCGAGGCGCTGTCCGGCTAGTACTAGCATTGTTAGTCTTACGCCGAGCAAGCACATCCATTAATTTTCCATGAAGTGATTGATGTTTTGATTCACCGCTATCCATGAACAATGTCGATGTACCGCCAACCCTAGAGGGGGGCAAGTTTTCAACCTGCGTCTCAGGGACAAAATTAACCGCAACATTTTCTTCATTAACCGAAGCAGAGCCTCGTTGCTGTTCAAATTCTTCATATATTTTCATCATCGCCTCGTCGTCAATCTCTCAATTACCCATTCTTGAAAATATCAATGTTGGAGTTAGACTAAATCGCAAAACAGTAAACAAATTTAATAGTGCTTATGAATCTTACCTTCTTTTGGTGTCATCAAATCTCAAAAAGATATTCTTTTGCCGCCAGGAACTATAGATTTTGTGGAAGAGAGAAGTGGGTTAGGTTTTAGGTTCTATATTTGCAATTTGGTAAAGTAAGGAATGAGGTAGGTGGAAGGTTCGGGTTTCTGTTTTGAAACCCTGCACATTACTGGGGCGACTTTTGAAAAAGCGCCCATTGACGACTTTTGAAAAGTCGCCCCAGTAATGTGTAGGGTTTCAAAAAAGAAACCCTGTATCACCATTACACTACTTTAAAATTTCAATGGAAGTCAATCATCAACAACTCAAATTACAACATCCCCTAATTCAACATTTCTATCAAACTCAATCATCCATAACTCAAATTACAACATCCACCAATTCAACATTTAAATTCAAACAATTCACATCCAACATTTAAATTCAAACAATTCAAACATTTCACTATCGTGGAGTTCGTTTTGGTTTTCTCAAACGGTGAAATTTCATCCAGCGAATCCTCCTCTTCACTTGCTTGTGTAGGATCTGTAGGCCGTGAAGGGCCGGGAGCAACTTCAACCTGTGTTTCTTGAGATGAAGATGCGCATTTTCGATGTCTACGTCGCTGATACATACGAGTAGTGGGGGGAGGAACGCCATGGGCTTCTATGGCATATTCGATGAGCCCCTGTGCTGGTGGAGGAGGAGGCGGTGGGGGAGGTCTTGGTCTTGTTAACCTGTTTCTTCCCAAAATAGACTCTAAGATCGTTTTACACTAAAGCATTTCCTCTGCGACCTTTCAGGAACCTCTTGTGCAAGCTCGTCTACAATTTCGATCGCACGGTAAATGCCATCCGCCTGCCATGACATAAAATTCAAGAAAAGGTTTAAATTTCAAATATTGAAATAAAGACTATATGTAGTACGTACCACATTCCTTTCGAGAGGTGCACTAGGAGTGTAAGGGTATGCAACCACAGGAGGCGCTGTAGGTGGATCGATGGCACGAAGAACATATCGACGCGTGATGTTCCAGTACCAAAACAGATATTCTTGTTCGGACAATGTGAACTCGCGTTCCTGTTGCGTGTGCATGTAGCGGTCGGTCCATGTCTCAATCGCCATAGCATACTCCCCAGCTTCATTATCAATCCTGTAATGCGGTGGTTGTTCCGGTAAATGCTGGGCCATACCAAACTGCCTCATCGCTCGGTCAGGTAGATGATAGGCGACTTCATTAAAGCAAATCAGAGGAACCCGAGCAGTCCACAGCTGAATGGAAGTGATGCATAAGTTTGGAAGATGTCCAAGCACATCGTCGTACGGGGTCCAACTCACAGACTGATAGTCTAGTACATCGAACTCATTACGGTAGAAGGCAACATGACGCCTCGGCGATGAAACGGTGCTTTTAGGTCGTACCCACCTGTACAAATATTCAATTGTGACTTCTCAAATCCGAACACGTATACTTAGTATACTACATAATTAATTATACCTAGCACCGTATGGCAATGATAAATCAATCGCTGTCCTCCTCATCGTTATTCTACCCATGGGTAGATAAGTCCAACACCAAAGCTGCAAATAAAATCGGACACATGGTTTCAGTTAGATAAAAGAATATGGAATAACGGTCGGCGAAAGTAAATTATGGACATACCTGTACTAGACTCACACACACTACACCATTATAAGCTATTAACAACGGGTAAAAACCGTTGTTAAGTCCAAAAGCAACGGGTAAAAACCGTCTTCAACACAGGAGTGGTTGAATTTAGCGACGGGAGAAAACCATTGCTTTATGTCCAAAAGGCAACGGGTATAAACCGTTGCAAATTGGGACAAATGCAATAGGTATAAACCGTTGCAACTGGGCCAAAGGCAACGGGTATTAACCATTGCAAATTGGGCCAAAGGCAACGGGTATAAACCGTTGCAAATTGGGCCAAAGGCAACGGGTATAAACCGTTGCTTTATGGACAATAGGCAACGGGTATAAACCGTTGCTTAATGTACAAAAGGCAACGGTTACAAACCGTTGCTTAATGGGCAAAAAATCAACGGATATAAACCGTTGCTTTCTGTCCAAAAAGCAACGGGTGCAAGCGTTGCTTTATGGCCAAAAAACGTTACTTTATGTCCAGTAAAAAACGGTTAAAAAACGTTGCTTTATGCCCAAAGTCACACATAAAGCAACGGTTAACACCCGTTGCACATAGTGTTTGCTCCTGCTTCTACAAAATCACATCTGTAACTCACTACTGCGTTACACGCATATCTCAATATATATACCAGAATATCAATATATATCAAAATATGACAGAATATCAAAATATTGGTACACAAGCACTATAAACATATCGCACATATACCATACATATAAAATTATCAAACTTATAATTACACTCATTGTTTTGCAAACAGAATGCTACCGTGCCGGAATATCATACTTATTACACTGCATTGTTTATTACACTACACTACAAAGATTTCATTAATTACACTACATTGTTTTGCAAGCAGTGAAGTCTACATATAATAAACACATTAAAAGGATGCTGAGCAGGTTAGCCGAAGCTGATATTTCTTTGGCTCATGCTGTGGTGCATACAGTATTCTATCCAATTCCTGCGCAAAACTAAAAACAGTTTTTTAAACTCAAATCATACAGTGAATTTTAGCTTGGTCAAGTTCAGTTAATAGAGCAACGGAATTCCTGTGTAAGCAATAATAATGCACAAGTAAAAGTGGCAGCAAACATTTAAACAACTATAACAACACTAACAAAAAAACTGCCTTTCAACTTCATCCCATCCCCTCTGCTATACACTTCCACTCACAACCACACTCCTACACACTACAACACTTCCTCATTTTCTCTGTTTTCATCTCATCCACACTTAAGTACTACATCACACCCCCTACTGCCTATTGCCTGTCAACAACATACACCATTAACTTGGTCAAGTACTACACTTAAGTACTACACTATTTTTGGGTTTTTGTCCAATGTTGCACCGTTTGTACTGAGCCAGAAATCAAGTAATATGAACAAGTTGCTCGGACATATCTAACCTTAAATGTCCACCTCCTCCGAATGCATTCGATTCTACTATTTTTCTTAATTATCTCATTTGGGTATTGTTAAATCCATAATCTTTAAAGTTTGTACGTGCACACACCTGTCTAGTTAAATCCAAACATTTTTTAATGGTTATTTCAATAAATATTGCTTGATGTTAATAGTATGTACCAATTTTGCACCATTAATATCCAACAAAAGCTATATTGCAGTATACCTTTAAGTTATTACATCATCGGTAGGTGTACATTATGTATTGTTAATCTATGATTGATTTCACCTAGAATATATAAAAACAAAAGGATATTGCACATAGCCTCGTTATCATAAATAAGCCAAGTACAGGTTTGGTTCTACTCAGTACTCAGGCAAAAGAGATGTCTGCGAATGCGGCGAGTGTTTCTGCTGGTAATCCAACATTGATTAAACGAGTTAGTTATATGCATTCTAACTGTTATAACTTTTAAATCAATTATATGCATTCTAACAACCGTAATTCCTTTTATTGTCTGCTTCAAAACCAATCCCCTGTCAACTGCACATTCACATCACATCACAAAAACTGTAACAGTCTTCTTTTGACTGCTCCGCAGCCTTCAACTTCCCTTTCATCCACCATTTATACTTCCAACCTGGTTCCCTTGGTACCAGTAAGCCATCAAACACAAACTACAAACCTGCCTGCACTCCAACAACTTTTCCATATTTCCTATTCAAACCAATCACTACACATTTCATTTCCTCTTCAAACCAAATCACAACCATAACACTGTCAGCATAATTCAACTATCCCGACCAACCTCTCTAACTCCACATTCTGCAATGAACTCCAGCATTACAAACTGCCTCCCAGTTCCTATTCACCAACTCTACCACAAACCACCAGCATCAACCACTCCAACCACCAGTAAACACTCCAGTAACCACTCCAGTTCCCTACCAAACATTCAAGTCCCCTACCATTTCAGTCCCCTCCCCTACATCATAACCAAATTATTTTACCACCCATTAAACCCAATTAGTACGATACACACATAAATTTTTTTAGCTAATCAATTTTTAGTTTATTGGACCTCCATTCATCGTTCAGGCACATTGATCATGTTTTTTGTTTTTTGATTTTGTCCTTGAATTTTGACTTTACTTCCTAGTATTTGATAAAATGTCGATTATCTTGTAAACAGGACAGACCAGGACAAAATACACATGCATTTGCATATGCAAATTTCATATACAGCAAACAAAAGAAAATCAGCAATATATGCAAAGAACAAGTCAGAAATATCAATACCTCCGACAAAGATATCGTATCAAACCCTTTTGATGGCTCACATAACCTCCGGCTCCAACATCCCCAGAGGTCTCGGTAAATTGTCGACATATTATGGCGGTCAGCTCATCTGGAAATAAAATTTTGTCCAACAACACTTTTTCATATGTGGGTGGTACTGGTTTTCCGTGAATTACTAATGCTGTGGAATCTCGGCATATAGTACCTGTTTTATAAGCATTTCTGGAGTGAATATATGGAATCACATTTACAGAACTAACAAGCTCCCAAACATTTAAGACCATTGTGCAGAGCTACACAAGTCCTAGACCCATTGTGTATGTGATATTCGATCTTTAAAATCATGCAAGATTGGAATGGAAGGTGTAAACTTTTATGATCTTTCTATATCCTTTTTTGTTTTGGAGTTTACTGATTTATTTTTGGACATAATGGCTATTGTGAGTATCAATGAAAATTGAAACCAAAACAGATATAAGATAAAGACTACGATGAGTATAAGTATACAAACTAGATCGCTATTGACAATGAATTCCTTCTCATCTCTGTCATTCATTCGCTGTCTCAAACTCCAGCTCTGCAATAGCATTTTGAACTTTTATGTGATTCTTCATCGTTTCTTGCTATCTCTCACTGTTTCTCAAATCTAATCATGAACACAACCTTTTTTTAAATAACACTGTACTTTCAGCCAAGCAAGAATTTAGTGAAGGTTGTGCCTACCAGAACTTATCCATGTTATCATTGTTATTGATTTGCTAAAACTACGTAAAACTTCTTAATTTGCTCTATCCTATGGTTATAGCATTATAAATATTGCTAAATATTCTCTTATATCTTATGATTATGTTAATTTGGATTTGAAAATGTCATATACACCTCTTGTGAACCTAATTATGACGTACATGTCAAACGTGAACCTTTGTTGCCTAACCTCTTTTTCTATAACAAAAGATAATTTGGAATCTATAAATACACATGCACTAATACTCATTAATTTGTTTATATGCACAATAACAGAGAGCAGTAAACTCGGTTGAAGCACAAAAAGACTGATTGGTCGATTAAAATAGTACTTGTTGCAATTACTTCATCCTCGAAGTTCAGGATTTCACATCTTTGGTCGATTAACTGATTGTTCGGAGTGGCAAACTGAGAAGATGCGATTTCACTGCCTACTTGATGATTATCTTGGGCTATGCTGAGAAGACGCTCCAGTTTATCATCCATATTGTCCAGCTTCATCAATTTTTGCTCCACATTTTGCAGTCGCTGCTCATATACTCCTTGGACCTGTTTGAGCCGTTTGCATGGAATGACAGCACTCTTAACGTGGCTAGGAGCTATATTGGTCTCAATACTTCGGCTCCTGCCCTTTACATCTTTACCAAACACTGATATAAAGACGGCTTCATCACCACCACTCGTCGTTTCCTTTTCTTTTTCAATTTTGTCCTAAAAAGTAAATACATATATATGAATAATGAAAATTTAATTTAGAGGCGTTATTATTTGTTTAACTTACAAAGTAGGAAGATGTCGCATCTGACGTGCTGCCATCTTTTTTCTTATGCGTTTTCTCCCATACTTGAAGACGTGATACTTCTGTTTCCGGACTACTTGAATCGACCTGCATACAATGACCTAAAATTATATTTGGAACTAATGGTATATGCAATGTGATGCACCAATTCAATGACACATACCATTTCTTGAGTAATCATAGCGTGACTCTTACGTCCCGAATGATGACCATATTCGAGCATTGATCTATTTTGTTTGCCTCGCTTCCTTTTTTCTTTCGCCTCGGGTTTTGATTCGTTTCTTATGAACTCATCCCAATCATCTTGAGCAATTTTCGGTGGACAATTTTTCATTCTTTCTTCGTCAGTGATGAGATGGTCATAATGATTCTTGCGCAAATCATTCTTGTGTGTCCTAAAAGCCTCGGACATTTTTTTCATAAAAAGGTCCTTTGATAGAGGATCGAGCTCATAATATTTCTGCATAACAAAAAATGCATGTAAACCATTTTTTATTTATGTATTGAAAGCATTATAAATGAATTTAAACCATCTAAGTTTATGTACACAGTTTACATTTCAAAGTATATGGATTTTTACATTTCAACGTATATAGTTTCATCAGTCTCTATGAATAAAGTGATCAATCTAAATATCCTATAAATATCATAAAAGAATATATGTTGAAACAGAAACAGTACATAAATATGGTCTCATATGAACCCTCACTCATTCAGGCCTATTTTACAATCAGAAACAGAAACAGTACAGAAACAGAAACAGTACATAAAAAGGGTGCATATTACAATCAGAAGACTATATTTTACAAACAGAAACAGTACATAAAAATGGTTATGAGATTGGAGAACTTACCTCCAATTGATTCCACACGTCTTCCTTGTAATTTGGCGGAATTTTTTCCAACTTGGATATGAGATTGGCACATGATTTCTTACTAGTTTACCAATCTTCGTAGCGACCTTTGAACCATTTTTTCCGACTGGAGAACCGTAGTTGTCTATATCAATTTTCTCCCGTTTTAAAGTGGATGATTGTGAAGTTGTATCATTTGACGGTGGTGTGGCATCTTGTGACATTATGTCCTGCAAAGTCTAAAATCCTAAAATAATCCCAACAACATTACAACGTACATTTCTTTCCCTTCCAGCCCATCCCTGTGATGCCCGATTGCTGTCGGCCAAATTATTGCATGGAGTCCCCTCCATAAAAAGATCAAACGCCTTATATGTCTTAATAAAATTTGCTCCAAGCGATCACTGTTAAGCTGCTGTACATCTGATATATGAACCAACGTCCCCTTATTGATTTGTCTGATCCCACCAACTTCTCACCACATTACGATTTTTGTCAGTCCGACTGACAATAATCGTAATGTGATGAGAAACTGGTGGGATCAGACAAATCAGAAGGGGACGTTGTTTACTATATCAGATGTACAGCAGCTTAACAGCAATCGGGCATCACAGGGATGGGCGGGAAGGGGAACATTCACTTTTATGCGGCAGTGATAAAGTCTTCCTGCATCACCAGAATTTTAAACTTAAGCGGATTCAAAACAATATCTTGAACTAAAGGGTGCAAATACAATATCTTGAACTGCCTGTCTACCTACAAACACAAAGAAAGAAAGAATAGTCAAGCTGATCATATGTATGTATGTGTACATGTGTGTGTATATGTGATCATATGTAAGTACCTACAACTACAAACACAAAATGAACTCTTGCAATATATCCATCCTTATGGATCTATCGGGATATTATAATGGCACTAATAAAAAATATAATGCATCTATTACTATCATATAACACACCATTTTACATTTTACACCATTTTAAATAAATATTTTGTTAAGCTACAATAACTGCTCTGAAATACAAAGTTAACATATGCATTTGATAAGATCTTCTAATTTTTCATTGTCTTCAAAAGCTGATTGATAAACGGTGGGAAACTCAGTGTCATCCACATTTATGGTCAACCGTTTTGGTGTATGTAAAACCACAAACCATCCATTATTTTTTAAATATTTTGAGTAGAACACTTGACTCGCTTCCGATGCAAGAATAAATGGCTCATCATGCACGCTATCTTTATTCTTCAATTTTCCCAAGTTAACTGTGATCAAGCTTGAAACAGACTCTATTTTACAACCACTGATCTTATCTTCGACCTCTACCCAATCACAATAAAAAACTGTTTGTTTGAAGTCAATGTAATCCAACTCAATTATATGTTGAATGACTCCGTAATATGTTGTTTCTGCTTCCTTAAAATTTTTATCCTTCCCACTCGCTCTAAATTGTGTAATTGCTCTCATGCATACACCATTATCCTGTGTTAGCTTTCGCTCTTCATAACTCTTCGGAGAAAATAAAAACTCATTCACTTGGTACTTCATATAACTATGGGCATAAAACTTCGGCCCGTTAACTAACAGCCAAAGAGTTGAGTCAACATCGACGGTCTTCAACAACTATAACAAACACAATAAGTAAAAAAAACATTGTCAAGGAGATGTATGGTCAACTTGAAAATACGTTAAATATTTAATACATATACCTCCTCACGTAACCAAAAAGTGAAATTTTAATAGCTTCCCCAGATGTACCCCCGCCTCGAGTTTGAGATTTGGTGCTTTGAACATAGGAGTTATACCTCCTACGAAAAACACACAATAAATACTATATATATGAATTTATTTACAATAATAATAATTCAGAAAAAATTCATGAATTTACTTCTTCCATTCATCCAATCCGTCGTACTTATCAAGGACCCATTTACGCACTTGTTGAAATTGCACTTGAGTTAACGTTATATCTTTAACATTATCTAGCGCTATTTCATCAGCAAACTCATCATCCTCGTCTAAAAACGCTTCACAGGTATGTTTACGAGTGCCAGCACCTCCTTTTGGCATATACTCCATGCAGTAAAGACTAGCTTCTTGTACAATATATCCTTCTGCAATACACCCTTCAATATATCTTTTGTTGCGCACATATCCTTTATATGTTTTCATCAACCTATGAAGATGAATAATTGTAAAATGTAGACATCAATAGCGATTTAAATCGAATAATTATGTACATAACTAAAATTAGTAATTTACCGTTCAAAAGGGTACATCCACCTATATCTAACAGGACCAGAAATCAATGCTTCATCGGCTAAATGAACCATAAGGTGAATACTGATATCAAAAAATGCAGGCGGAAAATGTTTTTCAATAACACACATTGCTTCTACCAAACTAGCCTTTGCTTTTAGAAGATGTTCCCTGTTGATCACCTTTGAGCACAAAATGTTATAAAAGAGACTAATGCGGTGAATAGCATTCCGTAGATCCTTATGTTGCGGAAAACAATGCTGAAGCAATACCAGAAGTAAATGTTGCATTATGACGTGGTAATCATGTGACTTCATATTTTTTAGTTCAGGAGGGTTGATGCTCACATTGTTATGGAAGTTCGAAGAGAATTTGCTCGGCACTTTCAAAATTTTCAAAACGGTGCAAAACCGTATCTTTTCTTCTTTGCTCAAAGTGAAAATCGCATTTGGTATGGTTACTTTACTTGTTTCAGGATCTTCTATCACCCACAACTTTTGTTTTATACTCATGATTTTCAAATCCTTCCGTGCATTGATCCCATCTTTTGACATGTATTTATGGTTCATAATTGTGTTGATCAAATGTTTCGTGACATTCATCTCTGTATGCATAACATCAATATTATGTCAGGTCAAATTTGTTTTCCAATATGGCAAATCAAAGAACATCGACCTCCTATACCATGCAAAAACTTCTTCATCGATTGTCTTTTTCCGTTTTCGACCAATTTCCGGTATGTTTTTACCAACTTTCATTTTTATATCGCTACCTTTTTTTCAACTTGATAACCAGTCAGTGGTTTTGGAGGACGCTTAAGTTCTTGCTCGTTGTTGAAATTTGTCTTATCGTATCGAAACTTGTGTCCGGACGGAAGAAATCTACGATGTCCCATGTAACAAATCTTCTTACTTTCAGGGATATAAACAGATGTAGTTTCTTCTCCACAAATAGGACATGCATAGTAGTCGTGAGTTGTACATCCCGATAAAGTCCCAAGAGCGGGATGATCATGGATTGCCCACAACACTCTAGCTCTCATTATGTGTAACAACCCGCATATTTATCGATTTTATATTTAAATATTTTATTTAAATATTTTATCGTTAGTCGGATTTTAGTCTGAAAAGCTACTTTTTGCATACGGTCGAATTAGGACTCGAGACCACTCCCATTGAGTTTAAAATGCCATTTGCGACCTTTTTGAGTATAAGCTTCGATATGTTTGGAGAAAGTTGATTTTTGCTACTTTTCACTTTGGGTTTGGTTTTGGGCTCAGCCCTATGTTTAACTTATGCTCAAATCTGAGCCACTCTTCCCCACTCATCCTCATTCTCTTCTCTTTTCAGTTCTAAGGCAATAATGGTGGGAGAGATTGGAAATTAAAACTCCAAAACCCTAGTTCCTCTTGCAACCACAAATTCCTAGCTCCAAATTCAAGAGAACCCATTGGTAAGCATTCTCTTCTTCTTCTTCAACTTATTCTCTTACCAATTTCAGAAATTCCTAAACCTAATTTTGGGAATGTTCTTGTTTTGAGCATAGATTCAAGCTCATTTGGGTTGTGTTGAAGAGAGGTTGATTCTCCATTTGCTTTCAAGCTTCTTCTTGTTTGATTTTGTAAAAGGTGAGATTTTTATCTCACATCTTTGTCTATAATTATCTTCGATTGTTAGGTATGAATTCCTAACGTTTATTCGTGTGCAATTGATTTTGGTTTGGATTGATTTGGTGTATATTCCAATTTTTGGTATTTTGGTCCAATTTATGGAAATCCTATTATGGGTATTTGGACATTGATATTTGTGGCGTATCGAAGAGCCGTTTAGGCTGGGTTGTCGTTCGACGTAATTCCTTAGTCATCGTCATTTGCTCGTTCGATCGTCTTCGATATTCGTTTGGCCATTTTTTGGCCTAGGTTCAGGGAATGCCCTGAACCATTCATTCAGACGTCTGAAACGTGATATTCAGACGTCTGAATATTGTTCTGGGAAGTTTTCTATTCCCAGATTCAGACGCCTGAATATATGGTTTCAGACGTCTGAATTGGTTCATTTGGAACCAGAAAGGAAATAGGCTAAAATATGCCTATTTCAGACGTCTGAAACACTTGATTCAGACGTCTGAATTGTGTTCTGGAAATTTTTATATTTCCAGATTCAGACGTCTGATCCACTTGTTTCAGACGTCTGAATCAGCAGTGTTTTGCCTGCTTGCCTATTCGCTTGAGAATTCCAATTTAAATCGATTCGTGATGATCCTATTTGTTGTTATCATTTATTATGCCGTTGATGACTCCTATTTAGGGATTTTTGAATATCCATTTCGATGGATTCTTTATCGGTTTCTTTGGTTTCCATTCACGTCTTCAAATATGAATTTTAGTGATTGATTGTTCCTACAATCTTCTTTGTGATTTGTCACTTTAAAAATATAAAGGTTTTCTATACTAGTAGTAAATATCAAAACTCTTTCTTATAAATGATTTCAACAACATTTTAGTACAAAGCTCGTTTCTTAAACCGTTTTCCAATCTATTAGTATATACAATCCTTTACCTCACTCGTATGAGAAATCTAATTAAACGACTTAGTAAAACGAGTGGTATGAAACACTTGCGTTTACTTCGTCGGTTAATTCTTGGACTTGTTCGATTGAATCTCTTGTGACAATTTTATAGTGGAGATCTACAATTTGTTCGTAAATATTTAAGTTAAGCTAGTGGTTATGGGACATGATGCTAAGCTCATATATTTACTAGCTTACTGTAATTGACACTTCTTGATGATCATGACATCATTTTTGTGATTTAGACTAGCAATGTGCGATGTCTCTTTGTCTACGAGGGAGACTAAACCCCGTTTGTGTGAGTTTCAACTCACATATGTGGGGTAGCGCCCCATGGTCTTCGGGCCGTTCGTGTGTCAAAAATTAATGGCTAGCTAGCATGAGATAGCGTCTCGTTCGTGTGATACATATGTTGGTGAGTTTTCATGCTCCCGTTCGTGTGATAGGCCTCCCCCCTATTTTGTGTGATTTCTGAATTTCGTGTGTCAAATTCTGGAATTTTCTTCTTCACCTATTTTTGTGATTTTTATTGATATGATTTATCAATTTTTGTGCATAGGTGAATTCGTGTGTCATTAACTGGATTTCTTGAGATGATTTCTAGAATTTATGCTTCACCAATTTTCGTGATTTCCATTGATAAGTTTTATCAATATTTGTGTATTGGTGAATTTGTATATCATGGACTTTTGTGATTGACATTGATATAATCGTTAATATTTATGGTTTGGTGAACGAAATAAGGAGTATGACCTTTCTTTGATTCTTGTGTAGATTTGGTGATATTGATTTATCTCTCGTTGATTTTCAATTACTTATATATATCACAGTTTGGTATTGTGATTATTATGTGTTGAGTCATATCTCTTATTCTATATCGTTTCATCTGATATTTATAGTTAGACTGATCCGTTTATTATTTTCTTATTAAATAATACTCGGGTCAGACCGAGATGTTACAGGTGCTTCTGCTTGACTTCTCCCCAGGGATTCATTACTCTGACTTTTGGTTAACTACTTAGATTAGTAGTTTTTGTTGTATACATTTGAGATATAGACTCCATAATGTATACCTATTCTTTTGTGTAGTTCATGTAACTATTCTTTTGTGATATTGTGGATCTTTCTGACCACTACTCTGATGTACACTTTTATGTGTAATATTCATATCTTATTCCGCCTTTGTGATATGAATTGTCTGTGACTGATTTATGTTATGTTTATTCCTATATTTGTTTCCGAAGATATTATAGCCACCATGTAGTAGCTTTGAGTTTGTGTCGACATGTCGGATTTCCACTTGAAAAGATTTTCATGTTATACTATCTGACATATCGATGCTCGCGCAAAGCAATTACACGGATGGTCGCTCCTCAACAGCCTTATTCTCCGTGCTAGTTAACAGCATTCACCGTAATGTTCTTGGCTAGCGTGGGTATAGAGGTGGGGCATCACAGCTTGGTATCAGAGCCAAACTTCGAAACAATATGAAATATTATAACAAGGATCATCGTCCTAAGTCCATCTTAGGAGTCGTGCTTTAGGATTAATTCGAGTCTTCGTACCGATTCATCCTATTTTCCCTATGATTCTTTGTTTATCTATCAAGATTGCTTGATATTCAATTTGGTGAATAACCTTTTTCTTCTTCTTCTTTCTTTCTAAAGGAAGAGAAATGTCTAGACCAGGCCGCCCCAGAGCCGTGCCATCTAGCACTCCACCCCAGGATGGAGTTTTTATGACTGCTCAACAGCTTCTTGATTTAGTGACAAATGCTCAAGCAGCTGGAGCTAACCCGGAACCTACTCACCCAAAGTCGGGATTTGCACGCTTGTGTAGCGATTACACTAATTTCGGTGGGAGCCATTCAAAGGTTCCGAAACTATTATTGAAGTACAGGCTTGGCTAAGGTCATGCGATCGAATCTTTTCTCGCATGAACCTTATTGACCTTCACCGAGTTCAGGTGGCCTCTAGTATGCTCCGAGAAAGGGCATTGGACTGGTACGAGCTTCTTATTTCTGAGATTAATGAAGTGGATCTCACCTGGGAGTAATTCCGAGAACGCTTCGAGTTGAAATTCGTACCAGAAGCTGAGAAAGTGACATTGGCTCAACGATTTATAGACCTTGTTCAAGGTGAGTCCTCCGTGACTGATTACGTCGCCTCCTTCGAGTCGCTTTCCAAATATGGGGTTGAATACATCAACACCCCTTTAAAGAAGAACCAGAGGTTCGTCTATGGCTTAAACAAAAGTCTCAAGAAGCCATTACTTCTAAAATTAGAAGTTCATTTCGACCAACTCATTGATATCGCTCTTCGTCTTGAAGAGGCGGATAGGGAGAATGATGTTGAAGTGGTGGGTTCCAAACCAAACTTCAACAACAAGAAGAGGCCAAACAAATTCAAAGGCCCTTATCCCAATAAGAAAGGGAGGCAAGCAACTCCTGCTGAAAAGACCTTTTCCTCTACTCAAGGGAAATGTTATAATTGTGGTTCGAAAGACCATTTTGCAAACAAGTGTTCAAAGCCTCGTACTTGTCGCTATTGCAAAAGCCCGGACCATTTTATGCATGTATGTCCCAAACTTCAAAATAGGAGGGAGGGAAAGCTTAATGTTGCTCAAGCCCCTGGCAACACATCTCGTGGCCAAGGTATTTCTCATTCTATTCTGGATGGAATTATTTTATTTCGTGATCATCCTATTCGAGTTCTTTTTGATACGGGTGCGTCCCATTCTTTTATAGCAAAAGAACTTGTTGATACCTTTTCTTTGGATGTTTTGTGTTTAATGACTTCTTTGAGAATTGCGAATCCAGTTGGTGGGTCCGCAACAATCAGTTTATTGTGTAAAGATGTCGAGATTATTTTGTGTGATTTTTCTTTCCGAGCCGATTTGCATGTCATGCGTTATTTAGGCTTTGGAATGATTTTGGGAATGGACTGGCTTAACCGTTATGAAGCTCATATCCTATGTCCTGAGCGGACTATTCATCTTCGACATTCTCAATCTGTTAAGCAGATTTCTATTAATCTTAAAGATTCAGATTCCAGCTTGTTTGCATCTTTATATTCTTTAAATCCTTGTGATGACGATGATGATGATGAGGGTGCTATTATTTCTCTTATTCATGTCGTTTGTGAATTTTCTGACATATTCGTGCCCGTTTTAGGATTACCACCTAAGCGAGCAATTGAGTTCAGAATTAATCTTATTCCTGGAGCTCAACCTATCACTCGTCCTCCTTATCGTATGTCCAATAAAGAAAACGAGGAGATGCGTAAACAATTATCCGAATTGGAGACGAAGCAATTTATTCGCTCTAGTTCTTCACCTTGGGGAGCTTCAGCTATTTTTGTGAAGAAATCTGATGGAACACTTAGGCTTTGCGTTGACTACCGCAAGCTTAATGATCTTACTATCAAAAATAAATATCATTTACCTCGGATTGATGATCTATTCGATCAACTTAGTGGTGCTAGAATCTTTTCACAATTAGACTTAGCTACTGGATTTCATCAGCTTCGTATTGCAGAGCATAGTATTCCTTTGACATCGTTCCGTACTCGTTATGGATCTTATGAATGGCTTGTTATGCCATTTGGTCTAACGAATGCTCCAGCTTATTTCGTTGACCTTATGAATAGAGTTTTCAAAGACTTCCTCGACCGGTTTGTTCTCATCTTTATCGATGATATTCTTGTGTATTCTAAAACCGAGGAGGAGCATGAGAAGCATCTTCGGATTGTGTTAGAAACTCTTAGGAGTAATCGTTTAAAGGCAAAATTTTCTAAATGCCATTTTTGGCAATCTCGTGTGAAGTTTCTCGGTCATATTATTTCCGAATCCGGAATTTCCGTGGATCCTTCAAAGATTGAAGCGATTCAAGATTGGAATAGACCGGAGAGTGTGACAGAGATTCGTAGTTTTCTCGGATTGGCGGGCTATTACCGTCTTTTTATCAAAGACTTTTCTAAGATTGTTGTGCCTCTCACTAGCTTGACGAAGAAAGGTGTTAAATACATTTGGTCGGACAAATGTGAAGCTTCTTTTCAGAAATTAAAAGAGCTTCTTTCTGATTCTCCTATTCTCGTTATTCCCGAGGGGAATCAAGATTTCGTTGTTTATACCGATGCTAGTCGCGTTGGTTTGGGTGTCGTTCTTATGCAAAGAGAACGTGTTATTGCTTATGCTTCTAGGCAATTGAAATCTGCTGAGACTAGATATGCCACTCATGATTTAGAGCTCGCGACTATTGTTTTCGCCCTTCGTATTTGGCGTCATTATCTTTTAGGAGAAAAATTTGTTCTTTATACCGATCATAAGTCCTTGAAGTATTTATTCTCTCAAAAGGAACTTAATTTGAGTCAACAGCGTTGGCTCGAATTTCTTGCACCATATGATCTTGATATCCTTTATACTCCCGAAAAGGGAAATCGTGTTGCCGATGCACTTAGTCGCAAGCAACAAGCGGTTGTTTCTATGATGATATCCGAATGGAACGATCTCGAGATCTTATCCACTTGTGAGATTCGAGACCGCGTATCCGATTTATGCTTATCATTTGTTTTATGTAGCCTTGAGGCTCATCCTTCTCTTTTAGACCGCATTCTTAAAGCTCAAAGGCTAGATCCCGAAATGGCTCTTCTTGGCCAAAATATTAAGGATAAAATTGATATTGAAGGTTTGAAAGACTTCGATATCGATTCTCGTGGCGGCATTCGGAGATTTGGTAGACTTATCGTGCCAAATATTAGTGATCTTCGAAAAGATATTTTAGAAGATTCTCATCGTTCCAAATTCACCATCCATCCCGGTAGTAGTAAAATGTACGCGGATATGAAGCGACTTTATTATTGGGAGGGAATGAAACTTGACATCGCTAACTTCGTTAAGCGTTGCATGACTTGCCAACTCGTTAAGGCCGAACATCAAAGGCCCGGTGGGTTATTGCAACCTTTAGAAATTCCAATTTGGAAGTGGGACCAGATTTCCATGGATTTTATAGATGGCCTTCCCCGTTCTCGTTCGGGTCATGATAGCTTATGGGTGATCATTGATAGACTTACTAAATCAGCCCATTTTATTCCCATTCGGTCTAACCGAACCGTTCCTCTTTTGGCCAAGCTCTTTATCAAAGAGATTGTTAAATTACATGGTGTTCCTACTTCTATTGTTAGTGATCGTGATCCGTTGTTTACTAGTGGATTTTGGAAGAGTCTTCAAAAAGCTTTGGGAACGAAGCTTAATTTTAGCACCGCTTATCATCCTCGGTCCGATGGACAAACCGAGCGTGTGAATCAAACTCTTGAAGATCTTCTTCGTGCTTGTGTGCTTGATTTTGGGGGAAGTTGGGAAGATCATATTTCCCTTGTTGAATTCTCCTATAATAATAGCTTCCAATCTAGTATTGGTATGACACCTTTTGAGGCACTCTACGGAAGGCCATGCCGATCTCCTTCTTGTTGGCTTAAGACCGGTGAGAAACTGGTTTTAGGTCCAGACTTTATTCGTGATTCCACAGAAAAGATAGATCTTATTCGTCATAGGATGAGAGAAGCCCATAGTAGACAAAAATCCTATGCCGATAACCGGAGAAGGAAGTTAGAATTTTCTGTGGGAGATCTTGTGTTCATTCATGTTTCACCTATGAAAGGTGTTGTACGTTTCAGTCGATCGGGAAAATTGACGCCTCGATATATTGGGCCATTTCCTATCACTGAACGTATTGGTTCCATGGCTTATCGCCTTTTATTGCCGGCTCAATTTTCTGCTATTCATGATGTGTTTCACGTTTCCCAATTATGGAAATGCCTTCGAGATTCCGATTCTATTCTTGAGCCCGGTGTTGTGGAAGAGATTGAAGTTTCGCCCAATTTAACTTATGAGCAGCATCCTATTCAAATTGTTGCTTCGGAGGTCAAACGCCTTCGAAATAAAGATGTTCCGCTTGTTAAAGTTCAATGGTCTTCAAATCCTAAGGATTGTTCTTGGTAATCTAGAGAGTACATCGAGCGAACACATCCGGACTTACTTTCTCGTGCTCTTTGAGGTGAACTTCTTATTTCAAATTTCTTTTGTGTTGAATATGCTTTTATGGTTGTTACTACATATCTTCTTCTTAAATATTGCGAGGACGCAATTTCTTTAAGGAGAGGAGTCTGTAACAACCCGCATATTTATCGATTTTATATTTAAATATTTTATTTAAATATTTTATCATTAGTCGAATTTTAGTCTGAAAAGCTACTTTTTGCATACGGTCGAATTAGGACTCGAGACCACTCCCATTGAGTTTAAAATGCCGTTTGCGACCTTTTTGAGTATAAGCTTCGATATGTTTGGAGAAAGTTGATTTTTGCTACTTTTCACTTTGGGTTTGGTTTTGGGCTCAGCCCTATGTTTAACTTATGCTCAAATCTGAGCCACTCTTCCCCACTCATCCTCATTCTCTTCTCTTTTCAGTTCTAAGGCAATAATGGTGGGAGAGATTGGAAATTAAAACTCCAAAACCCTAGTTCCTCTTGCAACCTCAAATTCCTAGCTCCAAATTCAAGAGAACCCATTGGTAAGCATTCTCTTCTTCTTCTCCAACTTATTCTCTTACCAATTTCAGAAATTCCTAAACCTAATTTTGGGAATGTTCTTGTTTTGAGCATAGATTCAAGCTCATTTGGGTTGTGTTGAAGAGAGGTTGATTCTCCATTTGCTTTCAAGCTTCTTCTTGTTTAATTTTGTAAAAGGTGAGATTTTTATCTCACATCTTTGTCTATAATTATCATCGATTGTTAGGTATGAATTCCTAACGTTTATTCGTGTGCAATTGATTTTGATTTTGATTGATTTGGTGTATATTCCAATTTTTGGTGTTTTGGTCCAATTTATGGAAATCCTATTATGGGTATTTGGACATTGATATTTGTGGCGTATCGAAGAGCCGTTTAGGCTGGGTTGTCGTTCGACGTAATTCCTTAGTCATCGTCATTTGCTCGTTCGATCGTTTTTGATATTCGTTTGGCCATTTTTTGGCCTAGATTCAGGGAATGCCCTGAACCATTCATTCAGACGTCTGAAACGTGATATTCAGACGTCTAAATATTGTTTTGGGAAGTTTTCTATTCCCAGATTCAGACGCCTGAATATATGGTTTCAGACGTCTGAATTGGTTCATTTGGAACCAGAAAGGAAATAGGCTAAAATATGCCTATTTCAGACGTCTGAAACACTTGATTCAGACGTCTGAATTGTGTTCTGGAAATTTTTATATTTCCAGATTCAGACGTCTGAACCATTTGTTTCAGACGTCTGAATCAGCAGTGTTTTGCCTACTTGCCTATTCGCTTGAGAATTCCAATTTAAATCGATTCGTGATGATCCTATTTGTTGTTATCATTTATTATGCCGTTGATGACTCCTATTTAGGGATTTTTGAATATCCATTTCGATGGATTCTTTATCGATTTCTTTGGTTTCCATTCACGTCTTCGAATGTGAATTTTAGTGATTGATTGTTCCTACAATCTTCTTTGTGATTTGTCACTTTAAAAATACAAAGGTTTTCTATACTAGTAGTTAATATCAAAACTCTTTCTTATAAATGATTTCAACACTATTTTAGTACAAAGCTCGTTTCTTAAACCGTTTTCCAATCTATTAGTATATACAAACCTTTACCTCACTCGTATGAGAAATCTAATTAACGACTTAGTAAAACGAGTGGTATGAAACACTTGCGTTTACTTCGTCGGTTAATTCTTGGACTTGTTCGATTGAATCTCTTGTGACAATTTTATAGTGGAGATCTACAATTTGTTCGTAAATATTTAAGTTAAGCTAGTGGTTATGGGACATGATGCTAAGCTCATATATTTACTGGCTTACTGTAATTGACACTTCTTGCTGATCATGACGATCATTTTTGTGATTTAGACTAGCAATGTGCGATGTCTCTTTGTCTACGAGGGAGACTAAACCCCGTTTGTGTGAGTTTCAACTCACATATATGGGGTAGCGCCCCATGGTCTTCGGGCCGTTCGTGTGTCAAAAATTAATGGCTAGCTACCATGAGATAGCGTCTCATTCGTGTGATACATATGTTGGTGAGTTTTCATGCTCCCGTTCGTGTGATAGGCCTCCCCCCTATTTTGTGTGATTTCTGGATTTCGTGTGTCGAATTCTGGAATTTTCTTCTTCACCTATTTTTGTGATTTCTATTGATATGATTTATCAATTTTTGTGCATAGGTGAATTCGTGTGTCATTAACTGGATTTCTTGAGATGATTTCTAGAATTTATGCTTCACCAATTTTCGTGATTTCCATTGATAAGTTTTATCAATATTTGTGTATTGGTGAATTTGTGTGTCATGGACTTTTGTGATTGACATTGATATAATCGTCAATATTTATGGTTTGGTGAACGAAATAAGGAGTATGACATTTCTTTGATTCTTGTGTAGATTTGGTGATATTGATTTATCTCTCGTTGATTTTCAATTACTTATATATATCACAGCTTGGTATTGTGATTATTATGTGTTGATTCATATCTCTTATTCTATATCGTTTCATCTGATATTTATAGTTAGACTGATCCGTTTATTATTTTCTTATTAAATAATATTCGGGTCAGACCGAGATGTTACAGGTGCTTCTGCTTGACTTCTCCCCAGGAATTCATTACTCTGACTTTTGGTTAACTACTTAGATTAGTAGTTTTTGTTGTATACATTTGAGATATAGACTCCATAATGTATACCTATTCTTTTGTGTAGTTCATGTAACTATTCTTTTGTGATATTGTGGATCTTTCTGACCACTACTCTGATGTACACTTTTATGTGTAATATTCATATCTTATTCCGCCTTTGTGATATGAATTGTCTGTGACTGATTTATGTTATGTTTATTTCTATATTTGTTTCCGAAGATATTATAGCCACTGTGTAGTAGCTTTTGAGTTTGTGTCGACATGTCGGATTTCCACTTGAAAAGATTTGCATGTTATACTATCTGACATATCGATGCTCGCGCAAAGCAATTACACGGATGGTCGCTCCTCAACAGCCTTATTCTCCGTGCTAGTTGACAGCATTCACCGTAATGTTCTTGGCTAGCGTGGGTATAGAGGTGGGGCGTCACATTATGAACTCAGATTTATTAAATGAATCAAATGTAACGACTCCTTCCCATAACTGTTTTAACTCGTCTATCAAAGGTTCTAAATAAACATTAATATCCTTCTCCGGTTGTTTTGGCCCAGAAATCAACAGTGTTAACATTGAGAACTCTCTTTTCATGCACAAAGACGGAGGAAGGTTATATGGTACTACAATTACTGGCCAACAGCTATAAGGGTTAGTTAACGAAGCATTCGGACAGAAACCATCTGTTGCTATTCCAAGCGTGATATTTCATGGTTCAGCAGCAAACGAAGAATCAAAAGAATCTGTAGTTTTCCATTGAGAAGTATCACGCGATGACGCATTACGGTTGTACCGGACTTGGTACGACCATGCCAGGTCATCGCTTCTGCTATCCATGGTACAATATACAGTCTTCTCAATCTAGAAATTAAAGGAAAATGTCTTAAGGTATTTTGAGGTACTGTGGTAGCTTTTCTCTCTTCGTCGAATGATGTCTTATATCTTGGTGTGTTGCAATTTGTACATGAAACTTTGTTCGCATTATCTTTCCAGTACAAGATGCAGTCATTAATGCATGCATCATAAGTTATGTAATTCATCCCAACTTGCTTAATGATCTTCTTCACATCGGGGTAATTTGACGGTAGCGTGTTACCTTCGGGGAGTAACTCCTTTATGAATTCGAGTAGTGCAGTCACACCATTGTCTGAAAAGCCGTATTGGGTCTTCAAGCTATGCAGTTTCACAATGGCATACAACTTTGTAATCTCTTTTGGACAAGAAGGATACAATGGCTCTGTTGCAGTTGCACTATCAAAAAATGATTTATCCGTAAACTGCTCACCAATATTAGCATTATCATGCAATTGATTTGTAGGTTGAAAATGATGGAATCTATCTGCATCATTGATCAAATCCTCCATCCTAATATGTTCGGACTCATCAGTATTTGTGGCATGACTAACCGGTTGTTGTTTTGGCTTCTCCGGTATTCTTTCCCCGTGAAAACACCACACGGTATATGATTGAACAATACCATATCTAAGCAAATGAAAATGAATGTTATTTAATTTGAATGTATCTTCATTTTTGCACCGCGTGCAAGGGCACGAATACTTTTCCTTATTGCCACCGTTTTCAGCAACAAATTTAACGAAATTTCTCACACCTTCCACATATTCTGTATTTCTTCGATTAGATTGATTCATCCATTGTTTGTCTATACTAAAAGACATACTGAAAGAAAATAACAAGAGCTAATAAGAAATCATGGGTAACAATATCTTATGGCTTTCCACCAAGTTCAACTCTGATATTAACTAAACAGATGTATATTCTTCTGATTTCACTTGAAATTTAACATTAGCATCAAACTGTTTCCAAAAAAATTTCCATTACAACGGCGCCATTTTGTAGCACCAGAGTAATGTCTATGCATTACCCCTCTCCTGATACTTGGCTTGCGCCATTAACAATAATTTTATCCACTTACTAAATATGGTCTCATATTTAGTAAAACAAAATTTATTGCATCAACTTATACCCTAGCAGTCACTATAAGCAGTTATGTCTAACTAGCATGCAGTACAGTACAACATTTAGGCTTTAGTAAATATGAGAATGCACACTACAACACTACTTCTCTTCCATGTTGCAATGTTTGGCTGATGATACGCCACACGTACGGGGACGTGTTAGATTATCTCACATTGTACAATTTGTAAAACAAATCATATATAAATGTAAAAAGATCATCCTTTGCATAACCAATTGTTTCTTGGTTCTCTAACACTGTACACTTAAAACATCAAATATGTATTCTGATGGTTCAGATTAGAAGGTGCATCTCTACTTTGGCAAACTGTTAAAGAGTAGTAGATATTGACTATAATCAATCCTCAAAAACTTAATGAAACATCAATCCTAAAAGATGAAGATAATGATGGAACTCAAATGACAGCTTATATGGTAACACTAAACAAACCCATAAGCAAGCATTATAGGGAGTAAATTGTTCCTTAACTTGTGTTGCATCCCTTTCTTTATTATTCTAAACTATAAATATAAGCATGTAATCTTTTCCTATTATTCAACCATAGAAACGAATGGATTCACCGTGTACAGATAGCCAGTCGTCGATAATACATATAAAGCACTGAGTAGAAACACACATGCTTGTTTTCCAAATAATTTACTAATTTCTACTAATCATGTGTGGATTACAGATTAATTTGTTATCATTGCGTTTGACAATCTTTTAACTAAGTTGTGATAAGTCAATTTTCAAGGTGACTGTAACATTCGTCCTAAATCTCTTTTCAGCGATATGGAACAAGCAAAAGGTGGCAAATTTTTGGCCGAGAAGAATCAGAAAATCCTTGGTACATAGTTAAAAGTTTATCTTATCACCATGAAGATATTCACGCTAAATTTGAACCAGGTTCTTCAAGACTTAGCCGAGCAACGTATGAAGTTAAAGGTTCTTTTAATTCTACACATAAGTACTATGATATAACAATGCACTGCAAATACATGTACACAGAGTTTCCATTTCAATTGACAACAAGTATTATTACAAAACAAAGCTTACCTGGCAGTTATGCACTCTCTTCGATTATGCCAATGAAACTCGAGGAACCAAATATCAAAGATACACAGATCTGAGATAATTAAGATTTCAAATTAGATTTTATAATACAAGTATGAAACAAAATCAAATTTAAAATAGAAATCAAATAATTAAAAATGAGTACCCAACCTGGAGTACGTATTCGATAGATTCACGTTGTAATACTTCTCCAAACACAGATCTGAGAGGGCCACTGATTGGCGTTAAATGAAGGAAGAACTGGTGCGGCTGGAAGGAAGATGAGTTCGCAGCTGGACACGATTAGGTGGAAAGATGGGTTCGCGGTTGGATGGAAGATGATTTCACAATTAGATGGAAAGATGAGCGGGTTGAAGCAAATCGAATTGGTGAAATTGGGGTTTTTTTTTATTTAGATTTTCTTTTCGTTGAAAGAGGACGAAACGAATATCAAAGGAAAGGAGGGAAGGGAAAGTGACGGGCCAATTCTTTTTGGCTCCCAGCGAATATTTGGCACAAAATTAGCGTCATTATTTGCCACAACATTTACGACGGTTACAAACCATTGCTAATTAGCCACGGTTGAAAATCGTTGCTAGTTGGAACGAAGCGCGCCAAAAATTATGGCGCGAAAGGATGAAATTCACCGCCATCATTTGTCTCCAAAGAAGCTACGGTTAATAACCGTTCCCAATTAGCAACGATAAAAAACCGTTGCTAACTGAACCAAGACGGTGATTAACCGTTTCTAAATGGCAACGGTTAATAACCGTTGCTAAATGCGCGGATGGTTAGTTGGAAATCTCAGTATTTGGTGTGGTAACAACCACCTATGCTTGTGCTCTCTTACAAAGCAAGCCTCGTCAACTCGCAGTACGTATACGCTAGAACTGCACTGCCCCACGAATACTGGCGACAAACTTTCAAGTTTTCTAAAAAAGGAAGTCATCTAAGCCATATCCGTGTCTTCGAATGATCGCATATCAACCTCGAGCATATAATATGCAATATAATGGCCCTGACCCGTTGCTGAATCTGAACCTCCGTCGCATCTGCAGGTATGTAGTCTGCAAATTGTTCCCTAAACCATAGCGTCTGTATCATTTCGTTTCCCCACCACTCCTCTGCTGGAGGAGTTAAACCTAGGAGCTCTTGGCATAAAGTAAGATAATCAATTGGATCGGGGTTGATCAACGGAGCACCGTCTATGGGTATGCCAAGCAAGCACGCAACATCACCCAACGTGATAGTCATCTCTCCGGCTCGTAGGTGAAATGTCGATGTCTCTGGCCTCCATCTATCCACCAAAGCAGTGATAAGATGATGATCTAACTGGATGTGCCTCATCCTAAAAACCAGTCCAAATCCAGCTTGGTCTATCAACTGTATAACGCTTAGATGACCAGATGTCACTCTATTCATTTTGGACGAATGATCTATGGTTTTGTCTACAGTATTACTCTGTCAAAATATCACAAAAATATTATCAACATGTAACATACATTACTTTTCGATATTTGTACATTTCGAATACTAAAAAATTTACCGCGACAAATTCTGGATTATTCGTTCGATGCCGTTGTTGCAAATAAAGGACAGATCCATCAACTGGTCCAGGTACCATCTCCACGTAATCTGCATATATACAAGTTAACAATATTTTCATATTTTTTTTCCAACATCAACACTACGAATTTACGCATTGTTTTTCCACATTTTACCAATGATTTCAACTATACATACAGACCTCAACCATCAATTATTGCTTACAATTCCTAAAAATTATTATTTTGCAAATTTCTTCAAAACCCTAAATTGAAATATTATTGATTTTCCCATATCTACAGGTGCATCCGGCATTGAAGAGCTAGCCATCTTCTAATTTGTTCAACGAAATGCGAAAATTTTCTGAGCTTGCGCAAAAAATTTCGGAGAGGAAGATTTTTTAGAAAAGAGGAGGATGAGTTTAGAGTGAAGAGAAAGAAAGAGGGGCTCTGGTTTTGTTGCAGAGCCCCGAATGGAGGACTTTTGGAAAGTCGCCAGTTTATTTAATAACAAAAGCGGCGACTTATGGGAAGTCGCCAGTTGGCGACTTCTTATAAGTCGCCTGATTTATTTCGTGACAAAAAAAATACTTGCGACTTTTGAAAAGTCGCCAGTACGTTTTGGCCAATACGTTTTGGCTAAATGGAAAATAAATCTTTTTTTTTTTGCTTGCTACACTTTTGAAAAGTTGCCAATACGTTTTGGCCAGTTCGGAGCTGAGCTGGCCAAAACAGGGCTAAATTTGATAATAGTATATAAACGGGGCTAATTGTGATAATTAGTTTCTAAACGAGGCTAAATGGAAAATAAATCTTTTTTTTTTTGCTTGCTACACTTCCTTTCAGTTGAGTGTTACCTATTGATTACGTTGTGTAGGGCAGTAGATATTCCTTGGTAGCGTCATCGTTTCAATCATTTTTTATGGATAACAAATCAATAAATGATGCGTGTAATTAATGAATATTTTCCATTGAAATATGCAGAGCTAATAAGAGAAAATAGTGACGTGTGATAGACTAATATCCATATTAGCCCGTGCGTGTAGCACGTGATTATTTACCGTTTCAGATTATTTTTTAGCCTGAAATAAAAAAAAAAAAACTCTATATTTTTAGCTTAATGGTTGAACTACTGAGATGAACTTCACTGGACGGTCTAGAAGTACATAAGATAATGCGTTGAGCGAGTGGCACTTTGTTTAATCCATCCGAGGTAATATTTAACTTCAACTGATGTACTGATTTGCTGGCCCAATATTCCACTATCAGTTCTCATTATGTTACCTGACATTTATAGTTCTAATTGTGTTACCTATCAGTACCATATGCTTTGATTAACTGTATTTTACAGTAATGTATATTATAACAATGTATTTTATGCTGTAAATCAAAATCATCATAGTCCAATCAACATTTAGTCGCAAAGAAACCATATGCTCTGCACCAGTACTTTAAAATAGGCCAAGTTTTACTGTATTATATTTCACACATCAAAACCCATTTTGGTGCTGAAGAACAAAATGCGATTACAAATTTCAACTCAGTTGTAAAACATGGTTAAAAGGATCGAGTAGGAGAATAGCTTGTGTTGAATATGCTTACATTTTTACATTTTTATTCATTTAAAAAGGAGCGTGTAGGAAAATAGCTTTCACTGAATATGCATACTCTTCAAGCTTGTAGTCATCTTAAAATGAGTTATTGTTTATACTCCTCTAACATATGGTCAGTTAGTTCCTTCTAGCAATCAAAGCATAAATGTCTATGCTGCTTCAAATTATTTTTTTGGTTGAAATAAAAAGTTTCTATATTTGTAGCTTAATGACTGTGCTACGGTGATAGACTTCACCGTACAGTCTAGAAGTACATAAGATCATATGCTGCCTGAGCGAGTGGCACTTTGTACAATCCAGCTGAGGTATTATTTAACTTCAACTGAATCACTGATTTGCTGGTCCAATATCCCATTTACAGTTCTCATTCTGTTACCTGACATTTGCATTTCTCATTATGTTACCTATTGGTACCATATGGTTTGCATCAACTGTATTTTACACTAATGTATATTATCACAATATATTTCCTACTGTAAATGTTAGCCCTATACGCATGCTTTTGTATCTTCTACTGTAAATGTCAGCTCTGTAAGCATATGGTTTCACGGGCCGCATGTTTTGATTTGTTTAAAGAACAACCATTATTATTATTTTTCCTTTTTTTGCCCAGCCAGTTGTACTCAGCTCGGTAGACTCTTCGTACACAAGCTCCATGGTATATGTGGTTGAATTCGATGCAGGACAGCAGAATCTCACACATGCGTACATGCCGGCTATAGTACGCATATTTCATCCGGTATGCTTATAAACAGTGGACTGACATTTTACAGTTCTCATTATGTTACCTGACGTTGTCCTGGTCCAATATTCCATTTGATGAATCTCTCCTGAAGCCGCATTAATTTAAATATCCAGATATACAAGTCTGCAAGAGCAAGATGTAGATGGATGCTGGCATTGAAATAGGCAAAAAGATCAGCAACTGTTGTTATGATTTCGTGGACCTATCATTGCATAATTTTTTAGACTTACTTTGTCCACGCCATGAGGAAGACGCCAACGGATTATTTTCGATTGAGCAATCTTACCATCGACAAAGTGAGTAACATTTACCTATTAACAATTTTTTGTTAACACTTTGAATGTTTGTACTTTGTACATCCCTGTTTGTTATGTTGTTTTCCGTTTGAAGTTTGTCAGATAAACCGTCATTCCAGATACCAAAAACCAAGACATAAAAATATATGGAAGTTAGCTATAGGTATGATCGATTTTTTTTTCTTTTTTCGTAAGTCATCGACAAATACATATGTCTTCTATACATTATGGTATTTAAGGCTAATTATATATTTTCTACGTGCTTAGCGCTATCAGTTGTTATTGCAGAGAACCACGAATTGATGGGGTGTCCCACTGACTCATTCCTGACAGCATCTCATGCAGTCCGATGGGGGAACATTATACCTAACCAAGCTGTTTCACATTGTATACGTTTCTTTCAACTATAGAGGATCCAATAATTGCACCGCTTGTCTTTCAACTATAGAGGATCCAATAACATCATTAGATGGAGTAGGATTAGGAGTATGGCTAGGATGGTGCTTGGTATGCGAACCAATTTCTGTTCTTAGTGTCATCGAATTCATTTCAATTTGACTAACAAGTTGCCTTATACATTGTTGCATTTCAACTAGAGTTGAATTTGTTATTCTACTTTCTTCATGCATTTGATCAACCTTCTGTTGCATCTCCATTTTCCATCGCTTATCTTCATTCTCTTTGTAATTGATAATTGCTTTTAAAGCTTGAGTGAGTTTTACGTGCTTTGCATTAGATGTAGAACTAATTGCATGGAAATAGCTTCTTTTTTTATCATATTCAAAAACTTCAACAACAGCATCTCTTTCAAAATCTTTCAAACTAATTACTCCTCCATTACCATTAACACTAGCTTCTGATTTTTTTCCTCTCTTTTACAGGTTCTATTAAAGCCTGAAGATTAAAACGAATTGATTATTCAACTATGAGAAATGGGATGCGAATGATGAGGTAACACAAGTATATGGTTTGACATTTGGATCAAGAGAAACTCAATTTCAAACATTATAGACTGGTCTTACATGGCCTTATTTAACTCTTATAATTATCATGGGACTGGCCATTAGTTTACATACAAAGGCCAAAAGTGATTACTTTCAACAATTTCATGAATGCATGTTTAATTCAAAGAACAGAACATAACCTATGTACAAAATCGAAAAAAAAAATTCAACGGTAAAAAATGGTCGCCTCTAAATAGCGATTGAAATTGTGCTCGTGAAATTTGCGGTTATCTCTCTCCTGTTGCTTTCTCTATTTTCGCTACCTTCCCTCTGAGCATCTACAGTTTTGTTGAGTTCTGTTTTTCCTCCGTTGTCGATTTCGACCAAAGGCGAGTTCGTACTCTCTGGCTCGTTCTTGCGTGTTTGCCCTTCCTTCGCCGCTATTGCCTCTGCCATTTTGGCGGAGGTGGCTGGTCCCATGTCGGTAATTTTCACTGGTGATTGTTCGGTGGAAATTAGGGTTTTTTCGTTGGCTCAATTTGGGGATCTCTGTCGATCTCGCTTTCTGATGGTTGAGGACTGTTTTATGGAGATTCTACCGGTTTTCGATGTTGGGTTAAAGGCGCGGCTTCATCCCCTCGGGCGATACTCACTGGTTGATGATTTGATGGTGGCGTCGGCTAGACCTAGCTTAAATGAGGTTGTATCGAGGCGGGAGTTCATCGCCCAATTCGAACCTGTTTTATCATTTTCTACGGCGTGTGAGTTGTTGCCTTGTGGGGAGGAGCCGGTGTCGGTGGGCTCGGTGGTTTGCGATTTTGGTTTTTTTGAATGTGTGTCGGCTGATGGGGATTTCATCGCCCCATTCAGCCCTGCGCATGTTGCTACATCTTCATCGATTCTGCAGTCCCCTACTTGCTTTGGGGCGAATGCATTGGCTGTGGATAGCGTTGCTTTGGCTTCCTTTTCTTGGGACTGTTCATTGCTTAGTGACGTCCGGGCTTGGTCGGCTATTGAGCTTGATTCCCCATGTGTGTTGGCCGAATTGGATAGTGAGCAGTTGGTGGTAGATTCTTTAGTAAAGTGTCAAGCCTGGGCACAACAGGTAAGTTCCGGTCTGAGCAGGCAGGTGAGTTCCTCGCCTTTGGTTTCTTATTTGTTCAATGTTGAAGGGTTAGCAGTGGCTGTTTGGTTTTTGGCTGATGGTGTTTATATTATGTTTCTGAGCCATGACACACCTAGGTGTGTGCTCCCTGACATTGTTGCCCAGTCATTGACTGGTGACGTGGCAGGTCCTATTGGCATTGAGCGCTTCATTTGAAGCGGACAGTGCGGGTCCTTTAGTTGGTTTCTGGTTTTGAGCCATTGCGAGGCCTCTTCTGTGTCGTTTATGGCTCTCTTGAGACTTCATTTTCTGGCTGGTCTTCTTTGCTCTCTACGGAGATTTCATTTAGCCAGGATCGAGTGGCTCGGGCGATATTCTAAGTCTGGTCGCATAGTGGCCACTGTTTCGGATCACTATGCGAACAGCAGGGAATTTTGCCAGCCTTCTTTGATCCGCTCTGATGATCTCTCTGTTAGGGCCGCCTTGCGAACCACACCTATATCGCGGGACTGTCTCATCAGTGACAGTCCGGCTTGGGTTAGGTTCCTACAGCACCATGGGTTGCGTATTATCAGCACCCCTACATTCTTCCGATTCTATTCGATTGACGAGGTTTCTTCTGTCCCATCGTCTGTTTGTTGCTCTTCTCTTTGCTCCCTTCCTTCTTCCTCTTGCTCTTTATCGATTTCCATTCTGATGCTTAGCGAAGCGGAGATTGCGATCATTAATGATCGCCTTACTCGTCTAACTAAGAACTCGGCTCCTTCCAGATCTTCTTCTAGGCTGACGGGCTCGCTGGAGCCGACTGGAGTTTCTCCGGAGTCCGACCCTCGGAACTCGGCTTCGCTTCCACATCGACCCTCTCGTCGCAGATCGAGAGGTCTTCCCGTCACTCCTCGCACTATCCGCACTCGCTCTATAGAGGCGACTGAGCAGACCGATCGGTCTGCTCTTTATTCCTTGTATCTTATCTGAGTTGCGTGTGCTCTGCTTTTCCTTTGCTTGTTTCCTGCTCCTCAGTTGTCTCAGCGTTCATGTCGAACTTTCTTTTCTGCAATATTCGTGGTATTGGCAATGAACCTTCTTCCGCTAGGTTGAAGCGCATTGTCCGGAAACATTTTGTTTGCTTGGTGGCTCTTTTAGAACCATTTGTCGGTCCTGGAGAGGTTACAAAGGTTGTCCTGTCGCTTGGGTTTGGCGGTGCCGTGTCCAATGTATCGGGTAAGATATGGATTCTTTGGTCCAAAGGCTGTGTTGTTCGCCCTGTTTTTGACTCGGTCCAGCTTATCTCTGTAGTGTGTTCAGCTTCATTCTTCCCTCAACCTTTTCTTTTCTCGGCGGTATACGCCAAGTGCGATAGGATGGAGAGATTATCCCTTTGGGATGACATTCTTTCACTAGCTGAGATGGGGTTTTCTTGCTCTGTTGTGGGTGGTGATTTCAATGTAGTCGCTAGTCAGGCTAAAAAACTAGGGGGGTTGGCCATCAATCGCTCCTCGGTTTCTGATTTCAATTCTTTCATTGTGAGCCCCGGTATAACAGAAATCCCTTTCGTAGGCTCTGCTTATACCTGGTCTAACAACCAGGAGGGACCGAACCGGATCCTATCCCGGTTGGACAGAATTTTTGGTTCTCCTGATTGGCTGAATCTCCCATTTTCCTTCTCGACCTCTCATCTCCATCGTTCATGTTCTGATCATGCCCCGTTGGTTTTGCGTTGTTCTCCGCGTTCTCTATCGGGGCCTTCATCTTTTTGCTTCCTAAGTATGTGGTGTTCCCATCACTCTTTTCTTCAGGTAGTGGAGGACTCGTGGTCCTCTCCTATTTCTACTTCTCCTTTGGAGGCTTTCTCCCAAAAGCTGAGACGTCTTAAGGCTTGCCTTAAGAACTGGAATACCCTTATTTTCAAAAACATTTTCGATCGTGTTCGGGCGGCAGAGGAGTCCCTCATCCTTGCCGAATCTTTGTTCGACGAGAACCCTTCTGCCGATAACAAGAAGAAATGGGCCTCTGCTCAACTGGCATTCTCTTCGAAACTTCGTATCGAAAACTCCTATCTTCGCCAAAAGGCGAGGGTCAAATGGGTGGTCGAAGGTGACTCGAATTCAAAAAATTTCCGTTCCTCTATTCGTAAGAAAGTCAGCCTTCTTTCTATTCGAGAAATTCTAAGGCCAGATCTCTCTGTGGCTACAACCCCGGCTGAAGTCAAGGAGATCATTTTGACTCATTTCCAATCCTTTCTGGGTTCTCCTTCTGTGTCGGAACCGGATCTGGATCTCCTCTCCTTCGTTCCCCGTCTGGTCCCTCCAGAGGGAAGTGACGCTTTAGGTGCTCCGCCTTCTCCGGAAGAAATCCGTGCTTGTGTCTTTGCTCTTAGCAAGGAAAGTGCCTATGGCCCAGATGGTTTCAACGGATCCTTCTATCGGAGTGTTTGGCCTATCATTCAGCCAGACTTCTGCCTGGCAATCCAGCATTTCTTTTCCGGCAACATTCTTCCCATTAGTTGATCTTCCACCAACTTGGTCCTAATTCCGAAGTGTGATAACCCTCGGTCATGCGCGGAATTTCGTCCGATCAGCCCGTGTAATTTCTCCAACAAAGTGATTTCTAAGGTGTTGGCCAATCGTTTGGCTCTGTTCCTTGATCGTATCATCTCCTCCTCTCAGGCGGGTTTTGTTAAAGGCCGTTTAATCACTGATAACGTCTTGTTAGCCCAGGAACTGATTTCCCAGATTGACCGGAAGGTCAGAGGATCTAATGTTGTTTTCAAACTAGATATGGAAAAGGCCTACGATCGTATGCCGTGGTTTTTCGTCATTAGGGTACTGCGTGCCTTTGGGTTTCCTGAAACTATTATCGATTTGGTTTGGAGGCTAATCTCCAACTGTTGGTTCTTCGTTCTCATTAACGGATCGGCCAATGGTTTTTTCAGGGCGGGTAGAGGTCTTCGACAAGGTGATCCTCTATCTCCATCTCTTTTCGTGATTGCGGCAGAGGCTTTCATTCGAGGGATCCACACCTTAACGATTTTCGGCCAAGTTAACCGTTTTGGGCTTTCGAGAGGGTGCCCGCTCGTTTCCTCTTTATCCTTTGCGGACGACATTGTCATTTTCTTCAACGGCAGCCGGACCTCTGTTCGACGGCTGATTCGCTTTATCCATCAGTACGAGCGGTGTTCGGGCCAGCTCGTTAACTCTTCGAAGAGTTGCTTCGTTCACGCAAAGGACATGGACCCTTCTAGGGTTTCTTGGGTCCATTCGTTTACCGGCTTCCGGGAAGCTTCCCTTCCCCTTCCTTATTTGGGTATTGTTCTCTACAGAGGTAGGAAACTTAACGCCCTATTCGATACTCTGACGGACAAAGTTAGGGGAAAGATTATTCGCTGGAATGCATCGCTTCTTTCTCAAGCAGGAAGATTGGTACTCATCAAGTCGCTATTAGGCTCGTTGGGCACTCATGTCTTCGCTGCGATGTCCCCTACCTCTTCTTTCTTCCGGTCTTTTCAATCTTTGGCATCGTCCTTCTTCTGGGGGTCGAAGGTTGACAACCACCGTCATCACTGGGTATCTTGGGACGTCGTGTGCCATCCCAAGAACGAGGGCGGGCTTGGTTTACGAAACCCCAAGGACATATGCTCGGCCTTTGCTTGCAAGTTGTGGTACAGGTTTGGGACTAACGACTCCTTATGGGAGAAGTTCCTACATGCCAAGTACCACAGGCTGGCGTCCGCTGGCTTTTTCGGTTCTCCCTCATTCGCTAGTGAGACTTGGAAGCACATGCAATCGATCAAATCGTTCTCTGATTCTCATGGCGGCCAATCCGGATGGGATGGTGGTTCATTTACAATCTTGAAGGCCTGGAGCTCAGGTCGTAATCCGGCACCGGTTCTCCCTCTGTTCTCTTTCATCTGGGACGCTAGAATCCCTCCTAAAGTGTCTTTGTTCATGTGGCGAACCCTTCATAAGGGATTGCCAGTTGATGAGAACCTTCAGCGGATTGGCATTCCATATGTCTCCCGTTGTAGATGATGCGGCAACGGGGATTCGGAATCTTTGGACCATTTGCTTTTCTCAGGTTTCACAGCCAGATCCTGCTGGAATTACTTCGGAAATCTGATTGGTATCCGAGGTAGCAACAGCTCGCCGGCTGATTTACAAAGAACTGGTGGAACGGTATTTCTGGTAAATCTCTACGCTCTATAGTCTTTCGCTTGATATCTTGTCTGATCTATTGGCACCTCTGGTGCGCGCGGAATAAGGCAATTTTTGAGGAATCTCCCATGGATCCCTCTTCCATTATTCGTCGGGTTGGAAATGATGTTTTCTTGGCATTTCTTGGTAGACCTTTTAAGGGTTCGGTTAGTTCCCGTTCTGGCCCCCTGGTGGTCCTGCTTTCTATTTCCTGTGCTCAGTCGTCCTCTAGAGCGGGAATTGGATGAAGTCCGCTTTCGAGCCAGGTGGTTCTGGCTTTCCCGTCACCGTTAATCCCCCACCCCCCCTTTTTTCCTCTGATTTAGTGGCTGGATATTCAGGTTTGGATCGGGGACTTCTTTCCTCTTCTTATATTGGATCTCGGGCGGAGGATATCCCGGAGATCGTTATCGTCGGTCTCATTATTGGCTGTCTTTTCAGGTTATCGACCTGTATGTTTTGCGTCTATCTCAGGAGGGCATCTTTGCCAACCCTCACTGTTATTTTGGTCTTCTGTTTTTGTTTGTCTATTGCTGGCTTCGGTGGATTTTGTTTTTCATTCTTCTATTGGTTACCTGTCAGGCATGTTGACAGCTTTTGGTGGTTATTTATAAAAGTCTAAAATTAGTTCCCAAAAAAAAAAGAACATAACCTATGTTAGTTTATGTCGTATTTGATGATGGAACGTGACTTAGTGCAGATGCATCCACTAAAATTATTAATGATTAGTAAGCATAATAACTAGTACTGTCTGACTGCAGGTTGTAATCCTACTAAATACAATACTATCAAGAATCATGCTTATTCTATAATGGTATGTTAACTATTAGCAAACAATTAAAAACAATAGTTTTGAATGTCTCTTCATTGGTTTGTAACATTTATTCCTTGGAATATTAAAATTATATATTGCTCACTACATTTCTTGGAAGAGATCAAACAAACTACCAACAAGGCCCACATGCGTACAGTTTAACAACATACACCAAAAAATGAATGAGATCATGGCAAATATTAAATATTAAATATCATATCCATGGTAATATATGCATCCACGGATACTTCAAACAAAAACAAGATTACAAAAATAAGAAATGTTAAAGAGAGTCGATCCATTAATCTGCACAAAAGGTTTGGTACAATATTATAACATTAATAAAATACTAATGCTCTTTCCCAATTTAGCTGCTCAGGAATAATTTTCAAATATAGTTTGCATCAAAAATTACGTTGGTGCAAAGTTGAAAGCAGCTTAATTCTTTGCCAATTATAGAGGTTTTTCGTATCACAATAGTATGGTTAAGTTTCCACCACTTTGCCAACCACCGAGTTCAATGGCTATTTACTAGTTTTCTATTATATATAATTATTGCTTTAATTTGTATGATTTTACTCGTGTTGGATATTGGTAAAGGAAATTAATTTGTATTGAAAACAAAAATAAAATATATATTTTCAGTAAGAAGAATGGGTTAGAAAGAGAATCAAATTTATATAAAATAAGCATCAGCATAGGCAAATACTTGCTTTACTTATATATCATCAAAGTTTAATTATGTTACACGACCAGTATACCAAAACAGAAGCCAACATGTTATAAACTCATCACATAGTTTACAAATCAGATTTCCACTACTTTGAAATTCTATATTAGTTATTTTGAACAATAACTATGTTGTAATTAATTTACAAGAACAAACTATGGCAATCACAACAACAAATTGTTGTATTAAACTATAGCGATAAACAAGCATTGTACTACTTTGTAGAAACAGCACAACGTTGAAACAGAAAGATTAAGAATGATGTATATAAATATATAAGTAAACAGAAATCTAACTGGATGAAGAAGAAAATTACGTCCGAGGCTTGTCATAACAATTTCCTTAAGACTTTCAAAGTCTTCCAAGATACAATAGACGTGATCTGCTCGAGATTGCGATGAGTATGATCTTCTGTGTGATATGTAGAAGCGCATAGATCTGGAGATTAAGAAATGAAGAGGGAGAAGAGAAAATTTGGAGTTATCTACCGATCAGGTTTCCTTCTCCTTTTAAAGGCTAATTCCCAACGGTTATGTTTGTTCGAAACAGCCGCATCTCTTCGTCTGCAACAGTCAAAAACTGTCGCGGTTTGCAACAGTCGCCTCTCTTTATTTGCAACGACCAAGAACTATCGCGGTTTGCAACAGTCGCGTCTGTTCATTTGCAACGGCCAAGAACCATCGTGGTTTGCAACAGTCGCGTCTCTTCATTCGCAACGGCTAAAACAGACTTTGCAACGCCTATTTTGAAAAGCCGCGTCCAATCCACTAGTCGCTTCTATTTGAATTTAAACAGTAGAAAACTGTTTACTTCTCTGCAGTAAAAAAATAACACGGTCCACTCTTATTGCACCGCTCCGGCCCGGTTCAGAATAGGACGGGTCGGCGGGGCGCGCGCGTGTGTGTTAGTTCATGGCCATATAGGTCCCCCCTCCTCCCTCCCACAAAATTACCTGACCCCAAGGGCCAATATAAGTTTGAGGAAAATAGTATATAAACATGAATATTAACTTATTTTTGGCAATGTGAGACAATATCTCATTCACTATATAAGGGTCCTCTAACAATCCCCTACATGAATGATGATATATGTCTCCCCCACACAAAGTATAATATCACACAGTTCATATGAAAATAATGCTATATTGAGGATAAATAGATATTTCACTTTGATTTTTCTCTAGTTAAAACTTATCGGATATACTTGGCTAATCGGTGAGTTATTTCATCTTAAACCGTCAGCCATTTGTGCATAACCAGACAATAAGCCTTACAAAGCATTGTTTTCCTTCACATCCAATCTCTTGGTTGTGTTCATTTTGGTCCTGAACAAATTTAGTTCTACAAGTGTTTTAGAGAATTTAAGCCTTTAATATTCTCATAGTACCGACCCAGCTCACACTAACATAGGTGATTGTAACCATTAAGAGTACCCTACATATACCACACTTGTTAATTTCAAGATATGGTCATCACTAAAAAGTATAGCTTTATCCTTTTAATACTTCTATAGACATGCATTCTATTGTGCACCATAGGAATGGAGTAGGACTAAGTCCAAAATGCATTACTTCTTGAGTTACTCAGAACTGGTTTGCCTACTGATCCTAGTTCGTGGGATCTCCAGTCGCTAGGATAGGTTTTCATAAGATATATAACTCTTGTTATTTTAGTCTTTTAAACTCATTCCCCTCGATGCGCAGTCAATTTTCTCTCTTGATAATCCTTTAGTAAATGGATCTGCAAGGTTATCAATAGTTCTCACATAATCAATGGAAATAGTACCATTTTAGAGTAACTGTCTAACTGTGTTATGGCATCGACGAATATGTCGTTACTTTCCACTATACACAATGTTTTGCGCTCTACTTAATGCTGCTTGATTATCACAGTGTATGCATATGTCCGGTACAGGTTTAGGCCAAAATGTACTGTCCTCTAAAAATTAACGAAGTCATTATGCTTCTTCGCCTGCTTTATCTAAAGCGATGAACTCTGATTCCATAGTGGATCGAGCTATGCATGTTTGTTTAGTAGACTTCCATGACACTACTACTCCTGCTAGAATGAAGACATAACCACTGGTTGATTTAGATTTCTCTGAATCAGAAATCCAGTTTGCATCACTATATCCTTCTAAGACGGTAGGATATTTTCTATAATGTAGGAAAAAGTTCGTGGTACTCTTTAAATATCCCAACACTCTCATTAGTGCTTTCCAGTGTTCCTTCCCTGGGTTGCTTGTATACATGCTCAGCCGGCTTACTGCATAAGCTATATCTGATCTTGTGCAATTCATAAGGTACATTAGACAACTTACTACATGAGAGTATTCCAGTTGCATTACACTCTCATTAGTGTTTTTGTACGATGGATTAAAAGGTGTTCTTACTCCTTTAATTCCGTAGTTGGAATTTTTCAATCACTTTTTCTACATAGTAGGACTGAGATAGATCAATTCCATTAGGTGTTTTTATCATTTTGATTCTCGAAATAAGGTCTGCAACTCATAAATCTTTCATGTCGAAATTGTTGATTAACATTTTTTTATGGTCTCTATTACTTTACTATTTGAACCAAAGATTAGCATATCGCCTACATATAAACAAAACATCACTTATGATTACTCAACTTGTTTATAATAAACACATTTATCACATTCATTTATACGAAAACCATTTTTCATCATGACACTATCAAATTTTGCGTGCCATTGTTTTGGAGCTTGTTTTAGTCTGTATAATGATTTTACTAATCTACATACTTTGTTTTCAAATGGAAATAAAACCCTCGGTTGCTCCATGTAAATCTCCTGATCAAGATTTTCATTTAAGAATTGTTGTCTTTACATCCATTTGATGAATCTCTATATTACATATGGATGCAATTGTTATTAACATTCTTATAGAGGTTATTCGTGTAACCGGTGAATAAGTATCAAAGAAGTCTAACCCTTTATTTTGACAGTATCATTTGGCTACCAATCTTGCTTTATATTTATTAGTTAAGCCATCTAGTTGCATCTTCATTTTGAAGATCCATTTGCAACCAATTGGTTTTATTCCAGGCAGAAGATCAATTACTTCCCAAGTTTTATTATTTAGAATCGAATCAATTTCACTTTTGATTACTTCTTTCCACATGAAGATTCAGAAGATGACATTGCTTCTTTGCATGTTTGAGGTTCGTGTTCTAACATGTATGTTAGAAAAGATAAACCAAACGTCTTGGACGTTCTTGCTCTTACACTTCTTCTTGTTTTAACTTTCTCAATTTCACGATGAGTTTCATCGTCATGTGGCTTGCTTGATTCTTCTCTTGTCCTTTTAGGGACATAATTTCCTTCATTCTTTTTGTGCGGAAACACATCTTCAAAAAATAAGGCATCTCGAGACTCTATGATTGTATTGACATTAATATCGGTTATATTAGACTTGAATACAAAAATCTGTAGGCACTACTATTTTGGGTTTGCCCTAGATAGTAACAGTCTATAGTTTTTTGTCCAAGTTTGACTTTCTTGGAAGGTAGAACTAGAACTTTTGCCAAGCACCCCCACACTTTGAGGTATTTGAAACTTGTTATGTGTCCTTTCCATAACTCATATGGAATTGTTCCTTTTTTATTGTGAGAAACCTTATTTAATATGTGATTAGACATATTTAAGGCTTCCCTCCACAAATTCGTCTGTAGAGCAGAGGTCAATAGCATTGCATTTATCATATCTTTTAATGTTCTATTCTTTCTCTCGGCAATACCATTTTGTTGTAGTGATATAGAGCTGTTGTTTAATGAATTATACCAGTATCTGCATAGAATTGTTCAAATGGTGATTCATATTTTCCACCTCGATCGGACCTCAATATCTTGATTTTTTTTATTTAACTAATTTTCTATTTCAGCCTTATATTTTAAAAACGGTGTAATTGCTTTATCTTTACTATTCAAAAGATATACATTGCAATATCGTGTATAGTCGTCAATAAAAGCGATAAAGTACTTTTTCCCACCTCTTGTAGGTAATGATTTAAAATCACATAAATCAGTGTGAACCAAACATAGTGGTTCTGTACTTCCACCAAAAGTATGAAATGGTTTTTTAACAAATTTTGTTTCTACACATTTGTAGTTTTTATCTACTTGGAATTTAGGAATTAATCCCAAGTTCGCTAATTTTTTCATTTTTCTAAAATTTATGTGTCCTAATCTATCATGCCATAGTAAAATTTCATGCTCATCCAAATAAGAAACTTTCTTTTTATTAATAGCACAATCAGAATACATGGTTTTATTGCCGACTACGGCTGCATTTTCCTTAAATAAGCCATCACATAAATAAACCCTTCCTATATAAATTCTAGCCTTAGACGGAACTACTTTATCTGACTCGAAGACTAGATGGAAGCCTTTCCTTGAGAGCACAGGTCCAAAGATAAGGTTCTTACGGATATCCAAAACATGAAGAACTTCACTTAGTGTCACAGTTTTTCCAGATGTAAATTTGAGGACGACGGTGCCATTACCTTTGATCATGGAAACTGCAGAATTACCCATGTAGAGTTTTTCTTCCTAATCGTATTTCTTATAAGTAGAGAACATAGATACATCAAAACAGACATGACGAGTAGCGTATGTATCTACCTACCACTATGCAATGTTCTATGCTAAGTTGCATTCTGAAACAACTCTTGAAATGTTCATCTCCTTAATGGTTGAACTCAAATTTTCCATTATATTTGCCAATGATTTGTCATTCGTCTTCTTGTGCCTGCAATCTTTAGCTACGTGCCCAGTCTTCCTGTAGACTCAACATTTGCCTTTGAACTTCATGGTTTGCTTATCTTTGGATTGATCATCCAATGCCTTTCTCCTTTCTTTTTATTGTTGAAGTGTCCTTTCTTCTTTGACCCTTCTGTAACAAGCGCCTTTTTGCCTTTGGGTTGTGTTATTCTACGATTATCTGCCTCATTTTTTAATCTGACAATGAGATCTTCTATGGAAATCTTCTTTTTTTATGTTTCAGATAGTTGCGGTAGTCCCTCCAAGATGATGGTAATTTTCCTGTAATTGCTTCAATAAGAAATGATTCTCAAACTTGATGTCCTTCTGCTTTCAGTTCATGAATTATAAGTCAGCAGTTCCTACACTTGACTAGTTACGGATTTGGAATCTACCATTTTGTGTTTCATAAATTTATCTACTATGAACTTCTTCAAACTAACATTCTACGTATTGTATTTATTTGCAAGTGCAGTCCATAGGGATTTTGCTGTTTGGTGTGGCTGATATACTTTATACAGTACTTTATCCAAACAGTTCAGAATGTAATTTCAGCACAAGAAGTCTGAATGCTTCCATGAGTCAATTTCGAGAAAACCGGTTGTGTCTTTTTCTCTAGTTTGTCTGTCTTTAGACTTTGGTTCATTCTCTTCAATGCACTTCTGCAGCCCTAACGTGGTGAGGTAAAACATCATTTGATTCTGCCATGTTATGAAGTCATCGCCATCTCCTTTGAAGGATCAGGCCTATTGTGAGTAGCACTTTTTGCTGATAGTTCAACTATCGCCGTCTCTGTTTTAGTGAAACGGGAAAGTTTTAAGATGTTATACGATCAGTATACCAAAACAGAGACCAATATGTTATAAACTCATCACACAAGTTTACAAATCAGATTTCCACTATTTTGAAATTCTATATTAGTTATTTTGAACAATAACTATGTTGTAATTAATTTACAAGCACAAACTATAGCAATCACAACAAAAAATTGTTGTACTAAACTATAGCGTTAAATAAGCCTTGTATTATTTCGTAGAAACAACACAACGTTGAAACGGAAAGATTACAGAATGATGTACATAAATATATAAGAAAATAGAAATCTAACCGGGTGAAGAAGGAAATTACGTCCAAAGTTTGTCATAACAATTTCCTTAAGAATTTATTCATAGTCTTTCAAGATACAATAGATGTGAACTGCTCGAGATTATGATGAGTATGATCTTCTTTGTGATATATAGAAGCGCATGGATCTGGAGATTAAGAAATGAAGAGAAAGAAGAGAAAATTTGGAGTTATCTATTGATCAAGTTTCCTTCTCCTTTTATAGGCTAATTCCCAATGGTTATGTTTGTTGGAAACAACCGTATCTCTTCATCTGCAACGGTCAAAAACTATCGCGTTTACAACAGTTGCCTCTCTTCATTTGCAACAGTCAAGAACTGTCGCGGTTTGCAATAGTAGCGTCTGTTCATTTGCAACAGCCAAGAACTGTCGTGGTTTGCAATAGTTGCGTCTCTTCATTTGCATTAGCCAAGAAATTTCGCGGTCTGCAACAGTCGCATCTCTTCATTCGCAACGGCTAAAATAGCTTTGCAACGTCTATTTTGAAAAGCCGCGTCTAATCCACTAGTTGCTTCTATTTGAATTTAAACAGTAGAAAACTGTTTACTTCTGTGCAGCAAAAATATAACATGTTCCACTCTTATTACACCCGCACCCGGTCCGAGCGGGCAGCATGCGCGCGCGTTAGTTTATGATCATATAGGTCCTCCCTCGTGCACAAAATTACCTAACCCTAAGGGTCAATGTAGGTTCGAGGAAAGCAGTGTATAAGCATGAACATTAACTTATTTTTGACAATGTGGGACAATATCTCATTCACTATATAAGGGTCCTCTAACAAATTAATGAAGTAAAAGAAAATACAAAGCCAACAAAAGATAATAATTAGCTAACAGGCTCATGTGAACGTGAAATTCTTTGAAGCACATGTTACTTCATAATAGCATATGCCTGTTTCTTTATGTTTAATCAATGACATTTGACATTAGCATGGTATAATGGGACAACCACTTGGTCTAAAGTATATATAAGTTGCCATTTAGCTGAGATTTCTTATGTTAGATCAAACAAATCAAAGCGCAACCCTGTATATGCTGTTATACCTTACAAAGTGCTGTTAGTAATAGTATTCTCATGACCAGGGAAGTTGCAAACATACAGGTTAATTAGAGATGTGCAAGCTAACACTGTCATACAACTTTTTAAATTTTCTTGCCTTCCACTAAGGATCGGTGTATCTCTTTTAACTGTTGGGAAATATGTTGTTGCAGTCAAAGCAGTGATGTTGGAGATTAAGCTGATATCAGAATTATCTGCATTTTTGATATTGCAATACTAAAATATTTTTTATTATTACTGTATGGTATAGACTATTTTTACTGTGTGCTTAGTTAATGAACTTATGAGTATATTGCTGTTAGAAAACCCTATCCAACTCTGGTTGCAAGTACATTTCTACAATGACGATAGAGAATTTATATCTTTTATACAAAGTTTAATTTATTTATCTTCTTTACTTTAGTTAAGAAGGTAATTGTAAACAAGAAGCTCAAATGCATAGTTTTCGATAAAAACGATAAACAAATACATTCTTCTGATATACATGATAAATTTATTTACAATTCATCTTTTATTCAAAGCTTAATTTGTGTTTATTTCTTCTGAAAAATATATTTGAGAAAAGTCTATTAGAGGAAATGGTGAGTTTATTTATATTTTCGTTTTAAGGATAAAGTTATTTATCTTTTGTTTATTTCCAATACGTCAGATTAGAGGAACTTGTGTACCCCTGAAACGTCTTCCAATATGTTCTTTGAGAATATGCTTGAACTTGTGTATATACACTGAACCATAATCCTGAACATACCTTTGTTACTCATATATTACAACGGGTTGAACATACTTTATATTTTAGTTACTCACTGAGGCATGTTTTGGGTTATTTGTCAGTATGGAATCGATTGCTCACTGAACATACCTTTATTACTTATCAAACCCGCTCATTTGTGTTATATTATATAAAATTTTAGTAAATAAAGTTCTTTTGACAAAAGCATATAATGTAAGAAAGAATTAATTAATTTTTTTAATGTTATTATTGTCTAATAACTTTGGGATGGATGGTCATTCAACTTTCCATTCAGTTTCATCACAGCATATGATGTGTGTGATTGAATTTTTTATGATAATATAGTTATATAGATACCTAATCATAACACACATTGATATATGCCAAGAGAAACTATACTGCTATCACAATTCAAATTCTTAATTAACCCTTTGTTTTACCACTTGGCTACTGCTTGTTTGCCTGCCTAAATAGTTTATTAAAAAATATTGAAGGAAGAAAATACTTATTTGAAAAACTATTGCTACTTAAGATGTTTAATAAGCAAATTTTATTGTGTTTCTTCATGCGAGTTTCCGCTCATTTTTTTTAGCAGTGAAGTGTTATCTTCTTGTAAGTTATGCATGTAAGTAAGTGGATTGATTTACATGGTTATTAAACTTAGAATAATAGTGCTAATGTAACAGGAGCGATGCTACACCTCTTATACACAGTTATATTAAATTTGTTAATGCAATACCTGTATGTACCATTAAATATCTTTATTCCTCTTTTATTTGTTAACGCATTACATGTATGCATTAACAATTAATGCTAATAAAATACTTGCATTACTGAAATTGAAAGCATAACTAGCATTAAGCTTCCACTAATAATATTTAAGGTTATTGAATATGTAGATTTAGATTTAAAAATACTTGTACAAAATTATCATCTTTCATGCAAAATACTACTGTCTTACAAACTCAAACATCAATTAACATTTACTCACCATGCACTAAATAATTGATATTCAAATAATAAATAAGAAATAATTTACTTGGAAAATATAAGCAATAATTTACTACTATAAATATAATACCAATATTAGTTTATCACCATTAATAAAATATGTGTATATATTAGAAATAATTAATTTACTTAGAATGCAATGCTTAGTCATCATCACTTGTAAGAAATAATTATAGCAAAATAATCTAAAACTTAATTAATAATCATGTTCATTCTAATATGGTTTTCAACATACAAAATATTAGTATTCAATTATAGAGTAGAAGAGCAGTGAAATTTTTTCTTCTTCATCATTTGTCAAACATCTTATATGCAATTTTAGCTACAATTTACTCAATTTTTAATTAACAAATGACTTACTGATACAATCATTTGTGTTTAGGAAATCAAATAATGTGCAATCAAAGAATACCTTCTCAATTTAAATGCACAATAGATATACCTCGAATCTTAGTTAGTTTTGGATCTGATTTCAGTCTGGTCAACATAATAATCGGTTAGAAGTTTTGGATCTGACTTTAAATAAACTCAAATGTAAACACTTGCATTTAGATGCAGATGCTGCAATCAGTCCTCAGTCGGGCATATTTGGATTAAACGAAATCAGAGTGATTCTCAAGGCAAAGAACTCAATACAAACAACAACAACAACTGATATTGTAAGATTGTATGTGTATTATTTGTGAATCGAAGCATACAAATAGAGCAGCAACTAACATAAAGCAAGTTTCATTAGTTTTGGAATTATTTGAGCAGATGCATGTAAGAAGAATCTTCCATCTAGAAAAAGGGATTTCTTGTTACCATCATTCAATTGGAGTTAATGAGCCAATCGTACATAATCCTTCAATTTGTATGTAAGAAACTGAAGTTCATAACTGAGTAGACGGAGGTGGAAAAAGAAACCCTAGATTTGTAGTTCATAACCCAGATCTTCCATCGTCTTCATCGATTTGATAGGACAAAGGAAGGAGGTGATGGCAGACGCCGGAGGCGGTGGCAGAAAACCTGGTACGAACGAAATATGAGAGAGTGAGAAATGATTATCGTTAGAAATGAGATAACAATTGATAGAAGATAAATTTACAATCTTATCCATATATCCATAATACTTTTAATTATTTACGAAATTACCATATTACTAACAGTAATAACGGTTATAAATGGTCGTAACAGATATAGCCGTTAGAAATTTGTAACAGTTATCAGCATTGTGAATTGAAAGCGAAAAATCGTTACAAAATGGGCTAATTGGTGTAGTGATATACGAACATATAATTCGATTTTTGCTTTTATGTCAATGGGTGGAAATGTTGATAACTCCATAAACAATGGTCGTGGTCCATATGTTTTTAGATTAAATAGTCAGAACCATCATCAAATTGGCTTGCTTTTTCCGTCGATGGGTAACCAAAATTTGCTCAATTATATTTCTATGACACTGGGAATGAAGTTAGTAATCGAGTTTCATCGCATGGTGAAAGTACGACGCAAAATTTAGATGTGCCTATTGTTAACAATCTAATACACATGCTCAACCAATATAGCGAGTTGACTAAAGTTTTTAGGATGGCTAAAGATAGATTTCGAGCGTTGGAATACTAGCCTATCACCATTAAGCCGTTAGAGAGACATTATATGGATGGACGACGGTACAATTTACCGACCATGTCGGAGATTGTAGCATCAATTGATAATTCAAATGTGGATTCATGTGGCTGTCGGGATATTGTGATTGAAGATAGCAATGGGATACTGAAAAGAATTAGTGACAAACATCTTTTTTTATGCCCATACAATATCCAATTTTGTTTGCATATGGTGAGGATGGTTTCAGGTCTGATATAGAATATGGAGTACCTGACGTATGTATACCGACTAAAAGAACGACTGTTACAATGAGGGAGTATTATGCCCTACCTTATTCAACACAAGCAAGAAGATGGCTCAATTCTGTTATCGGGTGGCAGGATTTTCCTCTAGTTTATCGTTGATCGTTATACATGTATTGAAGAGGACAGGCTGTCATGGGTTAAGAATAATCAAAGTACGATAAGATGTGAACTGTACAAGGGTCTTCATGATGCAATTAGGGTTGGTGACACGACTGCATGCTCTATAGAAAGAAAGGTTATTTACCCTCCTATGAAATCATAGAAGGTCCTAGATACATGGTACAAAATTATCAGGATGCTATGGCTATATGTTGGTGGGCGGGATCTCTAGATTTTATTGTAACGTTGACATGTAATCCAAAGTGGCCCGAGATTGAAATGGCCTTATTAACCATTCCCGGTCAGAAAGCTAAAAACGGATCATACATTGTTTCACATGTTTCCACCTGAAGCTTATGGAGCTAATGCAAGACATAAAGACTAATTGTCATTTTGAAAAAGTCAAAGCATGTAAGTTCGAGAATTCATTACTTACTTTTTTGCACTTTTTTTCCTTTACTTCCGTCGACATAACTGATTTTTTTTCTGTTTTTTACAGTTGTTTACACAATTGAATTTCAAAAGAGGGGTCTACCACATACTCATATACTTATAATTGTGTTGGGCGATTAGAGATCAAAGACTGTTAATCAAGTTGACGCAGTAATTAGTGCTGAGAAACTAGATAAAAATGCAGATCCATTTGCGTAGCAGTCAATATGTCAATACATGATTTATGGACCTTGTGGTTATGCAAATCATGGTTGCCCTTGCATGGTGGATGGTTCTTGCTCCAAGCATTATCCTAAATAATATAGCAAAGAAACCAGCTTTAACAAGATTGGGTTTCCAACTTATAGACGAAGGAACAATGGATTCTCAACGGAGATGACAAATGGATTCATGCAAGATAGTGGTTGGGTTATACCTCATAATGTAGATTTAATTGTCAAACATCAAGCGCATGTTAATGTCAAGATATGTAATAGAGAAAGGTCAGTGAAATATCTATTTAAGTACATCAAAAAGGGTCATGATAGAGCAACTGTTGTCATCGAAGATAGTACAAACAAAGAACGCACGTTAGCTCGAGAGGTCGATGAAGTAAAAAACTTATTTGGACCGCGGATATATTTCTGCTTCGGAGGCAGCTTGGAGGATATATGATTTTGATGTTCAATAATGCACCCCGACGGTAGAGAGGTTGATGTTCCATATGACGGGAGAGCAAACTATATATTTCAATGAAACAGAGCATTTAAATGATGTCCAAGGCAGACATAACATTCACAAAACTATGTTTAACCAGTGGTTAGAAACTAACAGAACGTGTGATGCAGTTCGACAGCTTAACTATGTTGATTTTCTAATCAGGTGGGTATGGGATAAGTCTACGAAGAAATGGAGGATGAGGTAGAAATGGGATTGTATTGGTAGAATATATTATGCAAATCCTATGTCGGGGGAGAGGTTTAATCTGCGTATGCTTTTAAATATTGTTCATGACCCTACGTACTATCAAGACATTAGAAAAATGAATGGTATTGTTTGCAATACCTTCAAAGATGCATGCATTTCATGTGTTTTGCTAGAGGATAATAACGAGTGGGATGAGGCATTGACTAAAGCTGCAACCTGGGCATCCCCAAATTCTTTAAGAGAAATGTTTGTAACGTTGCTGTTTTTTTATGAGGTTTCAAATCCTAAACAACTATGGGATAAACATTGGGAGAATTTTAGCGAGCATATGGAATGGAGGCATGTATGCACCAACGGAGGTAGGCTACATGAGGTGTTTGCAAATACGGTGAGATTAGAAGCATCACTTGCTCTAGAAAAGATTATGGTCAGAAACAAGATCAATAACCGAGTTCTGGTCATTAGGGGAAGATGACTTCGTAAATTTTCATACAGTAGATAATGCACAAATATCCGATGAAGTGGACTATGACTGTGACTTATTATGCATGGAAGCCAAAAAGTCGGTGCCGCTATTAAATGCAAAACAGAAAACGATTTTTGACGCTATAATCTATGCTGTTTGCAGCCACAATGGAGGTATTTTTGTGTATGCAAGTAAAGGGACTGGGAAGACATCTTTATGGAATACTTTAACATGCACTGTACGAGCGAAAGGTAGAATTATACTAGCAGTAGCATCTTTTGGTATTTCATCACTTCTACTTTCCGGGGAAAGAACTGCACATTCAAAGTTCAAAATTCCTATAAATCTTGATGACATGTCCACCTGCGATAATTCTAAGCAGTCATCTTTGGTTGATTTGCTTAGGCAAATGGATTTGATTATTTAGGATGAGGCTTATGACATCTCGATATTTTCAACCATTCACATCCATACATGGCGGATTTGAATTGCTCAAAATACCAGATTGTTAATTTATATTTGACAAAACTCAACATATACAGTAAATAAACAAATAATAGAATCACATACGCAGAGTATATACAATATATAGCGGAAATAAGAGAATAATAGTTCATGAAGCTACTATATATAACAGAGTTAAATAAGATACAACAGAAGTCTCGTATACAATAGTCAAATACAAGATCAAAATGCATCACTAGAATCAACCCGAATGTTTGAAAGCTGGATAGATGACTGGGTCTCCAAGCGAAGCTCCAACTCCAAGGTGAGTCTCAAAAGCTATATCACTCAGTTTGACCCGAGCGTAAAGAAAAACACAAGACACTTGAGTCAAGATTAACATTCTTATATCAATAAATCCAACTCAAGTGAAATAACAATTGAAATACAAGTAACTCAAAGGATGTTTGGGATAACCATCCTCTAAGGATCCATTAAACTATCTACTATATCGTAATATACGCTATTATAATAATGTCTAAAGTAAAGTATAATATCTTTAAAAATAGCGTTAAGGCGTTACCCATAAACCCCTTAACAAATTTTATATATTCCCATAGTCTATACAGTACTATAATCTCCCCCGTACTGGACGTCGTCAGAGGGCACTCCATAGGTATGGTGCAACTAGGGTAGGTGACATGGCACAACTAGGTAATGCTATGGTTGATATACAATTATACTTCCAGACTGGTGGTAAAGCATAGCCGCAGCTACCGCCCACCTTGAGCCACACTCCCTAAAATCAAAGGTGCACCCAATCAATCATAAAGTAATGGAATGGTATCGAAGGAGTGTGTCCGACCAGAGGAGCTACCTCATTAGCCCGTCAATTGCTCATGTTTTAGCCACATTATGCCAACTCACCGGAGTTGGGTCCACGTATATACCTCAATAGAATGTCGCCACCATCCTACTTCATTTTGAATTCTCCACTGCGTATACGGTTGCTAAAGTGATTTTCGGAGTTGGCAGAGAGTATGACAACTTCCGATCCCGGTCTCTTTGACAACCAAACATTATTATAATACCGCGGAACCAAACATTATTATAACACCGCGGTCATTTCAAAATAATTTATATTTCAAAACCTAAAATATCATTGCCATTCCAAAACCACATCAATACGATATCATTTCCATTCCAAATCCAAATACAATATCATTTCCATTACAAATATATCCATTCCAAAATCATAGCATTTTCAAAGTTATAACACTTTCGAAACTAAACGTTTGAAATTAGAACACTTTGAAACATAATGCTTTGAAATCACAATACTTCCCACTAAACCGATTTAAATATTAAAATAGTATATATAATGAAATTGTTTTCCTCAAATTTCACAAATTAATTCCAAATCAACTCAAATTCCAAAATTCAAATTTAATCAGATCTCAAATCATTAATTCCAATTTAGCTTCTAAATAAACCATTTAAAATTATATCGATTTCAAATAGGGATTTGGACCAAAATAAACCATTTCAAGATATATATATATATTTCAAAGCTTTAAATATTTTATAATTTCAAACTAAATGTGATAATTTTATATATATCTTAATTCAATTTACTATTATGTAGTCTTGAAATATTTACTTAATAAATTCAATATCATTTAAATAAACTCAAACTTGAAATATTTATTAATCACTTTAAACCAACCTCAAGTTATAAATTCGTATCCTTTAAAATTCTCAAATTCAACAGGTTCCTAATTGATTTTAATTCAATATGATTCTTAATTAAATATAATTTCAAATCAACTTCAAAATCCATCGTCTCAACCTTAATTTATTAAAATCATTTAAACTCTATATTAAAATATAATTTAAATAAATACTTAACCATATTATATTTTTATAAAATCAAACTTTTATTTTAAAACCTATTTTATATCAAAACAAATTTATACATAGCTTAAAACCAAGAATTTAGCTATGTATATAAAATAATATTTATATAATATCAAAATCAATATTTATATAAAACCATATATTCATTTCCAAACCATAGAAATCATTTTCAAAATATTCTATATAATATATAGACCAGCGGTGTCTGTATATAATTTTCTATCCTACGGTCAAGTGATACAGACATTTATCATTTCAATCTGTAATTTAAATGTATAGGGTATATGTCATTTCAACTTGCAATCCTAAATTCAATTCAATGAAAATCGCTTGGGTCTATCATTTCAACCCATAGCGATTTTCTCCTATTCTACAGTCCGTTCGGGTATGTATCATTTCAACCCATAGTAAATTCTATACTAACAGGGAACTTGCAGAGTGATACCAGATATGGTAATAATATAACAGACATGTATCATCAATATAATTAACAGATATTGTTGTCAGATGTCAGAGGTGAACAAATAGCATGTAATGACATATATATAACAATGTAAATAACTAACAGCAGCATATTTCAATTGTTGTTTCAATTGAAATCAAAATTAATAAATAAAAGAACGTTAACCGTGAGTGATTGCTCACTTTTTGAGGCTAGAGAGGATATACAATGAATTGAGCTACGGATCCGAGTACGAATTCTAAATTAAAGTTAGATCGGTACGAATTCGACGGACGAGCTGATAGATAAGGAATCGATGAAACAATTAGGGTCAGTTTGATAGAACCAACAATTAGATATATATATATATATATATATATATATTATTAATTTCCTTAAACGAATATTCAATTTTAAATACATATTCAAATGACATATTTATATATAACATTTAAATTTACGTCCAAGCATTTACTTTTTCTTAAACCAAAATTGTGAAAATTAAAGAAAACATATACCCCAAAATCTCTATAATATATAATTTTTAAACATATTATATTAACAAAATGTAAACGTACTAGCCGTATAATATTTATAAATTAGCATGCACATACTTTATAAAATTCAACATATACATAAAAATATTAGCATAGCCGCATATCTATAAATCCCCTTATTTTCGAAAGCAGTCAGGTTTGAGCCTGACTAACGACTAAAAGAAAGCAAATATAAACATGGCTGACACGTATACAATATAAACATTATTTAATAATAAGTATTATATACATTATTTTCACACATATATATATACTGTAAACAACCATGCCGACTAGTATACATAAAATATGACTAACTTCCACTGATACATAAAAAAATCAAGTAGACTTACATATGTTATATACATACATACATACATACATACATACATATATACATATATATATATATATATACACACACACACACACACACACACACTCTTCAGGCTATAACAGATGTACGCACACTGTACATCAAACAAATAGCTTAAAATACACGTGTTAAAAATAAATCTTTAACTTACACATATGCAGTAAATATATATATATATATATATATATATATATATATATATATATATATATATATATGAATAACTTAATAATATAACTAAACCACCACACTATAATATACAATCTCCTTTACCAATATGAACAACAGCACAAATGGAAGCTTTGAATATATATATATATATATATATATATATATATATATATATATATATATATATATAACTTTGACATACTGTTGTATACATGTTGCAACATGAGCTATGATAGCCTATATAAACATATATATGCATCAAACATATATACGTCTCAAATAAATACATATATAAAGTCAAGCATGTGACTTATATACGCCTATATATTATCAACTACTACAGAAAATATCAAAACATATGTATGTATAAAACAAGTTAATTTGCATATATCAACTAATATAGATAAGCTTTTGTATAAGTCTATATTATGACTAACAGATAACTTTATAAATTATAGAACATATATACCACATACATTAAAAAAAACATATTATACCAATTTATAAACTAACAGCATACCAATTAAAACTTGTATATACTATATAATAGACAATATATACTCATGTATACAAATAATACCTTAACAAGTAGGCTTGGCTGAAAGATGGGAAGAAGATGAGGAGAAGGTGAAGAGGCGGTTTGCAAAGGAGGCTCGGGGAAAATGATAAAAGGGAGGGAAGCTCTGGTGATTCAGTGCTTGGGTTGTGGCTGAGGGGAAGAAGGCAAAGGCCGACGTGGAGTTCGAGATGGTGGAGGAGGTGGTCGGTGATGTCTCGGGCATGAAATGGAAGGCCACTTGATCTGTACGTGGGTAGAGGCTGCGGAGGTTGTTGCTATTTGGAGCAAATTCGAAAACGCATGCAGCATCATGTGTGTGTGTATATATAAGATGTATGTATATTTTTAATTTTATATAGAATAACATTGCAGAGGAGCAAGGGCGGTCATGGAAGTGAAGAGGCCTATAAGAGGAAGAAGGATGAGCTGGACTCCCCATAAAATACAAATCTTAAACATGTACTGTATCAAAAGAAATGAATGGAACAAAACGTACGAACCGAAACATATTTATATTGAAGTGGTGGAACATGAACGGTCGGAGAAAATCAAAAGTTTCAAGGACAGATGGCTATTTATTTTTAGCCGTTTGATAATTGAAGGGATATATGAACCAAAAGACACAAAACAGTACCGCTATGGTTAACTTTTCCACGGATTCCACTGAGTACCGGACTTCAAAACACAAAACTGAATATACCGTAGAGTTCAGCATGATGAGACGATCAACATGGTATATAGATATTAGTGATATGATCATTCCATCAAAAGTCGATAATCGGTACTGAAAATGCTGCTAATTTGCTAGAAATAAGACGAATGGAGCAACGCAGTCAAAATTTGAAGAAACAAAATATGACATCTCACTCAGAAGATGGTTTACAAATTTATTGTATAAAATATTCAGGTTTGGAAAATATTTTATTATCATCAAATATTTACTGATTTGAATAGAAATAAATTTCACTAGAAAATAAAATTCCATATTTTTTGATGAAAATTTACCAGTTGCTATGTTAAAACAGACGTATTCCTAATATTCAATTTTTATTTCAAAATATTATTATTTAAAATTTTTACAAAATTTTAGTTAAATATATATATAAAACAAATAAAATTATTATAAATTTACGGGTTGTTACACTCTTCCCCACTCAAAACTTTTCGTCCCCGAAAAAGAAGGAGGTAGAAGAATAGAACCAACAACAAAGAAAAATAGGTTGAAAACAAAGTAAAACAATTAATTCAAACCATATAAATTTCAATTTAAGTAAATTTATATTCAACAATTTTTTTTTAATTCAAGGTTTCTATTACATTGATTTAATTTCACATTTATTAATGTTAGATATAAAAAGGTTTCCTTCAAAACAAAAATTCAATCTAAATTCAATTAATTCAAGATATTTCATTAAGTTGATTTTATTTCAATTTATTAATTCCCTCAAAACAGAATTTATTTTATTTATCTCATTTATTATTCTATTAACTTATTATTCTATTTATCTCTATTAACATTTTATAATTAAATTAAATGTATAACATTTATTATAAACGCTCAAATTTATTTATAAAATCATTTTATATTGTATATTATCCAATTACATATTCAATTTCAAATAATTTAGGTAAGTTGTATTAGAATGAAATTGGGTATTAATAAAATTCTGCCATTCAATTAGCTTAAGTTTAAATGTTTATTCAAAATTTTGGCTTCATTTAATAATTGAAATCGTCCTTTAAGAAAAATTAAGAATTAAATTCAAACAATTTAGAGAAAAACATATATATTATATATCAAATCAAATTTATAATCATATACTTATATATATATATATATATATATATATATATATATATATATATATTATAAATCAAGTCATACTTTAGAAATTTAAATCAATTTAATTTCCAAAATAAAAGTGTAGCAAAGCTACAGAATGGTCTCTTCACTTCGAAACTCGAAAATGAATGTCGATAATGCTGCAATCATCACCGAAATTATTTTCCAGTGACAAAAGAGAAGAGTACTGATTTAAAACTTTTAAAATTCTTTGAAACAATTTCGAGTTGAAATTACTTCAAATAATATACACTTTAAAACTTCAAAACCAAAGTTTGGAATTATCAGAAATTAGATCCTCAAATTCTAAAGTTAGATTCTTTTAAATTTTCAAATCTGGATGTAGAAATAGTCAATGGCTTACAAAACAGGAAATGAAAATCAAATATTATTATTTTGTTAATCAATTCATTTATCAATTATCTTTTGGAAAATTTACCTATATATATATGTAATAAAATCACATAAAATTTATTTTATTTACCAAATTTGAAATATCGGTTTGCTATGTTGAAATGTTTTGGAAATCCTATTGATAGCGTTTATTAGACGAACCGATCGAAAATCCAAATCAACGTCAACAACTCAAACAACACACTATAAAACATTTTAATATTAATTACAAATACACTTCCTCGCCCAACGATACAAGAATGCATTTTCAAAATAAGGATAGGGATTCAAAGTGATGGACTCAAATCGAAGAAATTTTTGATTTGAAGATAGGTTCGAAACAAAGATAAGATGATTAAATAACAAAATAGGAAGATGGATAAGTTCATTAAATCGCAGGCAACCTTAACCGGGTCGACCGTGACTTCAAGAATACGATCGATGCAGAATTCTGAGGAAAATCGGCATTCGATCGTAAGATATAGAATTTAGGCATAGCAAAAGATAGCAGCATCGTAAACCGAGGATATAAAAATCTCTGGTAAATCAATGCTTATTATAAAGGAGTTTCACCCCTTTACAAATAATTCGAAGATTGGCGAGACTGCCGATTTATTATAGAGATTGTTTGAAGTGGAGTTATGGGATACTCCATAATATGAATAGGGAGAGAAAAGAATGGACTTTGGAACCGCGGGGAACATTCTAAAATTCAAAGGAAATCGAATTGAAGAAGAAGGAATTCAAGCTCGAATGAAAGTGATTCTGTAATTAAACCTACTCCATATGCTGAGATTTTCCTAAAACCAAAGCTCTGATACCAAATGTAACGGACCACCTGCCTGTGGGGTAACGCCCACCGAAGCATACATTGGTACATGAGGTCTTCCTTTACGGTCAGCCTCTCGACTGCACCAACCCTCGCACGGACATGTAGGAGTAAAGGTCATTTGCTCGCTACCAAACCAAATGTGAGAACCCCCTATCATACTGCACCCTCTAAGTGCATAGGCAGACACATATGCCGGATTTGAATTGCTCAAAATACCAGATTGTTAATTTATATTTGAAAAAACTCAACATATACAGTAATAAACAAATCACAGAATCATAGACATAGAGTATATACGATATGCAGCGGAAACAAGAGAATAGCAGTTCATGAAGCTACTATATGTTTAACAGAGTTAAATAAAATACAACATAAGTCTCGAATACAATAGTCAAATACAATATTAGAATCCATCACTAGAACCAATTGAATATCTGAAAGTTGGATAGATTGATGGATCTCCAAGCGAAGCTCCAACTCCAAAGACGAGTCTCAAAAGCTGTATCACTCGGTCTGACCCAAGCGTAAAGCAAAACACAAAACACTCGAGTCAGGATTAACATTCTTATATCAATAAATCCAACTCAAGTGAAATAACAACTGAAATGCAAGTAACTCAAAGGATGTTTGGGATAACCATCCTCTAAGGACCCGTTAAACTATCTATTATGAAATAATATATGCTATGATAATAATGTCTAAAGTAAAGTATAATATATTCAAAAATAGCGTTAAGGCATTACCCATATCCCCCTTAACACGTTTTATATATTCCCATAGTTTATACAGTTCCATAATCTCCCCCGTACTGGGCTTCGTTAGGGGGCACTCCATAAGTATGATACAAAACAAAATTGTATAAGGCACGCTAGGCTAGGTGACACGACACAACTAGGTAATGCCATGGTAGATATACCAATTACACTTCCTGACCGGTGGTAACGCATAGCCGTAGCTACCACCCACCTTGATCCAGCCGCACTCTCAAAAATCAAAGGTGCACCCAACCAATCACAAAGTAATAGAATGGTATCGAAGGAGTGTGTCTGATCAGAGGAGCTACCTCATTAGCCCGTCAATTGCTCTTGTTTTAGCCACCTTATGCCAACTCACAGGAGTCGGGTCCACGTATATACCTCAATAGAACGTCGACACCATGCTACTTCATTCTGAAATCTCCACCGCATACACGGTTGTTAAAGTGGTTTTCAGAGTTAGCAGAGAGTATGACAACTTCCAATCCCGGTCTCTTTAACAACCAAACGTTACTATAACACCGCGGTCATTTCAAAATAATTTATATTTCAAAACCTAAAATATCATTTCCATTCCAAAACCACATCAATACGATATCATTTCCATTCCAAATCCAAATACGATATCATTTTCATTACAAATTTATCCATTCCAAAGTCGTAGCATTTTCAAATTTATAACACTTTCGAAACTAAACACTTGAAATTAAAACACTTTGAAACATTATACTTTGAAATCATAATACTTCCCACTTAACCGATTTAAATATTAAAATAGTATATATAATGAAATCGTTTTTCTCAAATTTCACAAATTAATTCCAAATCAACTCAAATTCCAAAATTCAAATCTAATCAGATCTCAAATCATTAATTCCAATTTAGCTTCTAAATAAACCATTCAAAATTATATCGATTTCAAACACAGATTTGGACCACAAATAAACCATTTCAAGATATATATTTCAAAGCTTTAAATTTTCTATAATTTCAAAACTAAATGTGATAATTTTATATACATCTTAATTCAATTTACTATTATTTAGTTTTGAAATATTTACCTAATAAATTCGATATCATTTAAATAAACTCAAACTTGAAATATTTATTAATCACTTTAAACCAATCTCAAGTTATAAAATCGTATCCTTTAAAATTCTCGAATTCAATAGGTTCCTAATTGATTTTAATTAAATATGATTCTTAATTAAATACAATTTCAAATCAACTTCAAAATCCACCTTCTCAACCTTAATTTATTAAAATCATTTAAACTCTATATTAAAATACAATTTAAATAAATACTTAACCATATTATATTTTTATAAAATCAAACTTTTATTTTAAAACTTATTTTATATTAAAAAAAAAATTATACATAGCTTAAAACCAAAAATTTAGCTATATATATAAAATAATATTTACATAATATCAAAATCAATATTCATATAAAACCATATATTCATTTCCAAACCATAGAAATCATTTTCAAAATATTTATGTATAGACCAGCGGTGTCTGTATATAATTTTCTATCATATGGTCAAGTGATACAGACATTTATCATTTCAATCCACAATTTAATTATATACGGATATATATCATTTCAACCCGCAATCCCAAATTCAATTCAATGAAAATCGTTTGGGTCTATCATTTCAACCCATAACGATTTTCTCCTATTCTAAAGTCTGTTCGGGTACATATCATTTCAACCCATAGTGAATTCCATACTAGCAGGGAACTTGCAGAGTGATAACAGATACGATAATAATATAACAGACATGTATCGTCAATATAATTAACAGCTAATTATGTCAGATGTCACAAGTGAACAGATAGCATATAGTAGCATATATATAACAATGTAAATAACTAACAGCAGCATATTTAAATTGTTGTTTCAATTAATAAATAAATGAACGTCAATCGTGAGTGATTGCTCACCTTTTGAGGCTAGAGAGGATATACAATGAATTGAGCTACGGATCCTAGTACGAATTCCAAATCAAAGCTAGATCGACACGAATTCGACGGACAAGCTGATAGATAAGGAATCGATGAAACTATTAGGGTCAGTTTGATAGAACCAACAAATATATATATATATATATATATATCATTATTAATTTCCTTAAACGAATATTCATTTTCAAATACATATTCAAATGACATATTTATATATAACATTTAAATTTACGTCAAAGCATGTACTTTTTCTTAAACCAAAATTCTAATAATTGAAGAAAACATATACCCCAAAATCTCTATAATATACAATTTTTTAAACATATTATATTAATAAAATGTAAACGTACTAGCCGTATAATATTTATAAACTAGCATGCACATAATTTATAAAATCCAACATATACACAAAAATAGTAGCATAGCCGAATATCTATAAATCCCCTTATTTTCGAAAGCAATCAGGTTCGAGCCCGACTAACGACTAAAAGAAAGCAAATATAAACATGGCTGACAGGTATACAATGTAACCATAATTTAATAATAAGCATTATATACATTATTTTTACACACACACATATATAGACACACACATACATATGCTGTAAACAACCATGCCGACTAATATACATAAAACATGACTAACTTTCACTGTTACATACAAAAATCAAGTAGACTTACATATGTTATATATATATATATATATATATATATATATATATATATATATATGCTTCAGGCTATAACAGCTGTACGCACACTGTACATCAAACAAATAGCTTAAAATACACATGTTAAAAATAAATCTTTAACTTACACATATGCAGTATATATGTGTGTATATATATATATATATGAATAACTTAATAATATAATTAAAACACCACACTACAATATAAAATCTCCTTTACCAATATAAACAACAGCACAAATGCGAGCTTTGAATATATATATATATATATATATGTATATATATATATATGAGTGTGTGTGTATAACTTTGACATACGGTTGTATATATGTTGCAACATGAATTATAATAGCCTATATAAACATGTATATGTATTGAACATATATACATCTCATATAAATACATATATAAAGTCAAGCAGGTGATTTATATACGCCTATATATTTTACAACTACTACAGAAAATATCAAAACATATGTATGTATAAAACAAGTTAACTTGCATATAAAAACTAATATAGATAAACTTTTGTATAAGTGTATATTATAACTAACAGATAACTTTATAAACTTTATAAACTATAGAACATGTATACCACATACATAAAAAAAACAAATGTATTATACTAAACTTTATAAACTAACAGCATACCAAATAAAATTTGTATATACTATATAATAGACAATATATACTCATGTATACAAATAATACCTTAACAAGTTGGCTTGGCTGAACGATAGGAAGAAAATGAGGAGGAGGTGAAGAGGCGGTTCACAAAGGAGGCTCGGGGAAAGTGATAAAAGGGAGGGAAGCTCTGGTGATTTAGTGCTTGGGTTGTGGCCGAGGGAAGGAAGGAAATGGCCGACGTGGAGTTCGAGATGGTGAAGGAGGTGGTCGGTGATGGCTCGGGCATGAAGTGGAAGGCCGCTTGATCTGTACATGGGTGGAGGTTGTGGAGGTTGCTACTATTTGGAGCTAATTCATAAACGCATGCGGCATCATGTGTGTGTATATATATATATATTAAGATGTATATTTATTTTTAATTTTTAATTTTATATAGAATAACGTTGCAGAGGAACAAGGGAGGTCATGGAAGTGAAGAGGCTTATGAGAGGAAGAAGGATGAGATGGACTCCCCATAACATACATATTGTGTAACGACGGTCGGAACAAGCTCCCCATCTCCCGCATGTGGCGTACGCATATGGGTTGGCATACACTTTGTTGTAACAAAAGGAATCTCTAATGTTACATGCCTACCAACCCATATTTATACACCACTTTTCCATATTATTTAGCGATGTGGGACTTTTTCTCCAATCCGAACCATCGTTCCTTCATTAAACATGCGAGACAAGCCTAACAGTCTCCCACTTGACTCGCATCCCCTTGCGGTAACCTTTGAGAGTACTGCCGTGTCTGCATGGCCCAGTCCGTAACCTTCGGCTTTGATACCACTGTTGTGTAACGACGGTCGGAACAAGCTCCCCATCTTCCGCATGTGGCGTACGCATATGGGTTGGCATACACTTTGTTGTAACAAAAGGAATCCCTAATGTTACATGTCTACCAACCCATATTTATACACCACTTTTCCATATTATTTAGCGATGTGGGACTTTTTCTCCAATCCGAACCGACGTTTCTTCATTAAACATGCGAGACAACCCTAACAATACAAACCTTAAACATGTATTGTATCAAAAGAAATGAAGGGAACAAAACGTAAGAACCAAAAAAATTTATACTGAAGTGGTGGAACATGAGTGCTCGGAGAAAATCAAAAGTTTCAAGGATCTATGGCTATTTATTTTTAGCCGTTTGATAATTGAATGGATATATGAACCAAAAGACACAAAACAGTACCGTTTCGGTTAACGTTTTCCACGGACTCCACTAAGTACCGGACTTCAAAACACAAAATTGAATATACCGTAGAAATCGGCATGACGAGACGATCAAAACGGTATATAGATATTAGTGGTATGGTCATTCCATCAAAAGTCGATAATCGGTACCGAAAATGCTGCTAATTGCCAGAAATAAGACGAATGGAGCAACAGCATTCAAAATTTGAAGAAACGAAATATTACGTCTCACTCAAAAGATAGTTTACAAATTTATTATATAGAATATTCAGGTTTGAAAAATATTTTATTATCATCAAATATTTATTGATTTGAATTGAAATGAATTTCACTAGAAAATAAACTTCCATATTTTCTGATGAAAATTTACCTGTTGCTATATTAAAACAGACGTATTCCTAATATTCAATTTTTATTTTAAAATATTATTATTTAAAAATTTCACAAAATTTCAGTTAAATATATAAATTTTACGGGTCGTTACAAGGCTCCTATAGTTCACTGAAATGCACTTGAAGCATTTGAAAAGTCATTGTCTGATATTGTCTCTTTTGATTCAAATAACGAAGGCGATCAAACTTTTGGTGGTAAAACAGTTGTACTAGGTAGGGATTTTAGGCAGACACTACATGTTGTTCCTAAAGACACAAGAGAAATGATTGTTCGTCCTACTATAAATCATTCACCACTCTAACAACGGTGTAATATTTTCACGCTTGCAACAAATATGCGATTAAAAAGTAATAACTTTACTTGTGATGAAAGAGCGAAGCCATCATTGTTTTCCAAATGGATACTATATGTGGTTGAAGGGAAGGTGTCGTCTTTACCATTAGACGTGGATAAAGAACCTACTTGGATACAAATACTTGACGAATACCTTATACAAGATGCAGATGATGTCATTCATAAAATTGTGGAAGTTACGTATCCTGATTTGGATAGGAACATTTTAAAAAAGTCTTATTTCGAGACAGGTGTATCCTTGCTCCAACAAATGATTGCGTTGAGGAAATTAATTCAAATGCAACTGACCTGGTAGGTGGTTGCATGCAAACTTATTTCAACACGGATTCAATCAGTCCTATGTCGGATACAACCAAAGAACATTATCTTTTATATCCTCCCGAAATTTTAAATACGTTAAAACTTTCAGGCCTGCCAAATCATGATTTACGTTTGAAGGTGGGTGTACCAATAATGTTACCGAGGAATCTTAACCAAAATCTAGATTTGTGTAATGGTACAACATTAATTGTTACTCAACTATCCAAAAAAGTGATTGACGCGGAGATTGTAACTTGAAACAATTTGAGTAAAAAAGTATTGCTTCTGAGGATAGTTTTAACCTCTAAGGACACAAAGAGGTCATTTATCCTGCGTCGACACAAAGTTGCTCGGGTATCATGACAAACTTTGGATCATGTAGTTGTTACTCAACTATCCAAAAAAGTTATTGAAGCGGAGATTGTAGCTTGGAACAATGTGAGTTGAAAAGTATTACTTCTGAGAATGGTTTTAACCTCTAAGGACACAAAGATGTCATTTATCCTGCGTCGACACAAAGTTGCTCGGGTATCATGACAAATTTTGGATCATGTGGGAATTTATTTATCAATGCCCCTTTTCACACACGGACAGCTATATGTAGCCATTTGTAGGACGAGATCAATGTCAGGGCTGAAGATATTGACCGGCGCGAACAAACCAGGTTTTCAAAAATACATGCAAATATTGTTTACAAGGAAGACTTTACAAATCTTGCTCGTATGTTGTTCTTTATCCATGATTTAGGTTTTTTAATTGCTAATTTTTACACTAATAAAATTTTCTCATACTATCATGTTCAATATGCTTCCTACATCAAGGTGTAGAAGGCGCGGATGATGCCGTAGAGGTTTATGACAGACAACATCTGCTGCTGTCGATGGTAATTCCCATGCAATTTTGAATTATTTATCTCTGTCTTCATCTAAATGAGTTAGCTTTGGTAATATGCTATTGGCGTTTAGATGCTTGATTTTGTTTAAACCAACTGTTGTCACTATTGCATAAACAACCATGTTATGACACAACTGTGTTTTTTATGCACTTTTCAACTTCTTCATTACTTTTTATTTGTCAAACAAATTTGACATGGTTAACATTGTTTCACGCAGGAGATTGCTTATATTCCGGTTCTCTTTCCCCTCTGTTGTTACAAATCAGACAGATGTTGCAGTTGTTATTTGGTTAAAAAAAATGAAAAAGAAAACGAAAGACGCTATGGCTCGCTAGTTGGTAATTCTATTTCCTTATTTTCCATAACTAGCTACGGTTTTATAGTTGCTTAATGAGCATCTGATTTTCCATTTACAAAATTAGTTTAGTTCTTTAAAAAAATATTTGTTTGCTAATTATTTAAACATAGAGAAACAAAATGAATGGCCACTGTACTTTATCATTACAACCTACTTGGTTTGGTAAATTCTGATTACTGCACTCACTACTGAACGTTTGTCTGATTGTATTTTATCCAAATTTGACGAAATATGTATACACCAAGTATCTGTAAAATAAATTACCCACATGCTCAAGTAAGGCGTGACTCGTTTAATTATTCACTTAGTTGATCTATGCCGTCTTCGCATCTTAGCATATTTCGAATACGAATGGCTTGCTGTTACATCTACTGTAAACATAGTAAAACATAAGTTGATTGTGTAAGCCAAAAGATAAAAAATTTGTTATCTGCATACTGCTGTTGCACTGTGACTTTCAGCCTACCATTGGTTCAAAAGCACAAACACAAATTATGTACCCCTGCTTTCAGGAATTACACCAAACGCTGATACGATTGTACAGAAACAACCCTGTACGATGCCTGAAACCTCGACAGGCTATGCTCACATCGCGTTGCAGATGACTCGAATATGCCCTTTTTATTTTTGTACTGCTGCTGAAAAAAGTCGTATATTTGTATGCCATTTGTACCTATAATAATTTTGTATAAGTTTGTTAGTGATTCTGTATGATATACACACATAAACTCTGTTGTTTAACAATATGTTTCTGAGTATTTATGGTCATCTATGTATGTACTAGGAGGAAACTGCACCATCGACACTGCTGCATATTTACACCGTGGTGTTTGAATCTCCTTTCGCAATTTAACTTCATACATTCACCCGTCCTCCATGTTATACGACTGAACTTCGAACATGTATATCTTCAACTTAACTATTCATTCTGATTATCGTTTTTTTACATGTCTACAGGATAATATATACTACTCTATTCACTGTAACTCTTCCAAAATTAAAGAAACTATATGTTACACATTTTATGAGGTTGTATGCTGTTATCAGCTATGTACACTGGTTTGCATCATAACTGATGTACATTATTCTCATTGAATGAAATAATTTTGTTACCTTTTTCTGAGTTTCAAATTCGTATGGAAATTGTGAAATTTCTTCATCTTCTGTTCATAATACGAAACAGTCATCATACAGATATACACTACCGAATCCAATATGAATTTTTGGTTGTCACTGTGCATTTGAGCTTGATGATTGTGCATTGAAATCGTTATTACACGTGCCACTAAAAGTTATTACATTGAACGTGTACTTATCCGCTTTTTCTACATTTGACTACAATCTAATTATTCAAATACCTTTGCTTTATTTTTCTTACAAATAAACTATTGTTGATAATTCAAGACGTGTATTATTTCATTTATACGTTATATTTTTCCATAATCTTTCCCTATTATCTGTGTGCCTTTTTGATAAATTAGTGTAGCTACTTTTCTGTGCAGTGGTATATTTAATATTTTCTACTCTGCTGCATAGTACATAAATACGTTAAACGTGTGTGATATAACAATGCATAGATGTATATAATAAGCGTGTCCACCTATCTATCTGTATCATATGTCATTACTACAACTACTTTTGATGCCACAAACTCAACGTCTTCCCGTGTTTACTGGCTGGATGGTAATTGCTTGGTTTTCAGTGTTGCTTTGATGTTGTCCTGAGTCTGTAATTTTTGTAGCTAAAAAAAAAAAGAAAGAAAAACTACCATATGTTTGTGCATGAATGCACGTATTAGAAAAAATAAAATAGGTTCACTGTTTGGTTCTATTCTCTAAACATGTAAGATTATTGTCTACTAAATATTAAATGCCTAACGTAAATTGCTCGCTGTCTTGGGTTGTCGTATATCTCAACAGAAGTTGTTTCTTTTGTAGTAGTAGGAGTTTGCACGGTTAGAATTTTGATAGAAATGCAACTTTCTTTGTTGAGATTGAAATTGTACTATTACATTCTAGTTCAGTTGCAGAATAGTAACGTATTTATACAAAGTATAGTGGGCTGTCTACGCAAGCCCATAATTCAAAAACAAAAATATGAAAGGATCACAGCCGTTGAGATGGATGGCTGTGATGTATTTGATATTATACAGAGGATCACTATATGTGTTTGTTAAACCCTATAACCGATGTTATTCTATTTCCCCCTCTCAAATGCGGCTAGGGTTTCTTCTCTTCCTCTTCTCTTCTTCTTGCTTCTGAAATATCTCTGATGCAAAGTTTGTTCCTCAGATCTTCAAAGTATTTACGTGACAAAGCTTTCGTAAATATGTCAGCTATCTGATTAGAGGCTGGAAGATGATTAACTTCGAGTTTGCCTTTTGTAATCTGATCTCTGACGAAGTACAGATCAATCTCGATGTGCTACGTTCGAGCATGCAGAACTAGATTAGCTGAAAGAGCTACCGTGCTAGAATTGTCGCACCAAATGATGGTTTTGCGTGAAAGTCTGATCTCTAGTTCATGAATTAGGGCTTCTGTCCACATTACTTCAGCAGTGGCTGATGCGACGCTTCTGTACTCGGACTCAATGCTAGAGCGTGAGATAGTTGGTTGCTTTTTAGCACACCATGAGACAGGGTTTCCACCTAAGAATATGCAGTGTCCGGTTGTGGATCTCCGCTCATCACAATCTGAGGCCCAGTCTGCATCGGCAAATCCTTGAATAGATAAGTCTCTGCTTTTATTTAGCTTAATTCCTTGATTTGATGTTCCTTTGAGAAATCTGAGTATTCGCTTCACTGCTTTCCAGTGTAAATCTAGTGGTCTCTGCATAAATTGACAAACTTTATTCACAGCAAAAGATATATCAAGTCTAGTTACAGTTACATATTGCAAAGCACCTACTATACTCCTGTACAGTTTTACATTATCAATTTGTTCTCCTTTGTATTTAAACAAGTGTAGATTACTTGTCATCGGTGTGGGCATTGGCTTAGCTTCATGCATTTTAGCTCTACTTAGTATTTCAGAAATATATTTTTGCCGACTAAGGATAAGTCCTTTGTCAGGAGTAGTGATAACTTCTATGCCTAAGAAATAATGTAGTTTGCCTAAATCTTTAATGGAGAAGGTTTTGTTTAACATGTTGATAACATATTTTATTTCTTCTTTGTTATTACATGTGACTATAAAGTCATCAACATATACAAGTATGTAAGTGATATACCTTTCATTTATCTTTGTGTAAATAGAGTTGTCAGACTTGCATACCTGATATCCCATAGAAATTAAAGTAGCTTTTAACTTTTCATACCATACTCTGGGTGCCTGTTTGAGACCATATATTGCTTTATGAAGTTTGCAGACGAAGTTTTTTTTTTATCATTTTGAATATAACTTGGGGTTGCTGCATATAGACTTCTTCTTGTAACTCTCCATTTAGGAAAGCATTATTTACATCAAGCTGTCTTATATCCCATTCATAGTGTATGGCTATAGTTAGAATGATTCTAATAGTGGCTGGTTTGACTGCTGGTGAAAAAGTTTCTGAGAAGTCAAATACATACTGTTGAGAGTATCCTTTGACTACAAGTCTGGCTTTGTATTTGACATTCTTACCATCTGGTGAAGTCTTCAACCAGTATGTCCACTTACTGCCTATAATATTTTCGTTTGTTTGTGCTGGAACCAATCTCCATGTTTTGTTTTTGATTAAAGCACTGTATTCCTTATCCATGGCTTCTTTCCATTTGTTGCTTTTGGTAGCTTCATCATGGTTGATTGGTTCCTTGTCATTTATATTGGCAGTGTAGATTTTTGGTTTGAATATCCCATGTTTTGATCTTGTAATCATGTGATGTCCTTCTTGTGCAGGTGTTGTGTTACTGCTTTCTGGAAGTGGACTGTTGCCTTGATCATTATTCTGATCTTCAGATTCACAGTTTTCAGACTCATTGATAAATGAGTTTGTTTCATCACCTTGACCTGGCCCTTCAATGGGCACTGTGTGCTGAAGGTTTGATGGTGTATTCTCATGACTTTCAGTACCTTTAGATTCATCCTTTCTCCATACAGGTATGGGTGGTAGAAATTTCTTAGCACTATAAATTTTTTAAGTGGTTTTTGTGTCTTTAATAGCGAAGGGAAATATACATTCATTAAATGCAACATGCCTTGATATAATTATTTTTCCTTCATTTGTAAGACATTTATATCCCTTTTGACTAGTGGCATATCCAAGAAAAGTACAGGGTAATGATCTGAAACTTAACTTATGTTCATTATATGGTCTGGTATATGGATAACAAAAGCATCCAAAAGTTTTGAGGAATGAATAGTCTGGTTTTGTATTATGCAGCATTTCTAATGGTGTTTTGTTCCTCAAAACTTTTGTAGGCATTCTATTTATAAGAAACACAGCAGGTGTAAATGCATCTGGCCAAAACTTTAAAGGCATTGATGTATGTGTAAGCAGTGTTAGACCAGTATCAACAATGTGTCTGTGTTTTCTTTCAACAATGTCATTTTGTTCAGATGTGTGTGGACATGTAATTCTGTGATTTATACCTTTTTCAGAGAAATACTCTTTTAGAGTTTTAAATTCAGACCCACCATCTGTTTGTATGATTTTAAGTTTCTGATTTGTGAGATTTTCAGCTTGTCTTATGAAATGAATTACTGCATCCTTCGCATCAGATTTTGATTTAAGTAGTAGAATCCATGTATATCTAGAGAAAGAGTCTACAAATGAGATGTATTAATTCATTCCATAATCAGAGTTAGTAGGTGCAGGTCCCCATAGGTCAACTGCAACCATTTCTAAAGGCTTGTTGTATTTTGTTAATGAATTAGCAAATGGTATTTTATGACTCTTTCCTAGATGACATGCATGACATATGTGACGCAAGGATATGTTTTCACATTTGATATTGCTATTTTTCAAAATATTTTTAACAGTAGCTATGCTGGGATGACCCAGTTTACAGTGCCAAGTATCAAAAACTTTGTTGGAAACGGTTGTGTCATCAGTCTTTGAATAGTTACACCATTTATCCTTCTGTCTTGGTTCATTTTCTTGTACTAGAGAGAATTTATATAACCCATCTTGCATTTTACCCTGTAAAAGAGTGTTCTTATTCAGTAAGTCTTTGACTAGACAGAATTTTGGGTAAAACTCAGAATAAACTTGATTGTCTTTAGCAAACTGAGAAACACTTATTAGATTCTTTTTGATTTGAGGAACTCAAGAAGATTATTTAAGTGTAACTCTCTTTTGCTATTAAGTTTGGCATTGCCAGTGTGTGTGATTTTTAGAGAACTGCCATTACCAATATAAATAGATTGCGTACCTTTGTATTCCTTGTTTTCAAGATTGAGATTCTCTAGGTTGCTTGTCACATGATTAGTTGCTCCAGAATCTGGATACCAATCTTCATGTAGTATGTCATCATTTTTTATTTGATTGTCTGATTCATTTTGATTCTTTGACTGACTGCCTTGATTTCTTGCTTTTGTTTGAGTAAGATTGACATTTAGATTGTGATTTCTTTGAGTATTGTTTGACTGTATGATAAAATTCTGGTCAAATCTGAAGTAGCACTTGGAAGCAATATGCCCTGGTTTTTCACATATTTGACACTTGACTCTGTTATTGCCAGTCCATCTTCCTCTTCCTCTGCCTCTAATATTTTGACCACCTCTTTGATTTGTTTGAGTTCTGTCTTGACCCTTTCCCTTGAAATTGGTAGTAAAGTTTACTGAGTAGTCTGTATTGATAGTCTTCTTTTGTTCAATTCTTCCTTCTTGAGATAGAAGAGTAGAGTGAACATACTGTATATCTGGTAAAGTTCTCTGTGATGATAGAACTGTGATTAGAGATTCATAGTTTTCATCCAGACCATTTAAGATTGTTAATTTTTGTTCAGATTCTGAAACTTTGTGTTCAGCAGAAGCAAGTTTATCACAGTAGTTCTTTGCTTTGGTGAGATATCCTTGCATTGTCATATTTTCTTTCTTCAGCTTTTGAAATTGCTTTCTGTAATGCATCACTCTTGCAGTTGTTTGAGAGTTAAAGATTCTTTCTATGGCTTCCCATATTTCATTTGATGATTTGCAGCCAACTATTTGAGATAAAATACTCACATTTACAGACGACATTATCCAGGAAGCGAGAAGACTATCTTGTTTCAAATAGTTTGAATATTCAGTATTGAGTATCATATTGTCTTTGTCATCCTTAACCATTATAGGTGGAATGGTTATCATACCATTGATATACTCATCTAAACCATAACCTCTGATGGCTGTTTCAATTTGATATTTCCATAGTAAGTAGTTATCCTCATCCAGTTGCACTGCTAAGTGTCCTTTTGGTTTGATAATTTGCAGATTAGATATTTGATTGCTACTGGTATTTCTGGTGGTTGGAGCGGTGGTAGCTGAGTTTTCTTCATCTCCAGCCATGATTATAGTGACTGATAGAGCAGATGAAGATGAATTGCAATCAAGAACTAATATCTGAATTCAAGAAAAGATCAATGTTTGTGTTGTTTATCAAGAACTGAAATCTTGATAAATTTCACACTGTAGTAATAACAAGGGTTATCACTTGACTTAATGATGTTCAACAAGAACTGAAAGTGTAATAACAGGGGTTATCACTTGACTTAATGATGTTCAACAAGAACTGAAAGTTTTCTGCAGCCTGGCTCTTTGAGTTTTTCAGGCGAGGCAGAGAGAAAGAATAGATGCTTTGATCATGAGAGGGTTATAATCTCCGATGATGAAAATTTTCTGAAGGGATAATCAGAATATATTTTTTTTCTTGCCGTTGGGCATTGAAATGGCTCTGATACCAAGTTAGAATTTTGATAGAAATGCAACTTTCTTTATTGAGATTGAAATTGTATTATTACATTCTAGTTCAGTTGCAGAATAGTAACGTATTTATACAAAGTATAGTGGGCTGTCTACGCAGGCCCATAATCCAAAAACAAAAAAAATGAAAGGATCACAACCGTTGAGATGGATGGCTGTGATGTATTTGGTATTATACAGAGGATCGCTGTAAGTGTTTGTTAAACCCTATAACCGATGTTATTCTATTTTGCACTGTGATGGTGCTACTATTTCTTTTAATTTTTTTCCTCCCTCGGGTTATCATAACTTACCCTCTAATGATACATTTAGTGGCGTAGAACGTGAGAAAGAGGATATACATGCATGGTTGTTGTGGCACATTCCCCACGTTTGCTGCGACAGCCTCTTTTTAGTAACATAATGTGCACTCTGTCTTCTCCATTTCATAGAAATGCAGTAACTTCTATACATCTTTTCACTTTGCTTCATATCATGGAATGAAATAACTGTTGCTTTCAGAATTGGTATTTGGTACCAATTGGAATACCGTTCGAGTCAGAGTGGATAGGCTGTAGAAATTAGTCAGTCATGGAACATATGAAGCTTATGCATTGAACATGCAGTTTTGTTGACGGCGAGTTATGTTATGATCTAATGTTGATGAGTCGGGTGGTGTGCTTTTTTCTTCTTCTTCCGAAGTGATATTTATATATAATGAATTATTTCACATCTGTGAAAATGGAAGTGTGTATGACGAATTGTATTTAGTTTGATTCCGATTCTTGCTTTAATAATCTTACTTCTCATAAACCACATGCATGCAGTGTTACAAAAATGTATATTTAGAAACATGTGAACTTATTTACTTTGTGCACCTGCGTTTTGCAATCGTGAAACCAAAAGCGTACAATTTATATACGAATGCAAGTAAAACGGAATGCGGTTAGTTAACATTTATTTGTATAATAGCGTTTGTCGTCTGTGGTATGGGAATATGGCACACTTTGTATAAAGCTGGAAGTAGTACTACATTATTTTGCAACGTACTGCTGCTACTTAACGTAGTACATGCTCACGTTTGATGCCAGTTCACGTAATGATTAAATGCGTATGTTAATTTATGTCCATGCATGAATTAGTAGATATAACGGTACCTATATCCTCACAATCAAAGCCAATCTTCTTTTTATTGATGAAAGCACGCTTATAAGCAGAATATGCCGTATAGATAACCTTATTGGTACTTTTTTTCTCCTACCTTTCTATCACATGTTTCCAATAATCTAAGTACGTATACTCACGTCTTAAATGCATGACTTAATACAGATTTGGGTGGTATATTATGTGATGTAACTAATGTATTTAGTGTAACTACTAAAAGTGGAACCCAAACACTAAAGTGAGAGTTGTGTGTGAAAAGCAATAGGTGCTGCCAATTTAATCCAATTTTTTAATTCAGTTAATCAACTGGTGTTAATTTTCTTTCTCGCACAGTTGGAATACAAGCGTTGCATCACTATGGGCGAGCCAAATAGTTTACCAATCTGTTGTACACTAGTTTGAGAAATCGCTGACGATTGTTGTCACCTCATTGCAGTCGCAACATATGGCCGTATGTTGTTACTCCGTATACTTGCTCTCCACCATCATATAAAAATTGCCTTCTAATTTATATTTTACCTTCTCAGGTGCATTTGCTTTCACCTCCACCAAAGCGACAAAGATATATCCGAACCTGTGCAGTTAAAGTGCTCAACGGATTCAATGCGGCTGAGGTGCAAAAAGTATAGCGGTAATACAATAAGGATATAGCGGGATATGGCGAATGACTCTAAAATAGCATATAAAACACGTACTTAATGTTTTTACAAATATATAAATAGTAATTGAATGAAAAATTAACATTCAATTGAATTGTAATTAATATATAAATACTTTTAAATAAAAACATGCGCGAATATACTGTAAATAAACATAAAACTGCTATATAACATAATTGAGTTTAGTAAAACATTATAGTATTTTCATTTCTGAAAATATATTAAAAATGAAATTAAATAAATTAATTTCATAATTTTTATAATGTGTAAATATCATTTTTCAACGCATTTCTTTTAAAGAAGATATAGCGGAAATAACAGAATATAACGGGATATAGTGAAAATAGAGGGGCTTAAAGCAGAAATACTATATTTGGGGCTATATGGAAAAATCCTAGCGGGAGAAATCCGTTATGAGATATAACAGGGTTATGGCGGGGTAATAATGGGGCATTTACTGCACAGATCTGGACATTGATTTGCCGTAACTAAATGACGTTGAATCTAGGTATATTGTCAGTACATACTTGTTGTATTTTTAACCGTTTAATGGCATTTGCCTTTGTTTGTTTACATTGCATAGATCCAACCAAGATAAAAATAAATCGAGTACATAGATCACTCTGCTCCAAGTCGTGGTGGCGTATTAGAAAGGATTGATTCTACGATCACACAGCTTTTGAACGATGTTAGGACAGCAAATTGTCGAGTACGTTGTGCTTACACATGTAATGTGCACATGTATAAGATTACTATGCCGATATGCGTACCCTTTTACTGGTTCACCACTTTTTTTTACCTTTCCTTCATGCTACGGTAATACTCTGTGTATTCTCCGATATTGAAAAAAAATCAACTCTAATCCGCTTGTCGTTTTTATGTTCAACTTTTTGGATTTTGAATTTAAACTATTTTCGCCGATATAGTTAATTACTGATTTAAACAATACTATTATTTAGGGTAAAATATATGTCATATCCGCAACCATCGTGAAACTGAAAAGTTCTATCTAAAGTTATCTTTCATGTGCGTTCTGTAAATCAATGGTTCAGTTTGAGGGAGCAAACTATTTTTACTCGGATGCCACCAAATGGCTGTAAATCCCATAAACATGTAACATTTCACTGATTCTTTGTTCCAATTTTTGGGATACATTAACTACTAACATTAAAAATTTGTTTTGTAGGTATTGTTTAAACGTGGACATATTGGACTCATCTATGTCCACTACTATCATCGCTTTTGACAAGAAAGCCGAATGGCTACCCGGACATAAGGTTGATGACCTGCTTGCCATCCTCAACTCGGTAAAAATACAGAATTATACACTTTACTGCCGTGTTCAGTTTATTATGTCCGATTTATTGAATAGTGTATATATTTAACATCACCTTCCACCAGTTTTGACGAACTTATTACCACACTCAAATTTAAAATGATTTAAGGGTACTTATGTATTCTGATAAAATGCTTTAGACATAAAAAAATAGGGATAGACATCATGCTTTGTGTATAGAAGAGTAGAATGTGACATAGTTCATATGAATTATATGTTCTTGTACCATACCTTTCCCATTTCAGAGCATACATGCCTTCTTTTAAAAGTTTTACTATTCATTTTAATGCTTCATGTTATGGTGCTCCATCCATGCGTTAGCACCAAATATTATTATATGATCCTTTCACTAACTGAGTTTCGTCCATAACAGTAGTACTCATTCCTACACAATTCTGTATTACCCGGCATCTGCACAGCTACAGGGGGTAATAACAACAATAAATGCACGTTCTTAATTGTGTGTCCCAAAATAAAATATTACATGCTGCATGAAAATGGGGAACAAAAATTGACAGGATTTTCCAGCATCTGCCGGGGTTTGAAGCGTTAGTTGAATTTAGACCGAGTAACTATGAGATAAAAAATCCCGATGCTTACATCACTACTAGAAAAATTACTAAAAACATAGTTGTGACGGATACGATAAGTGCTCAGTCTCGGGTAGCTGTTAACTTATAATTTGTGTACCCACATCTTCACTCTTATTGCTGTTGTTTGTTGTTTTCCATTATTTCGAAAATTACAACTAACTTAGCTTAGCGATCAAAGTTCTAACTTAGGTTGTCTCTCAAATACAAATAAACAAAACTTATAGTCTGGCACAGACATCAAAGAAAAGAAAAAAATTGCTAAGGTTTGATCTACGATCCTGGTCACTCTTTTATCTTCAGTGGACTGTTGGCGAAGACATGATAGTCTGTTATGTTTATCAAGATGATGATAGTGTGATCCATCTGATAGTACGTGCTTCTGATCCATCACTTCCAGAAAGACGCTTAAAAGAGGAAACGCGATTTAGGTACAAATTTTTTCACCATTTTATTCTTCGTTTAATTTTGCTGGTAATTATTTCAAAGCATGCGCAATTACTATCTGCTCATTATTTACATCTACAAATATATATTATATGTCACGTACAAGGTTGCACTGTACATCCTATGCTACGTTGTTTTAGTAAATAACATTACACTACTTCTTCACTACCAACTCCTAACTGATTGTTATACTTATGGAAACTCGTACTTTGAACTGTTAAACCTTCCAAACTCATACTGCAGTTACTTATCTTAATTTACAACCATTAACTTGTGTTACTCTAACCTGTTTTATGCTTACAAACTTAAACTGTATCTTATTTTTCTTATCCGTAGGACGGTGATACAGATCAACAGGCCACAACAGCACTTGGAATCAAGATTCGGGAGAAGAGGCAAAGAAAATAATTTTTGAATGTTTATGCTCTCATGTTTATGCTACGTTTTTATGTATTTAGCTACTAATTTTCTGTATGTTTTCCACGTCACTTTTTTTTTCCCGTTCACCCACTTTATCTTTTTTTTTTAAATGATGGTAAATCGGTTTGCTTTCACCTACAGTGCATGTGTGTGTGTTTTTTAATTGCAATTCCAGCTTTGAAGTCCCATACTTATTTATGTTTGTTATGCTCATTTGTACTAATGCTTTAACTATATACCATGTTTGTGCAGACATATGTATCCGTTGTACATTGTGCATGAATATGTATATGAAAGATATGGTCATTGTTCCATTCTCAAATCACTTTTCTGATGTTAGGATTAAAATTTATGGAGAATAACATTGCCCGCGTGCGTAGCACGGGCCACTCACTGGTTTTTTTACAAAAACATGGAAAGTTTGCAAAGGCCACGGGATGGTGCGAAACTGTAATGGCATGTAGCCATTGCAATCAACTTTGCAACAACCATTGTGAAATTTCAACGGCTCTGAGTCGTTGTGAAATTTACGCAAGGCAACGTTGCAAATTTCCCTATATGGTGTAGTGTTAGGATAGGGGGTGGGGCTCGGTGTTTCAAAATGAGATTTCTTCGGATTCCTTTAATATATCATTATATCTATAATCTCGTTTATCCTCTCATTTGTCCCAGTTCGATGTATTCTACTATGACTTTTGAAAGCAAAACCTCTGACATGCTCCATCTACGTTGTTGGGGTGAAAGTACCTTGGAACTATGTCGATGGAGCATGTTCTAATGGTTGCATGTTGAGGTCTTCAAGTGGAGTATAAAATCAACTATATATACCCCATGTTTGATCGAACGACATATTAAAGTTTGTTCTAAAGGAGGAGCATGTTGAGTCTTGGCTTGTTTTGCAGGGTACCGGGTGTGAAAACACTATCTCTAGTTGTAATAGTGCATTGGAAAATTTATTGCAGTCACTCTGTATAGACTATTCGTTCTCTCATTGTAACGGGCCGATATTTTCAGCCATTCGCATCCGCACATGTCCGGCTTGAATTTCTCAAAATACCGCATTGTGATAAAATTTGGAGCAAATGAAATGCAATCACAGAATCACAGACGTAGAAATATCAGAATAACTCACAGCGGAAATTAAAATACCATAGTAGTTCATGAAGCTACTATAACAAAATCTCAAAACAAAATACATAATATCAGTCTGAAAAACATATACAATAGATATCTCAAATACATAGAAGTTTATAAATACCAGAGCTGAAATAGAACAACTAAAGCTGAAAGGAAATAGATAACTAGACAAGCAGAATCTCCAACAATTCCTAGCTCCAGAAAAGAAATCCAAGCTAAACTGTAAATACTCAGGCTGACCCAAGTGTAAAGTAAAACACAAAACACCCAAGTCAGGACATACATACTTATATAATGTAACCAACTCAAGTGAACTGTAGTAATAATGCACAATAACTTAAAGGATGCTTGGGATCGCCCATCATCTAAGGATCAGTTAAACCATAAATTAAATACATCCCATGGTTAAAATTCAAAAAGGGTATTTTATACTGCTAAATCAAATAACATTTCAAAATTTAATATCATTTCAAATCCATTTTAAAATATCAAATTATCATATCCTTCCAAAACCACAGTAAATTTATTTAATTTAAATATCATTTCAAATCACATTTCAAAATATCAAAATATTACAAATCAAAATATTCCATTTAAATCGCTTAAAATGAAGTTATTATATTTAATAATCAAATATTCAATTCTCAAAATTTTACCATTTTTAGAATTCATTTATTTACTTCAATTTATTAAAACACTGAAATTTCAACTTCCGCGGCATTTAGAAAATGCTACGAAAAATTTACATTAGAAAACAAATCATTTTAACAAAGATAGCATTTACAGATATGTAATAATAGGTTTTAGTTTAGTTTCTATAACTACAACACTTACAAAGTGCTATAATAGCCTTTAGTTCAATTTAGTCTTTTAGTTTATTTATATCAATTATAGCATTTACAAAATGCTGTAATATCTTTTACTTAAAAAATGATAGCATTTCAAAAATGTTGTTAATTAAATTCCTAGTTTTCAATAACATTTCATAAACAATTAAATTTTTATTTAAACAAATTTTTACTTATCAAAATCATATTTTCACACTTTTAAAAATGATCATTTAAATACCCTTTTAAATCATGATTTTATAAAAGTGAAATTTCACAATTTAATATCAAATTTTAATAATTCACTTATTAAAATCAATGTACCATTTTATAGCTTTTTTATTTACTTATTCTCTAAATTTAACATTTTATAAGTTAAATTTAAATTCCATTTTTATTTTCATAACTTAACCTTTATTTTTAAAATACATTTCCCGTTTTACAAGTTAACCTATAATTCAAATTTCATTTTTCTCATTCATTTATTTAACTATTTTTAATTCATTAGAAAAATAAATAACACTTTATAAAATCATTTTAAATTCAAAATTTAAATCTATTTATCATACTTTCTTACTTAATTTAAACTCCATTTAAAAATAAAATCATAAATTTCAAAAGTAACTTATATTTCAAATTTCTACTTTACCATTAATTTATTTCACTTATAAAATTTGTAGAACATCAATAATACTTTTAAAAATCATTTTTAATTTAAATTTAAATCAAAATATCATAATACTTACATTTTATAATATTTTTAAAAATTTTAGAAAAATATATATTAACCATGGGTCTGCATACAATAATCTAACCTAAGTCAAATAATACGGATAATATATCATTTCAATCCGTAATTTACAAAGAAAACCCGGGTCCTATCATTTCAAACCCGCAAATCCCAAGTTAAATGAAATAAATAAAAATCGTTCAGCCCTATCATTTCAGCCCATAACGATTTTTCCCTATTATAGTCCGTTCGGTTATGTATCATTTCAACCCATAGTGATTCTATTCTACAGAGAACTTGCAGTGTGATAAACTGATATAAATAAACAGAATAACATTATATAACAGTACCAGATGATATGGCAGGTGTATAAACAAGGGTGAACCTCATTTGATCATAGCATAGACAGTTATAACATGATAATATGGTTTACAGATTCGAATGCTATCAGTTTACTAGTTATATAAGTACGAAATGTCTGGTGAGAAATACTCACCTCTACAAGCTGGAGATAACAACCAAACACACAACCAAATTCCTGAAGGCATGATAACATGACTATAGACTTGAGTGTAGTGGAGAACTTGGGTGAGAAGAGAACCAAGCTTTTACCTTGTACACAACCCATAAAACAAGACAAGTATAAATATGATTTCAAACCAAATATACATATTGAAACAATTTGAAAATGAAAGCAACTATGAAATGAATAACTTGACCATTGCCTCCATCGTTTAAGTGCTCGGCCCAGCGTTAGGTGTGCACGGCCAAAGTGGTGCATAGGGCTAGGGTATGGGTTCATGAAGGCAAGGCTATGAGGAGATGAAGGGTGGATGTTACATCATAAGAATACAAAGTGTTTAAGGCAAATGAATGGGTTTTTGATGCATCTATGGGTTCGGCCAGAGGGCACCTGAGCTCGGCCTTGGCATGTGATGGTCAAATGGTGGCTGGAGTGTCGGCTAGAGGCGGTGAAGGGACTGGTGGCGGCAGCTATGGAGGTGGCAGGTTGGAAAAATGAAGGGTATGGCATTAAGGAGTTCGGCTATGCAATATTTAAGGTAATTTTGCAATTTTTGGTGATAATAGCTTCAAGGGTGGTCACGGCCTGGTCAAGTCAGAGGGAAAGGATGGTGGAGTGGCCATGGATAGTGGTGGTGTTGGACGGCGGAGGTGGTGGAGGAGTATGGCCAAGCAAATGCAAGAAGAGACAAGACAATTTCTAAAGGAAAAATCAATAATAATGAAGAGAAAAGAGTAGAAAAATTATAAGAGCCATTACCTTCACTTTAGATCTGAAAATTTTCATGAAAAGATGAGGTGAGAAAGATGTGTTACGTGAATGACAAAGAAAACTCACGGCTACAGGGTTGGGAAAGGACGGCCCAAAGATTGAAGGGGTGGAAAATGAAAAGTCAAAAGTTGAAGGGTCAAAGTCTCTTGATATTTCTCTTTTCTTTATTTAAATAAATCAAAATAAAAACCATATAAATAAATAAAAATGAATACCAGATAAAGTGAAAATAAAATGAATAAATAAATTTTGTAAAATTATAGAAAAATATAAGAAAATAGTTAATTATATTTAAACTAGCATTGAAAATTGAAAACAAAATATAACTAATTTCGAAAAAATAACAACTACACAAAAAAATGTTTTAAAAATAAAAAATAAACATAACATGACATATTACACACATATACACGAATTAAAACAAGATATGACAAATAAAAATATTACTTATATAAATTAAAATAAACAATATTGTTAAATAAATCAATGTACACACAATATTGTAAAAAGCATAACTTTCACAATATAAATCAGATTTCAACGAAACGAGAAGCGGTATTATTAAAATTTAATATATTTTCATAATAAAAGACAAAATTAAAAAATTCAAATATTTAAATTTAAAAGTCAAAGTTTGACCAGATTGACCAAAAATCCACTTTTTCTGAAAATATCCTATTTATCCTGGTTTGGAATTATAATTCACACAAAAATCAAAATATACTTGTAAAATAACAAAATTTATCCATTTTAATAAATATAATAAAGTTTTTAAATCAGACATTTCAATTAAAATAATTAAAATATACAATTAAAATAAATCACAAAATTCATGGTTGTTACACTCTCCCACACTCAAATCTTTTTGTCCTTGAAAAGAACGAACAAGGAAAATAAGGAAAAGCAAGATAGAAAAAAACAAATAGTATCTAAAACGAACAATTTCGGATTTGAAGCACGAATGCTCTCCTCCGTCTTTCAGGTACAATCCCGATCATCAGTACTTCACTATACTTTGATCAAACTAACAGATTTCCTTCTTAGCTGCTTCGTACCCCTGCTGACAATACGAAGTGGCTTACTCTCGACAGTCAGATTAAGCTCAATATCTAAACTATCAAGAGTAGAAGGATGAACAAAAGATATGAATCATGAAGATTCCAGCGAAGATGAGAGACATGGAATACATCATGCACTCCAGAAAGTTTCTTGGGCAAATCCAAACGATAAGCCAAAGAGCTAACTCTTTCCACCATGCGGAAAGGACCTTCGAAGATAAAAAGGTAGGAATAGCTAGAAGGGAAATTAGGTTGAAATACAAGGATGAACCATATTTTAAAACTATATAAATTTCAATTTGAATTCTTTTAATATTTATAACATTTTAAAATATGATGATAAGTCATTTGATTCAACTTTGTTAGTTCGAAGTAAACAATATTTAATACATTTTTTAATTACATAGACAAGTAAAATAAATGGTCCAAATATCCTTTATATAATACTTTATCAAAATACTTTTATAACTTGATGTTTTAACAAGTTTACTTTCGTTCCTACAGACTCTGGCCATGCGTTGATCAGGCACAAAGCTAGAATTCTCCAGGTACTTGGTAGACTTGTTTCAACACCCAGTGAAAATACTGAAAAAACTTTAAAAAAACAAATATGGAAAGTACAATCCAAACAAAACAACCGAACCAAAACATGTCGATCATGGATCGCGGATACACAATGGTTACGCCTGGATCCCCCAGGAAACATCCGTACCCGTAGGCTGACTACCGCAGCCCTGCGATTACGCCATGAAGACTTGTAGTACCACAGATACACAATGGTTACGCCTAGATCCCCTAGGAAACATATGTACCCTTAGGCTCTTGCAGCCCCTGCGGATTACGCTACCAAGCAGCCCAATAGATCGTAGATACACAATGGTTACGCCTGGATCCCCCAGGAAACATCCGTACCCGTAGGCTCTCGCAGCCCCTGCGAATTACGCTATGCAGTCGCGCTCGTAAGACCATGGAGATCGCCATGGAATTCGATGGACACTCGAGTATCATGTCTGGAAAATCCAAATCAGTGAGAATAATATCGATAGAATGAATCCATGGTGTGGCCACAAAGCGGATATCAAGCAGAAGGCACTTTCCATATCTTTACTTCGAAAATATGTATCATATAGTACCTTTTCAAATCACATTCAAATATCATACTTATATAAAGTCCATTATATATAAGATTTCATTTCAAATCAAATACTTTTCAAATCAATAGTATATCAAATCATACTTATATAGACTTCGATTATATAAGATTTCTCTTTCCACACCGAGTACCTTACCAAATCAATAGTTTCAAATCAACTTCGTACTTATACAAATCCATTTTATATAAGTTCGATAACCCCTAAATCAAGTATTTAACAAAATAAGGTTCTCAATTTCAAACCATTTTAATATCAATTCAGATTCAATTATGATTTCGCCAAATCATTTCTTCCAAGTTACATATATTCAGTTTCAAAGTTTCTCAAAACAATAGATTTAGAAAATAATCCTGGTTTCCAAACCAACAAAATTTAGGTCAAACAAATTCATTTCCAAAACCATCATATAAATACAGGGTTTTACTATCCAATCTATTTTCAAAACCAAATATCTTTCTCAAATCAATTATACCCAAAATGATTTCCAAGTTTAATACCTTTAAAACCTTTAAACTATTTATTTCTATTCAAAAGATCAATTTACCTTTTTCAAACTATTTAAAACTAAATTTTATTCAAAACATTCTAAAACTAAATTCCATATCAGTATAATTCAAAATAGTCTTATTCATTTACTTAACAAATAGTTTCAACTCATTTACCTAATCGAATGATTTATACTTTTCCAGGATTACTTAGCTTTGAAAATTAAACCTTGATTTGGAAGTGCTCGAACTTTAAAATATAGTCAGAGAAATCGTATTTCAAATCCAAAAGTTAGAAATCACAGACAAATCAGTAAATAAATTCCAATAAATAAGGCTATACCAAAACAATCTAAAACTCGAGGACTGAACACCGGCTTGCTTTAAATCATTTCAAATACACATACATATATATTTCGAAAATCAAATCATACTTCAAAATCTGAAATCAAAATTGGTTTCACAAAATCACTCGCATAGCAAAGCTACTAGAGTGGCCTCTCCCCCACTCAGAAACTCGAAAATTAATGTCGATGATGCATGCATTCATCACCGAAATTATTTTCTAGAGACATAAATGGGTTCTGCACTTTTATTTTCTCGAAAACTTCTTTTGAAATTTCTTCGAAATCATTGAAATTCATTCGAATACATTTGAAACATTTCTTATTTGGAAAATATCTTTAAATCATATCATTAACATATATTTTCCAAAATCTTAAAACCGATACCGGAGTTTGATTCCTTGAAATTCAAATTTAAAACCCTTCAATTATAAATAATTTTTATATAAGTCAAATTCTTATAAAATTTTCAGAATCTCAAATCCTTTCGAAATTTCAAATTTTCAAAGAAGAAAAATATATAATCCTTTCAAAGCTTCAAACTTTCATTTTCAAAAGATATAAAATCCTTATTGAAAACATTTCACTTTAATATACAAAATAAGGTCATCCTTATCAAAATAATAATTTCGATGTATGCACAATTTCAACATACAACCAAGCACAAATTTCCAAGGAATGATTCAAGGATGGATTTCAGAACAAACAGAGATTCAAATTTAGAGAAACTCTAGGAAAATAGAATTCTGGTTCGAAGATAAGCTCGAACAAAGATAAGATAATTTAATTACCCAATAGAAGATAGATAAACCTATATAAATCGCGGGCGACCTTAACCGGTCAGCCGTGACTTCAGGAATATAACCAATGCAGAAATCTAAGACAAATCGATATTCGATCGCCAGAGATAGAATCCGGGTAGAGGAGGAGATAGATAGCATCGTAAGCCAAGGATATATAAATCTCCGGTGAATCAATGCCAATTGTAAAGGAGTTTCACCCCTTTACAAATCATTCAAAGATTGGCGGAATCACTGATCTTTAGAGAGGTCATTCCAAAGTAGAGTTACGGAATGTTCGAAAATCAAAAAGAATAAAAATAAGGAAGACAAGACTGGATTTAAGACCAGTGGGAGCGTTCCAAAGTTCAAGGAATCCTAATCGATAAGAATCCTAACCAAGAGATTACTAACAAGGTGGATACAGAAAGAATGAAGTTTACAAAATCTTGATTTCAAAGTAAGAAAATTTTATACCAATGTAATCTTTGAAAATACTTTAATCATTTTATACTTCGAAAATACGTTCTCTCACAAAGAAAGGATCCTGAGATTGATTTCACTCGTTCTAGGGTATTTCTATCGTATCTCTAATGAGTTTTTGCTCCGCAGGCTAAGGTTTTCCTAAAAACCAAAGCTCTGATACCAACTGTAACGGGCTGATATTTCCAGGCTTCCAGCCATTCGCATCCGCACATGTCGGACTTGAATTGCTCAAAATACCGCATTGTAATAAAATTTGAAGAAAATGAAATGCAATCAAAGAATCACAGACATAGAAATATCAGAATAACTCGCAGCGGAAATTAAAATACCACAGTAGTTCATGAAGCTACTATAACAAAATCTCAAAACAAAATACATAATATCAGCCTGAAAAACATATACAGTAAATATCTCAAATACATATAAGTTTATAAATAACAGAGCTGAAATAGAACAACTAAAACTGAAAGGAAATAGATAACTAGACAAGCAGAATCTCCAGCCATTCCTAGCTCCAGAAAAGAAATCCAATGCTAAGCTGTAAATACTCAGGCTGACCCGAGCGTAAAGTAAAACACAAAATACTCGAGTCAGGACATACATACTTATATGATGTAAATCAACTCAAGTGAACTGTAGTAATAATGCACAATAACTTAAAGGATGCTTGTGATCGTCCATCCTCTAAGGATCAATTAAACCATAAATTAAATACATCCCGTGGTTAAAATTCAAAAATAGTATTTTATACTTCTAAATCAAATAACATTTCAAAATTTAATATCATTTCAAATCCATTTTAAAATATCAAATTATCATATCCTTCCAAAACCACATTAAATTTATTTAATTTAAATACCATTTCAAATCACATTTCAAAATATCAAAATATTTCAAATCAAAATATTCCATTTAAATCATTTAAAAATGAAGTTATTATATTTAATAATCAAATATTCAATTCTCGTAATTTTACCATTTTCAGAATTCATTTATTTACTTCAATTTATTAAAACAGTGAAATTTCAACTTCTGCAGCATTTAGAAAATGCTACGGTAAATTTACATTTGAAAACAAATCATTTTAACAAAGATAGCATTTACAGATATGCTATAATAGGTTTTAGTTTAGTTTCTATAACTACAACACTTACAAAGTGCTATAATAGCCCTTAGTTCAATTTAGTCTTTTAGTTCATTTATATCAATTACAGCATTAACAAAATGCTGTAATATCTTTTACTTCAGAAATGATAGCATTTCAAAAATGCTGTTAATTAAATTTCGAGTTTTCAATAACATTTCATAAACAATTAAATTTTTATTTAAACAAATTTTAACTTATAAAAATCATATTTTCACACCTTTAAAAACGATCATTTAAATATCCTTTTAAGTCATGATTTTATAAAGTGATATTTCACAATTTAATATCAAATTTTAATAATTCGCTTATTAAAATCAATGTACCATTTCATAACCTTTTCATTTACTTATTCTTTAAATTTACCATTTTATAAGTTAAATTTAAATTCCATTTTTCTTTTCATAACTTAACCTTTATTTTTAAAATACATTTCCCATTTTACAAGTTAAGTTATAATTCAAATTTCATTTTTCTCATTCATTTATTTAACTATTTTTAATTCATTAGAAAAATAAATAACGCTTTATAAAATCATTTTAAATTCAAAATTTAAATCTATTTATCCTACTTTCTTATTTAATTTAAACTCCATTTAAAAATAAAATCATAAATTCCAAAAGTAACTTATATTTCAAATCTCTACTTTACCATTAATTTATTTCACTTATAAAATTTGTAGAAAATCAATAATACTTTTAAAAATCATTTTTAAGTTAAATTTAAATCAAAATATCATAATATTTACATTTTGTAATATTTTTAACATTTTAGAAAAATATATATTAACCACGGGTCTACATACAATTGTCTAACCTAAGTCAAATAATACAGATAATATATCATTTCAATCCGTAATTTACAAAGAAAACCCGGGTCCTATCATTTCAAACCCGCAAATCCCAAGTTAAATGAAATAATTAAAAATCGTTCAGGCCTATCATTTCAGACCATAACGATTTTTCCCTATTCTAGTACGTTCGGTTATGTATCATTTCAACCCATAGTGATTCTATTCTACAGAGAACTTGCAGTGTGATAAACTGATATAAATAAACAGAATAACATTATATAACGGTAACAGATGATATGACAGGTGTATAAACAAGGGTGAACATCATATGATTATAGCATAGACGGTTATAACATGATAATATGGTTTACAGATTCAAATGCTATCAGTTTACTAGTTATATAAGTACGAAATGTCTGGTGAGAAATACTCACCTCTACAAGCTGGAGATAACGACCAAACACACAAACTAATTCCAGAAGGCACGATAACACGACTATAGACTTGAATGTAGTGGAGAACTTGGGTGGGAAGAGAACCAAGCTTTTATCTTGTACACAACCCATAAGACAAGACAAGTATAAATATGATTTCAAACCAAATATACATTTGAAAATGAAAGCAACTATGAAAGGAATGACTAGACCATTGCCTCCATCATACAAGTGCTCGGCCTAGGGTCAGGTGCGCACGACCAAAGTGGTGCATATGTCTAGGGTATGGGTTCATGAAGGCAAGGCTATAAGGAGATGAAGGGTGGAGGTTACATCACAAGAATACAAAGTGTTTAAGGCAAATGAATGGGTTTTTGGTGCATCTATGGGTTCGGCCAAAGAACACCTGAGCTCGGCCTTGGCATGTGATGGTCAAGTGGTGGCTGGAGTGTCGGCTAGAGGCGGTGGAGGGACTGGTGGCGGCGGCTATGGAGGTGGCAAGTTGGAAAGATGAAGGGTATGGCATTAAGGAGTTCGGCTATGCAATATTCATGGTGATTTTACAACTTTTGGTGATAATAGCTTCAAGGGGGCTCACAGCCTGGTCAAGTCAGAGGGAAAGGATGGTGGAGTGGCCATGGACAGTGGTGGTGCTGGACGATGGAGGTGGTGGAGGAGTATGTTCAAGCAAATGCAAGAAGAGGCAAGGCAATTTCTAAAAGAAAAATCAATAAAAATGAAGGGAAAAGAGTAGAAAAATTATAAGAGCCATTACCTCCACTTCAGATCTGAAAAATTTCGTGAAAAGATGAGGTGAGAAAGATGCGTTACGTAAATGACAAAAGAAAACTCACGGCTATATGGTTGGGAAAGGACGGCCCAAAGATTAAAGGGGTGGAAAAATGAAAAGTCAAAAGTTGAAGGGTCAAAGTCTCTTGATATTTCTCTTTTTTTTATTCAAATAAATCAAAATAAAAACCATACAAAAAAAATAAAAATGAATACCAGATAAAGTGAAAATAAAATGAATAAATAAATTTTGTAAAATTATAGAAAAATATAAGAAAATAGTTAATTATATGTAAACTAGTATTGAAAATTGAAAACAAAATATAACTAGTTTTGGAAAAATAACAACTACACAAAAAAAATGTTTTAAAAATAAAACATAAACATGACATGACATATTACACACATATACACAAATAAAAACAAGATATGACAAACAAAAATATTATTTATATAAATTAAAATAAACAATATTGTTAAATAGATCAATGTACACACAATATTGTAAAAAACATAACTTTCACAATATAAATCGGATTTCAACGAAACGAAAAGCAGTATTCTCAAAATTTAATTTATTTTCATAATAAAAGTTAAAATTCAAAAATTCAAAAATTTAATTTTTAAATTTAAAAGTCAAAGTTTGACCAGATTGACCAAAAATCTACTTTTTCTGGAAATATCCTATTTATTCAGGTTTGGAATTATAATTCACACAAAAATCAAAATATATTTTTAAAATAACAAAATTTATCCATTTTAATAAATATAATAAAGTTTTAAATCAGACATTTTAATTAAAATAATTAAAATATACAATTAAAATAAATCATAAAATTCAGAGTTGTTACACTCATATACTTCAGAATTGTGCTGCCGAACTCCTGAAAAACAAAAGGAAAGAGGTATAAAAATTACTACTAAAACACGAAAATAAAAAAACAAAAATACAATAAAAAACAAAGGAAAAAGGAAAAAAAAAAAAATAAAAAAGAAATAAAAAAAACAATAAGGGCTAGATCCCACCTAGAGCCCATCTTCTTATACAAATTCTGCTACGCCAACCATTATTTATTGAGTCTCTTGTATTTGTCGCAAACTTGATTGTCAATTACCGGTAATTCATCATGAATAGTAACAAAAACTCGATTCAGTAACGTTGTAATTCACTTATGAACATCATTTTTGTTGTTTCCACGCTTGGTAAGCGCCAATGATGCAGCGTAAGAATTCAATCGTAGCTTGTTCGGACCAATTCTAGGACTTTTGCATGATTATTTGGGAATAGTCACAACATTTTCGAGCCAAAATTTATCAAATAAAAAAATCAAGAAAAAATAGAACAAACAATATAGATAAAAATGCAAAAAAATTGGTTTTTTTTTTTTGGATCAGCAAGGAGGCAGTGTGGAGAAGTATAGTTAGGCAGGACTGTTCGTTTTTAACGTTTAGGAGAAATCTTTGGAAATTTACAGTACAAATTCAAGGCCTTCGCTTCAACGGACCAACATATTACCGCGAACCATACCCAAATTACATTACTGACCGTCCGTTTCATTAATCCCCAAATCATACCTCAGAAAACATTGCTCTTTTCCAGGAAATTCGAAAACCCAGGTATGCTTTTTATTCATTCTCACGATTTATGCGGGAACCCTAGCTTCGAAAAGAAGTAATTCTGAAAACGAGAAAGAAGAGCCTGTCCTACGAGGCAAGTGTTGGAGAAATGACGTTGTGAAGCCAATGCAGAGACCTTGCGGCTACCTCACTGCTCAAACAGAGGCTCATGAGACCGTTTGAATTACTGTGTACGAAAATGTACATAGGAAGTGTTGTTGCTCGTTTTATTTTTATTTATTTATTTATTGGCTCCAGGCGTTTTTTATGTTACGTTGTTTCTCATTTTGTTTTAAAGTAGGCAGAATTTTCGTCAGAAATGTACACTTCTAATTTTTTTGCTTGTTTTAATTTTTGACGCTGTAGTTTATTCACTCGAATGCTTGAAAAACTTGTTTCCCTCATGTGACCTCCTTTGATTCTAGTCCAATTTCAAGTTCACCTTTACAATCCACAATCAAATCGAATGGGTAAAATATGTTGGTAATATTAGTAAAGGGGAACGGTAATTTTGTTGAAGAATAAAATTAAAAAATTTAAAGATGTAGATTCGATGATTTTTGGTCTTTAGATAGAATTTGAGGATGCCAAGGCGAACATAGTAATGTATGCCCAATATTTCATAGAAAATTCCACTGTTGCAAAGTTGGAGATTGAAGGATTGAAGCCAGAGAAGTGATTTTTCGATCTTTTTGTTGCAACAGCTGAGCGATTTAAACATCTTAATTGTTGGTTTGAAGGTTAGTGATCTCTTGATTTATTTACTTTAATTTTAATTTAAATTTAATGCATATTTTTTAAACTGCTAATGCATACATTCTTTTTGCACTTTATAATGGTTTTCAACAAATGCGATTCTAAAATATATTCTTTGACAAGTGATGATAGGTTCGATAAATTTATTAGTGGTATATAATTTCCAATGAATGTTTTATAGTCGATCTTCATACCAAATTAATTTGTTTTTATAGTCGATCTTCATACCAAATTAATTTGTTATTTCCCTGTTTTTGTTATTAAAGCTTATCTCCATTCCAATTAAGGGAGGAAAAAAAAAACTCTTTTTGATGCAGAAATTGGAGCCATTAACGGAGCTCGTTAACTTGTATCTTCCAATTAGAAATTAACCACATTTTGAATAGCTTCATAGCATCTACACCCTAGGTCTTAAGAAGCAATCTGCAATGGCTTCTTTCATCTTTTCCTACGCCAGACCCTTGTGCCAATGGCAGAGCACCGCACTATCTTCGAATGCTTTCCGCTCTTTATCAGCCAAGACACCGAATAATCATCTCAGATTCCCCCTCAGATCCATTTCATCTCCTATTTCTTTAGGTAACATATTGTTTCCCATCTTTGGATATTTTTCAATGTAAATTTCGATGCACATTGATGAAGTTTCCTGGAAAAGTTTGGATGTCTTTTAGAATCTGTAAAAATTTACAGCAAATTTTAGGATAATATTTCAGTAGGTTATCATTATTATTATTTAAGTTCTACTTTAAATTATTCATCAAAATAAGTAATGTTACTCGTTTTCCATTTCAAAGTAACTGACAGATCAGATACACTTTAAATGCAGCAAGTCTATATCCCTGTTACTGGTAGGATAGGGAATGTTGTTGATGTACATAAAATTGAACAGTGTAGCCGACTGAAATTACGTATTTTACCACTCCAGCTACTCAGCATACCATATCGTGACAATGTATCCAAATGTGAGCATATGCTTCCACCTTGGTTGGGAACAAAGCTAGTAGCCTAGGTTTAATAGTTATTCATTCTGAAGATGAAGAATATTCCAACAATTTTAGCCTTCATCTATCATGTGGTTCGTCAATTTTATGAATTATTTGATTAAGAACACATGAGATATTTAAAGCGCATACTACAATGAAATCAGTTTCAGAGTTTGTATTCAAATCTTGAGACGAAATTAACCTGTATCTTTGATGATATGCATAATTATTAAACTCCATGGACCATTACTATCTTTTCCATATCGTGCATATATATGTATGTGTGTGTGTATGTCTGTGCGTGCACGTGTGTATATGTACATGTGTTTGTGTATGTGCTGCAGTAGTTCATCGGTTACTACTAAATTGTTTGACAGTAAAGTAACAAAACATGAAAAAGAATTGAGACATAAGGTTAACCTTTACATTCATACCAATCTACGTCTTTTTCAGTAGCTAGAGCAAACCCTTGACACACAGTCTATATTTGACAGATAAAGTAAAAAGGAAAAACAACAAAGTATGCCTATGGTGCAAACCTGTGGTACTACAAGGAAGTTTGATTATAATTTTAGTAGAAAAATGCTATAATGATTAATGGACAACCTTGTTGACTAAACATAAAGTAAAAATAAAAGATTACTTTAACAACTTTTCCAATAGGCTCTATATTAGCTCACTTTACAGATGCCAAATGATTTATTCTAACTGTTAGATATGGATTTTCTGCATGGTAGATGAGACTTGAGAAAATAACACAGGCAGTAATAATTTAATATGAACTATGCATAATATGAAGGAAAAACTTTATAGAACTTACAATACCTGAATCAGTGGATGCTTGGATGAAATTCAATCTTTTTTTTTTCACGCATCAAGTCAAGCAAATTAGTACTCAGAAAACTCCTTTAGAAATTTTGGATTTGTAAACTACTACTGTATGTATACACACATATGAGTTCCGCTAAGTCCCTCTTCGCTGCACTTTATCAATCTATTCACCATATTATGATTTTTTTTAGCCACACAATTCAGAAACAAACAATAGTTAATGGATATGCTCTTAACCCGCCTCAAGTTCATCTTCACATAATATTGTTTGATTAATTTGTTTAATTTGAATAATCTTAACAAATTCAAAGTAATAATTCAAATTGATTGTTAAAATAAGTAATCTAGTGGTTGAAATTGACTAACATTTGGTACATGGTAGAAGTATTGCAATGATCTCATTTTTAATGGATATGATTGTTCATAATGTTGGTTGAACATCCCCGAGTTTCATTTGATTTCAAATTATGTAGCTCCTAATGATAGGCTGTGGATGTGGTGTGGTCGATCTTTACCCATGTAATGTCTATATATAACCTATCTTCCCTAACCCAATGTAGTTTACTCTAGATGCCATTGAAGCATTCTCCAATCCCCCCTCCCCCCACCCCCCACGCTCGCCCGCACACACACAAAAACAACATCTGCAGAGACAATAGGATGTTGATAGTGCCATGGAAATATGCATAGTAAAGGTAAGATGCATGCAGGCATATATTTTGGTTCCATAGTTGGCTGGACCTATATCTTGCAGCATTTATTTATGTGTACCATAATTCATGTAGCTTTCGTTTAGCCATCACTTTGATGATGATTTACAGGTGTGCGAGCTAAGGTTACATCTATTGATAAAACGCTAACTGAGGCGACCCAACCAATGGAAGCACCAGTTGTCATAGTTACTGGAGCCTCTAGAGGTATTGGAAAGGCGATTGCTTTAGCCTTGGGTAAAGCTGGATGTAAGGTTAGTATAATTATTATGCATGTATTACTACAAATTTTCCTATTACAATTTGTTTCAACATATGTTGATGAGAAAACTTATCAGTATTCGTTCTTGGTACATGTCAACATGAAAATAATAGGGTGCGGCAACCAAATAATACACCGTTCTCATGTTTGATGTGTTCGATAAGTTGGACGCATCTGGCTTAGGAATGAGGTCATCTCCATTCATACTCCTTTCCCATGAAGCTGTGAGAAAGGTCATCTAGTGTCCAACAAGCATTGAACATGAACACATTTTAATTGCATTGTTTGCGTCAAAACTGGTCACAAACACCCAATTGCAGATGAAAGCACCAAATCACAGTCACATATCACAGATAGATTATATGTAGTAGAATTAAATATAAAGAACTCTCCACAAATTAAAAGGAAAACAGTAGAAAGATAGGATTTATAGCGGTTCGGCGTTGTAGTCTACGTCTACTTTGAAGAGTTGCTGTTTTATTGATGATTCTCGCTGGTTACAATTGATTACAATAGTACATTCAAGATTCAATGGAGATTTCGGTAGAGTATTGGCGCAGAAGAGACCGGTCCCTTTTCTGAAGGCCTAGGACTGCTATTTATAGGTGTAGGCTGGAAAAATCTCATCCAGATCTCGAAAGACTTCTCTTACGTGGGTGTGCCTACGTGATCGATTCCCTGACATTTCGACTCGATCCATGTTTGATACGTATCAAATTCGTATCGATCCAAAATTGCTCTATTTGGGTTGGGATCGATCATGAACATTCTTGAGGTTGTACGCTAACTCCTGTGAAAATTTGGTGATATTTGGACTTGTAAATTTTGAGTTATGATCGATGCAAGTTTGGATCTTCAATGTGCAGCTGAGCTTCATATCGATACGTTCATATCGCTCTCATTCGTATCAATGGGATGAACGTGATGACTAGATGACGTGGCGCTATCTTCTAGGATCGATCCTGTTTTCATGCCGAGTGACCGAGTCCTCCTCTCTTCCAGGCTTCGTTCGTATCCATTGGTGTTACCTCGTTCCTATCCATCTAATGTGCATTATTTCGTATCGATTGTCTGGAGGCATTTTCGTATCCATACCCTTAGACCGTTTCGTATCGATCGATGCTGGCACGCGCATTTCGTATCGATCGTTTTAGTGGTGGATTTCGTATCGGTCATTTGTAGATCGATACAAAATATGTTGATGGGGGATCGATACGTAGTGGATGTTTTATGAAGCCAGACCGATATTTGAGGGATACAAAGGAAGAAGGTGTTGGATATGAAACTACATCGATACGAATAAGGGGACTGTATGATGGATACGAAATGATATGAACCCATGGTCGTTAATCGATCTCTCGAGATAGCTGCTTGTCTGACCCGAAGTAGACCTGCTAGTGACTCGAAGCAAGTGTTGAGGCGACTAGGAGTGGCTTGTAAACATGTCACTCTATCTAAGACTCGAAGCGGACCCTTCGACTCGAAGCAAGCTGTCTAGAAACCCGAAGCAAACAGGATAGTGACTCGGAGCAGATGCTAAGCAGTTTGAAATGACTCGATCTTTGTTGAAACCATATTTTAAACATATTGTAATGTTTGTTTGTCAACTATGCTGTGTCTTGTGCAGTTAATTGGGTTAAATCCGCATGTATGTTGCCTTACCAAAAAGGCGGGTTAACACTTTGCCTCCCAAAACACGTCCTGCGATAGGATTGTGTATTTTGTAGTACTATAAGCGGGATGTTTGTGTCCCGTTGATGACCTTACTTGATAGTGAATGTCGATCGTTCGAGATCATATTGCTGTTCGGGGCGGTATGTGACCGTTCGAGGTCGGATGCCGTTCGAGGCGAATGGTGCCCGTTCGAGGTCGGATGCCGTTCGAGGTGAACGGTGACCGTTCGAGGTCATGTGCCGTTCGCGGCGAATGGTGACTGTTCGAGGATGGATGCCGTTCGAGGCAATGATGACCATTTGAGGTCGTGTGTCATTCATGGTGAAATGTGACCGTTTGTGGTCGGGTGTCATTTGAGGTGAATTGTGACCGTTCGTGGTCGGGTGCCGTTCGAGGTGAATTTTGTGTGCCATGGGGGACTTAGTATCATTAATGTTAGACTTCACGTTCGAGTGAGTTTTTGAATCGTTTTTTATGGCGGTTCATCGCCATCTCAGAGCATGTCTGAGGACCGTTCGCGATCCCGTGCATGTGTAAGTGGCTTGACCATTGTAAAATTATAAAAACCAGGTTTACATTCAAATGAGTCTTACAACATGTCCAACCAAATTAAGTTCGGATGTACAAAATAAAAAACAAAAGCAAAACAGTGATGTCAAAGTGCAAATACCTACACTGATGTGGTTGATAGTCGTCTCAGAGGATGCCTGAGGACTGTTCGTGATCCTGAACATGTGTAAGCGACTTAATCGTATTAGTGTGGAGTTTGCCACTTATTCGTCATTATTCTAATCAGTTGATGACAAGCTGATGCCTCGATCCGGAGCCGCCCTCATTCGATACAGATGGTGGTTGCTCTTGTTCCACCGTCGCTACTCGCCTCTTTACATGCTGCAACAGCATATCGTTTTGAATATGCCCTTCTACCTCGTTTCTCAAGTGCCTACAATCGTTCGTACTATGGTCGCTTAGCTCGTGGAATAAGCAGTACTTGTCTTACTTTCTTTCATTATTGGTTGGATCTCTCCTTATTGGCCTCTGATAGGGAACCTGTCTCCTAATGTCTTGGTAGATTCGTTCCAAAGTCTCGTTCAATTCCGTATAAGTGGTGAATCTCGGTTCTTTTCGTGGCCGCTTTGGCTCATCATCTCCTCTGCCTTTCGTTTCCTTTTTTCCTTGTCTGAATCCTTTCAGAGCGGATCTCCGCTTTTGACTGCATAAACTTCAACTCCCTCTTCTTTCTCTCTCTCAGCATTTGCATCCTCTTGTCGCAGAAATCTTTCTGCCTCATGATAAAACTCTCTTAAATGCATAGGTGTGTTCCTCATCAATGAATTCTTGAATTCCGTTCCATCAGCTATGCCAGATACAGCTGCCATCAAGACCATGGATGGATCCGGACGATCCACCGATAATGCCGCCGCATTAAACCTCGTTAAAAAGTTCCTCAAAGACTCTGATTCTTTGTTTTAGTGCTGTCAAACTCATCACATTCTTGGGCCTCAATATGTGAACTCTGAATTGCCTCATAAACTTCTCGATCAACTCGGTCCACGTTCCCATGGAGTCATTTTTCAATTATCTGAACCACAGTGCTGCTATGTCTGTCAAATACAATGGGAAGTACCGGTTCATGACCTCCTCCGATGCTCCCAGTACTTCCATGTGCCTCATATACCTCGTCAGATGAACTGCAGAATCCGTTCTTCCATCGTAGGTCTCTAGTGTTGGTAGCTCGAATTCTGGTGGATTTCGGGCCTGCCTAATTGCGGGAGCGAATGGGCTCATGTTCACATCTTCCAGATCTCTATTCACTAATCCGCCTCTCCTGGCTCGTCTGACCATCTTCGCCAATTTGACGCTATCTCGAAGTTGTAGTCCTTGTCCATTGCCTCCGATCTGCCCCCCGAGTTCGTGAGGGAATTCTGGAATCTGCTGTCCTGGACAGGCATCCATTCCTCTATCAACGCCATGTTGCACAGTCTCAGCTGGTATTCTACCTGAGATTGGATCAACATGCTCATGGGGAGTGCCCTCCATCTCAGTGGTTGCTCCTGATGGTCATGCTCTATCCGATTGCATGTTGGGTCCTTCTGGTCCAGCACCGTGGATCTGAACTCCAGCAGTTCCTGCCTGTCCAAACTATCTGAGAATGTTCTGCATCATTTGCTCCTGCTTTTTCAACAATTCTTCATACATAGCTCCCATCATTATCTCCATCTCATTTCTGGTGATGGAAACTGATGTCTGATTTGCTCCTGAGAAAGCCTTCTGACTCCCTTCGTGCTGACTCCTTTCCGCTCTCTGTCTCCTTGTTGATTGCTTCGTCGTAGCTTTCCAAATCCAAGCCTTCATGCCTTTAGATCCAAAATCCAAGCTGTAAAATTCCCTAGTGCTAGCCTTGTTAGTGAAAGCACCAAAATGTTTGCGTCAAAACTGGTCACAAACACCCAATTGCAGATGAAAGCACCAAATCAGTCACAGATTATAGATAGATTATATGTAGTAGAATTAAATATAAAGAGCAATCTACAAATTAAAAGGAAAACAATAGAAAGACAAGATTTATAGTGGTTTGGTGTTGTAGCCTACGTCCACTTTGAAGAGTGTTGTTTTATTGATGATTCTCGCTGGTTACAATTGATTACAACAGTACATTCAAGATACAATGGAGATTTCGGCAGAGTATTGGCGTAGAAAAGACCAGAATCCCTTTTCTGAAGGTCTATGACTGCTATTTATAGGTGTAGGCTGAAAAAATCTTGTTCAGATCTCGGAAGACTCTTCTCATGTGGGTGGCCCCACGTGATCGATCCTCTGACATTTCGACTTGATCCACGATCGATACGTACCAAATTCATATCGATCCAAAATTACTTTTTGGGTTGGGATCGATCATGAACATTCTTGAGTCTGTACGCAAGCTTCTGTGAAAATTTGGTGGTATTTGGACTTGTAGATTTTAAGTTATGATCGATGTAAGTTTGAATCTTCAATGTGCATCCGAGCTTCATTTCAATACGTTCGTATCGCTCTTACTCGTATCCATGGGATGCACGTGATGACCACATGACGTGGCGTTTTCTTCTAGGATCGATCCTCTTTTCATGCCGAGTGACCGAGTCCTCCTCTCTTCTAGGCTTCGTTCGTATCATTGGGGTTACCTCGTTCGTATCCATCTAGCGTGCATTATTTCGTATCGATTGTCTGGAGGTATTTTCTTATCCATACCCATAGACCGTTTCGTATCGGTCGATGCTAGCATGTGCATTTCGTATCGATCGTTTTAGCGGTGGATTTCGTATCGGTCATTTGTTGATCGATACGAAACATGTTGATGGGGGACCGATGCATAGTGGATGTTTTATGAACCCTGACCGATATTTGAGGGATACGAAGGAAGAAGGTGTTGGATACAAAACTACATCGATACGAATAAGGGGACTATGATGGATACGAAATGATATGAACCCATGATATGAACTACCAAAAATGATGTTATGGGATCTTGTAAGGTATTTATTTACTTATCGGGTTAAGGACGCAATGGCAGTTTCGTAATATCAAAAGCTTCATTTCGAGGTATTATCATTATATATATAGATTCTCTCTGCGTAGAGTAAAATGGTTTTTTTTCCCTTTGGGTTACTGATACACCTAATTACATGAGCTAGAGCAGATACGATGATAATAAATGTATTATACACAATCTTTCAACATATTGTTACTATTGATGTAGACTGATTGCGATGTTGTAAAGGTGCACCATAGTACAAGGTTAAGTGGCATTTTCACCTGTGACACGGTGCTAGTGAAAAGGCATGTCACACCAGTTTTTAAAACAGTGCACGTCGTGAACACACATGCTTTACCATTATTTTGACTTTTTATATTAAAATCATGTTATTTTCGTTCTTTTCTTCTAAGATCTACATCATTATTTTATTGCCTTATTTTCTCTGCAATAGAATATAGACACAATAAATAATAAGGAAAAACCATAGAGGTTTTGTCGTGGAATAACTTTCGATGCAATTCTAGGGAATTTATTCTTAATAATTCATACACTGTATGTGAAACTAATTAATATTCTTTTAGTTCAAATGACATTCTTAACAATTCTTGTAAAGGCGCACCATTGTTAAATAAAGATTAGTTCCAATTTAAATAATTATATGTTTTCATTCATGTATAATTTTTTTTGTTTAAACAAGTTAATATTTAACAAGTAACCTACGAATGATGTGGTACAGATTCTTTTATAGAGTACAACTTAATTTATAAAGATGGGCATCGGATCTAATAAGTTCTTGTATCTTTATGCCCAGTTTTCCATTAATAACCCTGGACTAAGCCAGACCTCAAAAATGTGTTAAGAGTTCAGCTGGATCCATAGTGGAGCCCAGATTCAGCCTAAGCAGAGCAGCACATTAACTAATATATTTTTGAACTCTTGTAATTTGAATATTGGGTTATGTAAGCAATATAAATTGTAAAAGCACAGTCACTATGTAACATATCCAAAAATGTTTATAGTTAATATAACTAACAAACATAAATGTCTAACAAAAATGGAATAAATGGATAACCATATAAGATATCATGTATGTTTTATTTCTAAAGAAAAAAAGAAAGGCAAAAACAAAATTTGCGTTCAAAAATGCTCAGCATTGCTCATCAGCATCTATTTTCTTCCATGTTAAGCATCATGTTAAAAGGGGAGGTGCCTTTATAAAATTTCCAACTTGGCGCATGTGATATTAATATCCATGGATTTAGATATTAATTAATGACCGACTCTGGTTAAGTAATAGAGGCACTTTATTGACTTATTGACTTGAATTTTATTGTCTTGGTTGTGTATTGAGTCGATCTTACATTTATGATATTGTTTTCTTTCGATAACCCATGGTGGATCTCCAACCATCAACCGAGCTTTGATTTTGTTCCATTTTCCTTTGTGCATAACTGAACATGGAATATTTTTATATTGAATGTCAGGTACTTGTAAATTATGCAAGGTCTGCAAAGGATGCTGAAGAAGTTTCACAAGAAGTCAGTTTTATCTAATTTCTCCTTAATTTTTTTCCCTCTGTGTGTGTTATAGAATTTTGTTTGACATGTTTATGCAGCACCTATACTGTTGATAAGGAATGAGAAGTATATTATACCTTGATATGATCCTGAGTGGGAATGTTCGATAAATTAACCCGAGTTTGATTTTTCCCATGACCATGCATTGAGCTATTATGAGGTGAGTGGAGTGCTAAGGTGACATATCCCTTGTACAACTGTTGTTTTTATCAAGTGTAAGGTGACATTATTGTCACACAACTCAAGGTGAGATGGAGCATTATAGTGCTTAGGTGCAAAGCTAGAATAGAGCTTAGGAAATGGATTGTATGATGGCGTAGCTGATCAGTTCCGATTTACCCAACTTGAAGATCAACGAGCAGTAGTTGCGATTGAATGGAAGTTGAATGAAAGTTCGTTTTATTTACCGTTAAATAGCTCAGACTGCTTATTTCTTATATGAACATCGCTCCATTATATCTTATCTAGTTAGTCACTAAATGTTACTCTTCAAATTTTTTGTTTGGGTGTTCATAAGTACATAGATGGTGAAATAAAGGCCACACTTGTTGCATTTCTTTTGTTATCAACTTATTTCTTAGTCTACAACAAGAGACCGTGTTCTAAATATTATTGAGTGCATCATACATGACTGCAGCTCATGGTAACAAATGTCAGTACCCTTACTGTTCAGGTAGAACTAATTAACCTTTTGATTTTTTTTACAGACTTTGTGCATGTTTGGCAACTGCTTGCTAGGAGACTAAAAAAGTTTGTAATGAGTTGATATATCATAAGCAACAATTATTTATGACTTGTTTCAGTCTTTACAAGTAAATTTTACCACAACTTCAACTTATTTCCCAAACACTTTTTCATATTCTATTTAAAAGCTACCATTCTAAACTAAAAAAATAAAATAAAAGTTGTTCCCAAACATGCTCTTAGAAAATTGCAGTGAAATAAGTAAACATTTAATCCCAAACTTTATTTAACCCTCCCATAACAGTGATCGTGCAGGAAATAATAGTGCTAAAACAGTTGGGTAATGTCTGCAAGGCAATAGCTGAAAATGCCTACTGTTAAAACCAGTGAACTCATTAGGTTTTTCCTGGTAATAGTATCATGATCGTACCTTTAATCTTTCTTCAGCTTTATATTAGTTTATGAACTTCGTCAATTTATAATCATGCTTTATGGAAATGCTTGCATGGTGCATCACAATTATATGTAGGAAACAAAGGGCTCCTGTGTATTTCATCGAAGAAATGAGTTGATTGCTAATTCAAAGTACTTAGAAAATTGCAGTGAAATAAGTAAACATTTAATCCCAAACTTCATTTAACCCTCCCATAATAGTGATCGTGCAGGAAATAATAGTGCTAAAACAGTTGGGTAATGTCTGCAAGGCAATAGCTGAAAATGCCTACTGTTAAAACCAGTGAACTCATTAGGTTTTTCCTGGTAATAGTATCATGATCGTACCTTTAATCTTTCTTCAGCTTTATATTAGTTTATGAACTTTGACATACAGCCGCACAAAAATTTGGGACTGTCAAGCGTTATAAATAATTTGTGAATTTTGAATTTTTTTTTGCACAAAATAGAAAATTTGAGATTGCTTACCCCCTTGGTACACAACTTTATAGTAAGGGGAAATACTTATCTCTGTGTCTGTGTTATTTAGAGGCTGTCTTGGGTATATATAATATATCATGTGTTCTTGGTTGAGACCCATTGTCTGTTATTGCTATAATACTTTTAACGTGCAGATCAAAGCCTCTGGTGGTCAAGCTCTAACGTTTGGTGGTGATGTTTCTAAAGAAGAAGATGTGGATTCTATGATGAAAGCTGTGAGGATTCATTAATTTACTACCCCTTGGCTATTTTTCTATGATAAGTCTGAACATTTATTGCTCCATTATCATACATCCAGGCAGTTGATGCATGGGGAACTGTTGATATACTAGTAAACAATGCAGGTAAATTTTGAAAATGCTGCAAATAACAAGAGACCTATTTGTTGTATCATTTTATCTTCGATTTTTCTTGGACTCAGGAATTACTCGAGATACATTACTAATGAGAATGAAGAAATCTATGTGGCAAGATGTAATCGACTTGAATCTTACAGGTGTCTTCCTATGTACGCAGGTATGCAAAATAAATAAATAATATAATATAAAATAAAATTCTCAAACATTTTCTGTATTTCATTAAATTTATTTACTAAAAATGGTCTTCTAAGTAATTTGTGCTATCTTTTGTAGGCTGCATGCAAATTGATGATGAAAAGGAGAAAGGTAAATCTAATCATGATACCTTTTATGTTTTCAGTCACTCACCTTTTTCAATATTTATGAAACAATTTTCGACTAGGTGAGGGAAAGTAATATAAATGTACTTTATCCCTAGCGTCTTCATGATTAAAACCTGGGCTGGTTCTCTCATTTGGCTAATTGTGAGAACTGTATCCTTTAGTCTTGTTCTAACCGAGCAATGAAACTTTTCATGATTTCGCATAAATTGTTGTGATGTGGCTTATCTTAGTGTAAACTTGTCGGCATGTCTGTTTCACTTGTTCAACAGTTGTCTGGTTAGCTTAAAGTTAGTTCATAAAGGAAGAAAATCAGTTGGCAGCTCAATTTTGGACTCGGATTTAAATGCATACTAATTTAAAAGATTAATGTATCTTTGTATCAATCTGCATGTTTACGTATCGTGAACTGATTTTGTGAGATAAGCACTGCAAGAACAGTTCATCATACCTGCATTTAAAATACTGAAACATCATTCCTGCATAAACCCTAGACTTTCGATCGTGTTTGCTAAGGCATGTCTAATTCTGTTCAACCAGAATGTTGCCCCTGAAGATATATTATAGCAACACGGCATGTATTGAAATAACTGTTTTTGTTCTTTCAAAATGAACAGAAACAATACTTAAGAAGCCATATTAAGCAGAAGTTTCTAAACTTGCCACGTAGAGTATTAACCATTCACCTGTTGTGATACATTGTTCTTGTAACTGGTTATCTTTTGACGTGGTCTTTTCCATATGTACCAGGGGAGAATTATCAATATAGCATCTGTTGTCGGACTTGTTGGTAATGTGGGTCAGGCTAATTACAGCGCTGCAAAGGCAGGGGTTATTGGCTTAACAAAAACTGTAGCAAAGGAATATGCAAGCAGAAATATAACAGTAATTTAAATATCCCAACTTTCTTTCTGAATGGTTTTATACGATTCCATGATTTATATATGCCTATTCAGGTGAATGCAGTTGCCCCTGGGTTTATTGCATCTGATATGACCTCTACTCTTGGAGATGAGATTGAGAAAAAAATATTGCAAGCTATCCCTCTAGGTAAATGTTTGATTTTTTTTTCTCCTAGATTTTGTACACGTTTCGTGTATATATATACACTTGTAATGTATGGTAATATACTGATAGTACACGAATTTATTGAAGCACAAATATCTTTTGTTGTGAATTCTATTTAAATGCCTGAAAACCTTTTTTCAATCCTCATTGGAAGCTAATTTGTTGTATTCTAAAAGTGGCCTCTTTTCTTATCAACCATCCAATTCAAAAAATAACAATCAACGGAGGCAACTTCAAAGCAAAAAGGTACCAAATTAATTTAAGTTTTATTGGTTTCAACAGCAATTTGATTGTAAACGCAAATTGATTGTTAATCGCATATGGATTACCTATGTTATTAAAATTGACTTTTTGGCGCAAATTGATTATTTGACATTTTCTTTTTCCAAAATCGAACATCATTTAACGAAAGGCGCTTAAGCAACATTGGATTGTGCCTCACTCTTATAAGCTTAAATTAGGCAATCTAGCTTACAAAATAAGGATGAGCCGATTTGTTTAAAAAAGAGCTAAAATGGCAGTGTAAGGATCCTCTGTTTATGCGTAACATTCAATTATGGACAAATTTTCATTATAGGTCCGAGAAAAAACTTATTTCAACTTTAGGCCTCGGTCAAAACTTATTACAAAAATGAGCCTATTTTTACATACGACGTTGTTTTACACTTGCGCATTCCAAATATGCACAAGCACAATTTTTTTTAAAAAAAAATTACATTTGCGCATTTCAAATATGCACAAGCACAATATTTTTTTTTTAAATACAAGTGCACAAATTTGGATTGTGCAAAATCAGGTCTATTTTTGTAAATAGTTTTGAACGGGGCCTAAAGTTGAAATAAGCTTTTTTTCTCGGGTCTAAAATGAAAATTTGTCCTTTAATTATTATAAATATTACAAAAATTTGTATTGTATTATACAACAAAGCCATTATTGCAAAGCAAGTTGTTGTAATCATTCAAGTCTCTTTTAATTATTTTCTTCCATGTCAACCTTGGTCGACCTCTACCTCTTTTTGAGCGTTCGATGCGGCCTGTAATTCCAAATCGATCAGGTGCCTCCGGAGTCTTCCGTTGGAGATGTCCAAAGCATCTTAAGCGGTGTTGGATTAGCTTCCCTTCAATTGGTGCTATATCAAGTTGTCACGCATATCATCATTTCTAATTTGGTCTTGTCTCGTTTGACCACAACTTCATCGCAGCATATGCATCTCTGCTACACTTATCCTCTGGACGTGTTGTCTTTTAGTAGATCAACATTCTGCATCATACAACATTGCGGGTCTGATTGTCGTTTTGTAAACTATACTGTCACAGATAATGCCAGACGCTAGTCATCATTTCATTCATCCCGCTCGATTTGTAAAACTAATATCTTCATCAATCTCGCCGTCACACTGCAACAATGATCTTAAATATCAAAAGGATTTCTTCTTGAGCACTACTTGTCTGGCCAGAGTGACATCTCCATTCTCTGACCTGACACCGCTGAACTCGCACTTCATATACTCTGTTTTAGTTCTGCTAAGCCTAAAATTCTTTGATTCTAAAGTCCGCCTTCACAACTCCAGTTGTCTATCAATCTTTATTCTACTTTCGTCAATTAGCACAACATCATCAGCATAGAGCATACACTAAGGAATCTCACAGTATATATCTTTTGTAACCTCATCCATCACTAAAGCAAAAATGTATGGGCTCAGAACTGACCCTAGTTAATGTAAAAGTCATCGGTTTCACCATAGTATGCTCTGATACTAGTCACAACATCATCGTACATATCCTTGATAAAGGTAGTGTACTTTGTTGAGACTCTTTTCTTTTCCAGAGCCCATCACATAAGCTTTCTTAGTACCGTGTCATAAGTTTTCTCCAAACGATAAATACCATGTATAGATCCTTCTTTTGCTCTTTAAATCTCTCCGTAAGTTGTCTTATCAAGAAAATTGCATCTGCGATCGACTTTCCAGGCATGAAATCAAATTGTTTTTTTTGAAACGTTTGTCATCCTTCTTAATCGAAGTTCAGTGACTCTTCCAAAGCGTCATTTTATGACTCATAAGCTTAAGTCCTCTGTAGTTTGTGCAACTTTGAATATCTCATTTATTCTTGAAATTGGAATTAATATGCTTCTCCTCCACTCATCTAACATCTTATTAATTTGAAAATTTTATCGAACAACTTAGTAGGTTATCCTTGCATCTCCAAGGCATTTCTGCACCTCAATGGAGATGTCATCAGGCCCTAACGCTTTGCATGCTTTCATCCGTTTTAGCGTATTCTTTACCTCGAACTCTTGAATTCTCCAAATAAAATGTCTACTGGTGCCATCAAAAGAGTCGTCCAGCTCGATCGTAGTGCTAACATCTTCATTGACCAAGAATAACTTGTCGAAATATTCTCTTCATCTATTTTTTTATCTCTTCGTCCTTGACCAAAAGTCTATTATTCTCATCCGTGATACATTTAACTTGGTTGAAGTATTTCGTCTTTCTTCCGCGAAGCTTAGCTATCATATAGATGTTTTTTCACCCTTCGTATTTAGTTTTGATATAGATCTTCATAACCCAACCCCTTGCTTCACTCACCATTCTCTTTGCGTTCTTCTTTACAACTTTGTACTTATGCATGTTATTATCGCTCCTGTGATGATGCAAGCATTTGTAGCATTCTTTCTTCTCTTTGCTAGCCTTTGCACATTACTGTTCCACCACCATGAATCTTTAGTTTCACGTTTATTTTCTTTTGTTATCCTAAACACCTTAGTGACTGCTTTCCGAGCGTGCATTGTCATCTCATCCCACATGTCGTTTGCTTCTCTTTTTATATTTCATGCATTCTCTCTCATCAGTCTATCCTTAAACACCCGTGAGACGTCTCCTTTGAACTTCCACTATTTCATCCGACAAACTTTTGCTCCTTTATCCTGTCGAATACATATTCGAAGACGAAACTTAGACATCAAAAGTTGATGTTGCGAGACGACACATTCTCCAAGTATAACTTTGCAATCTACACAAGCTCATTTGTCATCTCTTCTAGTAAGAACAAAGTCAATCTGACTAGAGTGTTGGCCACTACTGAAAGTAGCTAAATGCGATTGTCTTTTTCTAACGAAAGGTATTAGCCATCATGAGATCACAAGTAAAAGCGAAATTTAATATTTCGCTTTTTTGGTTCTTATTGCCATATCAAAAACCACCATGCACTTTTAGACTTCTCACTGGTTGTACCAACATGACCGTTGAAATCTCCTCCTATGAAAAGTTTTTTACTATTAGGCGCATCTCTAACCATGACATATAGCTCTTCTCGAAAATTACTCTTGGCGGCTTTACATAGGCCTACTTGTGGGGCATAGGCACTAACGTTCAAAATCATATCACCAACTGCTAGCTTGACTAGGATGGTCATATTCCCTTGTCTTCTAACGTCGACCACTCCGTTTTTAAGGTTCTTGTCAATTAAGATGTCTACTCAGTTCTTGTTACGTTCTTTTCTCGTGTACTGTAACTGGAAGCATGTGGCACCCCCTCGCCTTCTGGCCTGTCCATTTCGTCTTCTGAACGTATAAGATATTTACACGTCTTCTAGTCATAGTTTCAACTTTCTTTGTTAATTTTTCTGTGAAGGACTCTACATTCCAATCACCTAAGCGAATCCTACTTTCATCGACTAGCTTTCTTGCCCCTCGCATACGCTGAGTAAAGTGCGAAAATCCTTACTCATTTGTCACTACACCGAGGCGTCGATGTAGCGCGCTACTAAGGAAGTGATGACTCAGCCCTTGCATATTTATCACCATACCCGAGTTTCGATATTACGCGCCACTAAGGGAGTGACGATCCAGCACTTGTTTATTTATCACCATACCGGAGCCTCGATATGATGCGTCGCTAAAAGGGTTACGTTCCAACGAAATGTAATAAGGTTCTATTTCTATAAGAGAGACTATGATTTTTATGTTGGCTCGTCAAACCTATCACAATACTCATCTTTTATCCTGACTTGGGACATGCTGCATAGAAAACTATGCAGACGGATTTCATGCTGTATTATATATGATCAAATTTTAGTCTTAAAAATACAAAATTTCCCGCATTAAAAATTAAGTGATAAACATCGCATAAGCCCAACCCAACAGTGTAGATTGATGCAATTTTAATTTAAGAATGGTATGCTTTGTAATAATTACATCTATAATTATGAGCGTTACAGCACACTCTTCGCTCATGAATTATTTTTCTACAAATTGTATATGTTTAAAACATTCAAGACAAAGAGAAAACGATTTGTACATATATTTTTGCATATTTTTGCATTGAAATCATGTGTAGTTAGTTTGAATTTTTATTTCTAAGTCGCGACATCTAATTTTTTGTATTAGTTTGAATTTTTGTTTCTATTATAATTACTAAAAATGAATTTATAAAGAAAATTTATTTGTTAGATCCTAGTTTTAAGTGATATTAAGATTTGGTGATATTTGTAGAGGGACGTTTTGAATCTGTAAAGGAAGTTTATTTGTTAGATTCAATTTTTAAATAATATTAAGATTTTGTAATATCTGTAGATGGACGTTATTAGTAGTTCACGCCGACAAAAAAATATGACATCAAAGGTAATTATAACTACGAGATTTTTAAGCATGTGCATATAAAACCTCCTTGTAAAATTGTTAAATTAAATTTCTGTTTAGTTTTCTTAGAAACATATTGAATTATATGAAGAAGAGAATTATTTTTTTGTAGAAATATGGTTTTGAAGTCGTAAATCTTATTTACATTTCAATATTTCAATTTGAAAATAGATTTTAATTTTTTGTTCTTTGTGAGATTCGAATTCCCGACATCTTATTTGCATATAAGAGTATTTTTGAAACTTCGCGGTTGGATCAAAAGGTTACGCATCTATTCCAATTATTAATAAAGATTATTATTAAAGAATTAAAAAACAAAAGGGAACTTTTGTAAAACACCCATTACGCAGCCGTCCCTCCTCCAAAACAAATTATAAAAAACACCCTTGTTTTTTATTTCAGACAAAATGCAAACATTTGCATTTTAAAAAGTGCAAATATTTGTATTTAATGCATTTAACTATTTGCACTATTTCAAAAATAATTCAAAAAAGAATGCTTTAGTCATAGAGATACGCTATTAAGTTCATATTAATTTCCGAAAAAAGGGAAAAATAATAAATTCATCAAAAATAAAAATATCAATGTAATATAAAGCATATTTTTCAGTAGGGTTTTCATATATTAACCTGAAAATAAGGGGTGAATCCAAATTTCCACAAACAAAATTTCAAGATTTCGGGAAAGCCTCACTTGCAGCTTCCAAATTCCAATACACATGATCAACAGTAAATGCGCATGCTCTGATTTAGATATGCAAGCTAAATTTCTTTTTTCTCGGCTGTATACGGTTTAAGTTTGCAATGGTAGCTTTGTTTATAAAAAAAAAAGGGTAAAAAACATAGTTTAAAAAAGAAATCAATACATGTTTAATAAAACTGTATTCAGCATATTATTTATAACAGTAGAACATACAAAAACATTGTGTACTGATTTTAGTAGTTTGATTTAGAAGAAAGAATATATCAACTCTCTGTTTTGTATTCTTGTAAAGGTACAGAGAAAAAAAGGGAAAAATAAACATGACAATATTTTTGTCAATAAGCAGGTACAAAACAGAGAAAATAGAAATGGGTTTGTTAATTTTTGTTTAGAAACTGAGGTGGAAAGGAGGTCAGAGGTCCAAAATAGAATTGACATCTTTTGATAACAAAGTATTTACAGTGAGCTTGTTTTCCCTCCATGTCTCCACTATTATCATGAACTAAGTGGATTCTTCTTAAAGTTTCTCCAGTAAAAAAGTTTAAATTAGGAGTCGTTTATTTTTAAGTGATATCAACAGTAAAATATTACAGGTTTTATGTACTTTGAAGACATCTAGGAATTCTGTGCATTATTATTCATCGCCAAATGTTGGAAGAATAATATAATTATTATTTTTAGTTGGGTTTATATTTTGTTTCACACGAAGAAACAATATTAAGCTAGTTTTTTTAATGCCATGAAAATATTTTAGCTACTCGGTGCGAAGTGCAAACTGAGATGGTACTGCTAAATGCACAGACCATGCATTACTATTATGCTGGATGGTATTTTACAAAACTTTTGCTTACTCTTTTTCTTCTATAAGAAATTTTGTCATACACCCTTCTAATTAAAAAAAGAAAGCTTTATGTTCCTTTTAATTTTCTTTTATAAAATACATCTTTATTTTCAAAAAAATAGGTGGAATTCTGAGAGTGTTTGGATAATTTTAGTAACTTTAACACGTGCTTTAGGGTATATGTCCACAATTCATAACCGTCCGCAATACACATCTTGACGGTGATTCTTAAATTTGGAACGGAAGAAGTAACAGAGTTAGAAATTCAAAAAATGAGATGTATAAAATAGTTTTCGAAAGACTGAAATATAAAATAAATAAGTTTTAAAACCATGGATATGTTCTTAATTTCCATTTATTATTATTATTATTATTAATATATATATATATATATATATATATATATATATAATATAAACACACATCTCTTACATTTTAATATGATTGTTAGGACGGTATGGAAAGCCGGAAGAAGTTGCTGGTTTAGTGGAATTTTTGGCCCTTAATCCTGCTGCAGGCTACATCACTGGACAAGTAACACTAATTTTATCATCATTATTATATTGATGAAATTCAAGTACCTTATGGATAGCCTTGTTTGCTTGATTATTCGTAGGTGTTCACAATTGATGGTGGAATGGTTATGTAAAGGCGTTGCCTTTTTTTGGGTTCACAGATACACCTATATTAATCATGGATGATGCCTTAGATTATGTTCTCTGACTCCTTTGAAAACTCTTCAGACTTTCAATAAGCGATGCAATTATGTCAAGACCTCTAGCTCAAATCGTTAGAGGATGCTGCTTTAGATAAAAGATCTATAGGTCATGGGCTCGAATATCTAGAATATCATAATTGCTCTACTTGAATAAATTATCACTTATGTTATTAAAAAATAATGAGCGATGCATATTATATTTAATGAACGAGGTCTGTGTGTATGGAGCATTTCACATAAGAATACTAATTACTTCATTTTGTCTCAAAGATAAAATGTATAAACCAGATATTTTGATTAAGTTGTCGGACTAAGGGTGTTCGGCCAGAACTTCAACCAAATCTTGATATAGTTGCCAGAATTAGTTCATCTTCAAGACGATATCAGATGAAGTTAGCATTAAAATTGTTTTTGTTCCCAATGCGTTTATCTACGTCAGGATGCTGTAATAATCCTCTTTTTCACTTGCTCTTTGAGCTTAATAATTTAAGATGTTCATCTTAATTTCGATTAGAAATTCCAATTATTTATGTTAATTTATTGTAATGGACATCCTAATTATTACATTAAGAATAAAGTTTCTTTGTTATAGAAAAAAGAGTTGTGCTTCATCCGATTGGAATATAATATTCTTAAAAGAAAAACATTGTTTTACTTGTTTTACATACTGACTACAAAATGTAGGAAAAATGAAAAAAATGGAAAATGACATGTATTTTGTTTAAAACCAACTTTCGTAAAAATGGCATTTTTAAATTTCAAAATATACATCCGTCCCTTTTTAAAAATAAATTTAAAAAATGTCATATTTTTAAGTTTCAAGATAACCCAAAATAATTTACTTTGTTTGTAGAAACATGCGATTAATATTCAGTTTTAATTAAAAAAACAATTTTTTTTATTGAAATCAAAAGTAAGGATATAATATAAACAGAAAAATAGGCATAAGGTAAAAGTTACAAAAAAATTTAGTTCAAGGACGATAAGTTTGTTTTTTAGTTTGAAGGATGCTTTATAGCGTAAACAGAAAATGATAGCTACATCTATCATTCTGTGATTTACACTACAAAGTGTCCTTCAGACTAAAAAACAAACTTGCTGTCCCTGAGACTAAATTTTTTTGCAACTTCTTCCCGTGCCTAAAAACCCCTAATACAAAGGGTTTTTTAGGCTCAAGAAAAAAGTTAGAGTAAAATTTAGTTTCAGGGTAAAGAGGTTTGTTTTTTAGGCTGAAAGGCACTTTTTAGTGTAAGTCACAGAATGATAGTTGTAACTATCATTTTCAGTACACTAAAAAGTTGCCTTCAGACTAAAAAACAAACTTGTTGTACTTGAGACTAAATTATTTTGCAACTTCTTTCTTATGCCTATTTACCTGTAATATAAATATATTTTTGGGAAGCTTTTTTTAAAGTATTAAAATTGAAAATAAGGGATGAACTAAATTTTCACTTGATTAAAACCGACTTCCACAATTGGCTTATGGTGTATGAAAAGTTTGTTCGAATTATAGTTATTTCACATGCATTTAACTCTATCAATGGGTTGGACACCGACGTGAACCCTGTTTGAATTAGTCCTATTAATCTCAATATGTATTTTGCTTTATATATTTGAACAAGTTCCAATCCCGATTAGGTTATTATTTATAACATCTATTTTGGCACCTTTGGTAGTTGCGATCTGCAAACATTGCAAATTTAACTCATATGAAATGCATGATTTTAAGCAGAATATTTTACTTTTATAAACTTTTACATGCATATACCCCATTTACATTTATTCCATACAAGCACATACCAATTTCTTCGCTTCTAAGTTTTGTCTATAACACTTCCAGCAAGGATTTGTGTCAAATCATATTGTGGATAGAATCATTATTGTGTTGAAGAAAATTTATTTTGATGAGCTGTAACATAAACACATTTAAAATTGTTATTCCTTTTGTAGAAAACAATAAAAGGAATAAAAAGAAATACACGAAGCCTTAAATATTCTTATTTTACATTTCTTACTTTTTTCAGATATTTAAAAATATTTGAATTTTTTTATAAATTGTTGCTCAGATGCTTTGTCTAAATGTGTCGATGCATTGTCTAAATATCTCGATGCGGAGTCATTTTTGGTCCTTAACTTATTAAATAAAACATTCAGTTATGAAGTACAATATAGATTATAAGCAGAAGAACTTTTTTGTGTTTTCCTATAGTTAAATCCGAATCTTGTCCAATACATAGGGTGTAGGGATGAGAATCAATAGGTTAATTGATCTACTAATGCTTAATTGGGTGCGCTGACATTCGCAGTACACATTGTATTTTGTCTTTGGGACCTTCATGCTCCTTCCTAAGATGCTTGAAATGCTTTGTTTAATTCCGTAAAAGCTTAGAGAACTATACATAGATTGAGGTGTATTCCTGTATGTTCCAAACCCATTCTAGATTATCGTGTTGTGTATCTATGTTAAATTTTTGTAATATGTAAAATTGTCTTAGTGAATTTTGTATAATGCCATTGTTATATGTTGTATTCCATTTTAAAGTCTTAATGCGGTGTGTAGAGTTCGTTGTAAAACCCTTTTTGTTGTGACATATATCAAAATGGTCAGCTAATTCCTGCCGCAAAGCAATAGACAATAGCCAAGGGTCATTATTTATAACATCCAGTTTCGGCAGCCTTATCAAAACTCAAGGCCTGCAAACTGTGATGCCTTTACATTAGCGTCACAAATTCAGTTGCAAGTCAAGTCATACGGTTGCATAATTTTAAGAAGAATAAATATTGTGCGTTCATATCTTCTTGTAACATGTTAATTGAGGTGACCACTTGTCACGTTTCAAAATCCGACGCTCGAAAATCGACATCTATACTTCACTCGTATTCGAATGTCGCAGATTCGAACGTCGAACTTTAGTTCGGATATAGCTTATAACACATTAAGTAAAACAACACAGCGGAAGAAAATGAATATCATTGATATACAATATTTGATACAACACATTGATACAAATGATTATCAACATTATCAGAGATGCACAATAGCGGAAATATAATATCACCAGAAGAAGAAGAGATATAACAGTAGCGGGAAGATATCTCAATGCCAAACTTTAAAGACTCCAATCCAAGCAACTTGAATCCCCATCACGTTGTATTAAACAAGGTCAGTCCAAGTGAAACAAATGCGATCACTAAATCCAAAAGCTTCGAAGATTTCCAAAAGCTACCAAACCCGACACTGAAAGCTACCGAATCTACATCTGATTATCTGAAATCTAACTTTAGACTGCCCGTATGGAAAATTGTGGGCACCCAGAGTTTAGAAAGAGAACAATAAACTTCAGATCAGTCATGAGACTGGTGTGAGCAAACAAAAACAGTTTATCTTTAACAAAAGCAAAACAAAAGAATTTAAATGAAATTCGTAATGTTTTTTAAAAAATGAAACTACCATAAGGCCTCCTACCACACACACAATGCAAACACACAATCGGAGGAGATTTCTCCTTATGATAGTCAAACATGCTTGATACGCAAAAATCATTTGATATTATTATTAGTGCATAGTGCAGAAATCATTTCGAAAGTATAATATTAATCTTAGTCAGCATACAATCATTATTGTATGTCTACTATAGCTACCATGTTTAATAGCAGCTTACCACCACATTCCATGGCAGGTTATACAACTAAAAACCGTACAGGGCGCGTATTGTTTCTTTGGATTTTCAACAAATGGTCAGGCTAATTAACTTCCTAAGCCACATGGGTATGCCTCTGGAGAGACGCTTCGAGAACGTAACCGGATCTCTGCCAACACAAGGTCGGGTTACTTCTGTAACTAGGCAACTAACTGTCATGAGTATGCCGCCCCCCCGGTCGTAACCGACCTTTATCCGAGGCCTCGACACCAACAACCACAAAGTAATAAATTTGCAGTAATCACATAGGTTAAATATCTGGGCTTCATACCATGGTACCACCTCTATCCAGAAGGAAATTGACATACCCTCAGGGGGCGCTACCCCCAAATAATCTTGCTGCATCCTTCCTGTTTCGACTTTTGGGGTGTGAAGTCCTGATGAGGTCTCGTCCACAAAGCTACGCTTTACACAAAAGCCATGCTTTGATCAACAAATGATCAGCAGCACTTCGTGTGCCACATTTTCAAATTGGGAATGTATCACTAGTAACCATCAACTACATAACCTCTGAGCTCGTACGTCTTAGAGAAGGGTGTTAAGCTAAGAGAATAAATTCTCCGCCACCAAACAAAAATGTAATTGATAGAAACCAGCTTAAATCTCAGTGTAATGTCGGACACATACAAGTCTGTTTCGGATTCGAACGGAATCGAAGGCACTTCAAACAAATCCCTTGCAATCCGGGTATTCCCAATCCCGATCGGACTCCCCATCATATATGGAGATCTCTATACCGACGCGAATCAGTGCAAAGACATTCGACGGGTAATCCTTTCGTTCTCGAAATTACACGATCTTCACCACCGGTCTTCAAATGCTATCCATTTACGTCATATCATTATTCAGAATGGGTTATATGACATAAAGTCCTCTTCCGGCTAAACCGAATAATGAGCGTAATATTTTAAAACCATATGGATAATGGGATCTCGGTTAAGTCACAACTTACTACCCAAAACTTTTCTTTCAAATGGTTTAAATAAATTATCATTTCCAAATCTTTTTAAACAAAAAGATTCACCCTTTAAAATCCACTTCAATTTGAAAGCCAGGTTCACCAATCTTTCACAAAGATTAATTCATAGCTTTCAAAACCATTTCAATTCCAAATATTTTCTACAAAAGGTACACCTTTAAGATCCTCTTCAAATTGAAAACAAAGTTCACCAATCTTTAACAAAGATTCATTCATAGCTTTCAAGATAATTCCATTTTAAATTTGAAACCCTTTCAACAAAAATTGGAAACTCTTCCTTTATTTTGAAATCCATTATCATTTGAAACAAATACTTTTCGTTTTCGGAAAAATCCGATCAAATATACACAAGTTATAGCCTTTAAAAGTATAAACCAAAAAATTAACGAACTACCGCATCATCGACAAGTTCTAAATTGAATTAATTTCAAATTCCCAAACAATTTATTTAAAATAGTTTTAAATATATATATATATATATATATATATATATATATATATATATATATATATATATAGAGTATAAACCTTTCAAACCTTGATTTCCAAAATAATTTCAAATAATATTTTTAAACTAAATTTTAATTTCAATACTTCCCTTTCAAAACTTTTCATATCCAATTTCATTTCCAAAACCATTTTTTGGATTCAAAATTCAACTTTAAAGCCATTTTATTAAAATAATATTAAATTCAAATATCTGCGACTTAACCGATTTCCCGTGAAATCCATACTTGTGTGTGTATGGTGTAGTCCAAGGGTTTTACACAATAGTGCAACATCATCAATCATCACAATCCAAACATAGCAATATCGATAAGCAGTATAATCCTATAACGCTCATCTTCATTCACAGATTTACAGATAATTAATTGAAATTTATCACAGATAAATAAATAAATTACATTCAACACAGACAAATAAATTTCACCCATCACAGCTCAAATCAAAACAGAGTATCACACATCAGGGATATCAAACGATTCAACATTCAATAGAATCCAAATATCCATAAGTAGGATCAATTAATCATCTGATTAAATTATATCAGATTAATAAATTACCAATCCTGGTTAATTAACATTAATTAATTACAAACTATTTTAATTAATTATCCTTTAATAATAAATTAGTTAACCTCTAACTGTAAATAAATTAACCTTAATAAATAAATCAATTAACCTTTAATCATTAAATAATTAACCTTTAATTACTTAATTATCCATTAATTAATCACATTAATTAATTAACCCTTAATTAATTACCATTAATTATCCTTAATTAATTATTCTTAATTAATTGATTAATCAATCTTCATCATTAATTTATTACTTTTAATTAAGTAATTATCTTTAACAAATAAATTACCCTTTAATTTCTTATCATTCATTAATCTTAATTGATTAATTATCCCTGATTGTTATTACACAAAGTAATTATCTTTAATTAAGTAATAATCTTTTATTAATTACATCAAGAAATTATACTTAATTGTTTTCATTAAGTAATCACCTTTAATTACTCATTATTAATTTAGTAGTTTTTAAAAAATTAATTAATCCTTGATTAACACTTAATTAACCTTTAATTTATTCAAAATTAAAGATAAACATTTATTATCTTATAAAAATAAATTAAGAAAAAGGGTTTAAAATTTGATTTAATTGAAAAACTTGCTTATTTAATTTTTTTTAAAACTATAACATTACATACCCGAGTCGAACACTGGTTTAACCCGAGCCTTACTTCGGGTTTCTCTTCAAATCCCCCGAGTACAAAAATTTTCACCTTTTTAACCTTTGTTTTTTTTTAAAACTGTGTAATATACTTGATAACCAACTCGAGACAATCCTCCCTTTTCCCCAAACCAACCCCTAGACAATCCTCTTCATCTTCTCGAATGCAAACGCTGACACACCAGGATCCCTGTGCACATGCACCGGTCAACGGTGACACTCCATCCTCTAAGGCCACTGCCGGCAAGTCGCCTACCATTCTCCCTAGCCATTTGATAACCCAGATTTCCCAATCGATCATGTGAACAAAAACGAGTTCGATCGACTCCACAAGAACGAACTGGACACCCTCAAATCCACCTCAAAACGCCGCCACAGGCCACCGGCTACCACTAAACTCCAGCCAGAGAAGCATCATCGTCCTACGCTACTCTTCCCCTTGGTCCAATCACCTAAATCGCCTTGACGACGACGCAGCAATGCAAATTCCAACGTTGACCCCAAACCAGTTTTCAACCCTAGACGGGCCTCGTTCATCATCCACGATGAACTATAATTCCACTCATTATTTTTCTGATGATCCCCGATCTTCCACCAAGCAACAACCTCGATCTCGAGGTCAACCTCTTCCTCGATTGCCGTGGATTGCCCAGAATTCCTTTTGCGTTCAACTCACAATTTCTCATTAAATATGAGCTTAAATTTTTTGAAATGATTATTAAAAATCATGATTTCACATTACAAATCTATTTGTATGGTCAAAACATGAAATTGAATTCATTGATTTTTGACTTGAATTAGATTACCACAGTAATATCCAATTTTCTAAATATCACTTAACCATTTCCATACGGAATTATTTTTAAAAATGAAGTCATGATGGTGCAAACAATTTCTTTTTAGAAATTGAAGCTTAATTTTGTTTAGAAAGAAAGATATGATTTTTTTTCAATATGTGGTTCTTAATCCTGTTGATATAACAACATTTATATTTATACATAGATACATACTATCATACACACACACACACACATTACCAGACATGCAAGCATATTTACTCAATTATGCAACATATTTCACATCACAGCTTCATGTATTTACCACACACAATAAAAATATAAACAGATTTGAGGGTAGTTTGCTCACATTGATATCGATAAAGCAGAGAACAAGCCTAGGATATGTAATTTGAATTTGAAAATCTGGAAATTAATTTATCTCTGAAATTTGATGTTGAATTGAGTGTATGCTTGATATACTTTGATCTGGGATCTGAACTTCGAGGTTGGTTTCAATTGCTTCAGGTTTTGAATTTTGATTTACACTTTCTTGCCTTTGAGTTGATTTGTCTCAGGCTTTGGATTTTGAATGAATTGCTTTACTTTCAAATCTATTTTGACGTTGCACTTTAAAATAGCAACTTGTTTTTAAACTGGAATTGAATCTGCTACTTGATTTGTACTTGCTAAATTCAAGTCTGATTTTCAGGTTTTGGATTTGAAAATTGTTTCAGGCTTTTTTGATTTAAATTTTTACTTTGAGTTTGAGATGATTTTTTTATTTTTTTTTCTGGTTTTGATTTGAGTTTTCCAATGAAAGAAAATTGGCCTGGTTTTCTTCTCTTGATTTACATTATTAAAGTTTTAAAGAATAGGTTTTGCCACTTGTATATACAACTAACACATGTTAATTTGCATGTTCCTATTATCTAACAAATGTCCTAAACAATCCTTTTTATGTTTTAAACCCTTAGGTTAGTAAATTTATGAATCATTTTTCTTTTCTTTTTATAGATATGTTTTATATATATTATATTTTCAAAAGGTATATTCATATCAAAGCTTTATATATATATACTAATTATATTTGTTTTTAAGTATATAAAAGAAAAGCATTTTAAATCTTTAATTAAATCTCACTTAAATTTTAAACTTAAGTCATTAAACTTATTAATAAATACTTATTTTTATAAATTTCATTTTTAACTTAAGTAATCATACTTATTATATTTATTTAACCTTTTTAAAGAAAATGATTTAAATATCTAATTATACACAATAAATAATCTTATATACATATATATATATACACACATTAGTTTTTTTTTTTCAAAATAAAAAGTTAATAAATCAAATTTTATTTATAAGATATTTTCTTTTGAATTTCAAAACCAAGATTCTATTTGAAATCTCTTTACATATATATATATTTATTCCTAAATTTCCAAATCAATTTTATTTTAAAATCTACATTTAAATATATATTTTTCCAAAATTTTCAAATTAATTCACAATTAAACCCGAAAATATATATTAATTACCAAATTAATTCTTAATTTAATCCAGAATCAAATTAATTACTAAATTAATTTGTCTTAAAAATCGGGAATGTTACAGATTCCCCCCTTAAGAAAATTTCGTCCTCGAAATTTGCTAGGCAGGGAGACAACCAATGAACAGATTAACACACAAAGATAAAGAAATAGTTTTCCAGATCAAACTGAATATCTATTCTGCATTTGACTTACCAAATCAGAATATCAGTACAGACACACACACGGAAAAACACTTTAGCATTTTTGGCATGTTCAAGAAGGGGACCGGGATGGTATGACTGTTGTGTACCAACTATTATATTTTTTGAACCTATTTTTCTTCTTCGAATTTGAACTGTTAATTGCAAACAGTTGTGATTTTTTGCTAACAGTTGCACTCCTCCATCTAACATCCATTCATGCACTATATATATATATGCTTCTAACATCATTTTTATTTTTAGCTTTTCCTCTTTTCAATTGCTAAACGTTAAATTCCTTACAAATCCACTGACATTGCTACTATCTGAATTCGGGTTTTATTGTATCTCGAGAAGTGGTTTGCCATCAACCCGTTAGCAAACTCCAAATAAGTTGCTTTAAGGAAGGCACTGGCACAAGCCTCAAAACCCCATTCAATTATGATCCTTCATTGTTTCTTACAACGTTTACATGTAATCCCATTTAAATCCATTTCGTGTACACACACAAAAAGCATAAAGAAAGCATCCAAGTTGCATTTCCGCTTTCAATAAGGATCTAATTCTTAGAGCATTCCTAACCGAGTGTCGGTTGAGAAGCAACCAACCCCAACAGTGGGTCGGTTGAACTCTTCTGCTTTGCTTTGGCAACCTAGGGGTTGCTTCTTAGCCGCTAAAATAAAGCCGACTTTATTTTGGCCGACTAAACCAATGGCTATTACATAGTCGTTGGCACTTAGCCGACTATACAATAGCCGGCTAAGTGCCAACGACTACATACTAGATCGTTGTCACTTAGCTGGCTATTATTTAACCGGCTAAGTCCCAACGACGACCGTTGCCAACCGACCTTTACACATCTCTCTCCTTCCTCCCCTATATAACTTTCAAGTTTCAAAATTTTATTTACACAATTTCAATTACAATTTTTACTCTTATCAATACACTTTCTTCAAAAAAATATCAATAATATCGAAAAATTCAAAAGGAAAATATCAGAAATCTTCATCTCTTAAATTTCCATCTCAACTACGATAAGGTAATCAGAATCCGACTCAATTCAATCAACATATGTATAATTCTCAACTTGGTGTGAATCAATGTCATTCTCAACAAGCGCAAAATTCGTATCAGCCACAACAAAATCAAAATTTCTATCATCCTCAACAAGATTCGAACCAGTACCAAAATTCTCAAAATGTGAATTATTCGTAGAATAGTTCATTTCAACAAAACTTTAACTATGATCAAAACTACGCATCTTCCAATATCTAACAACGACCAGTATTGCCTTATCGTTCACAATATTTATCAAGAAATCTCGATAATCAATTTGGAGACAACAGATTTGAAAATCAAGAAATCGAATTCGATGGCAATGAAATAGCCGAAGAAGAAGATGTTTATAGGAATTCTAATTTTTCTTCTGCTCAAACTTGGGGAAATCAACCAACGAGAATCAACATTACTGAATCTGCAAACGTGGAACCAAAAGCCGCAAAAATGGTTAACTGGTCGTCGGACGGGCATGCCAAATTAGCGTTCTCCTGGGTTGAATTTTCTAGAGACAATAAGAAAGGTATGAGCCAAAGTGAAACTTTCTTTTGGAATTCTGTATGCAGTTCGTACAACCTTTGAACTCCAAATAGTCTTCCGAGAACGGTTGATTCGTTGAAGCAGTCTTGGAGAAGAAATGCCGCTTGTCAACGTTGGAAAGAAATAATGGCCGGCCTGCATTTAAAACAACAAAGTGGGGGCAAATGACGTGGACCTAGTAATGATTTTAAATTTGGACTTCAAATTATCAAGTTTTATGTTTTATTCTTCTAATAGCACTTTTTCATTTATAGCTCAATCAAGCAAATGCAGTGTATATGTACGAACATAATAATCTACCATTCAACTTGCACCATTGCTATGACATACTCGCAAAAGAGAAAAATTATAGTCAAGTGCAACAAGAACATTCAGTATTGCGCTTTCTTCCTCGAAAGATGAGCGATGAATCTAACCCTGGTAGTTCTGATCCACATGAAGACATACCCTTCACAACTAATACAGGTGGTAGGCCACCAGAAAGGTTCAAAGGCAAGAAAAAATGGCCTTCGATTACAACGCCCATTATGAACATATTGTAGAGCATATGATGACTGTTAAAGATGCAAACAAATTATACCTGAAAATAAAAGAAACAAAGAGACTTGAAAGGGCAATGGAAAAATAACGACGGCACAAGGAAAAACAAAAGTTAAGAAATGATGAGCTAGAGTTAAGAAAACAAGAATTAGCTCGACAATAAAGAGCTGATGATATGGCTCTTTTAACTTGCAACTTAAACGAATACAATCCAGTTCAGAGGATGTATATGGAACAACTTGAGGAGTACTATAAACCTCAAGGGGGGGTTGTAGGAAACTAGGTTCCTACAATGTATCTTAGAATTCCATCGATTATTTGATCTCGTAATGTTGGTTGTAATGTCATTGTTTGTGTTGTTGTTAATGTGATTGCCGTTGTATTAGTTAGAATTATCGGTTATGTTATTGTGGTCAATTTTGTTGCTATTGGTATTGTTATAGATTCAAGCTTATCTTGATCCGACATTCTCGCTGTTGTTATTGCTTTTAATACGTCAACAACAACTTAGTATAGTAGATATAACAAATTCAAACACAAACATTAGTATAAAACGGCAACAACAACTTATTACAATAGTTAAGTGAAACATAAGCACCATCTAAACATCATTTCTACTAATGGTTTCCTATATGTTCCCAGTAGTGTTCCACTAGTTCTTCTCTTAGATCAAGATGAGCTTGTGGATCTCGAATGTCTTGTATTCTTTGCAAGTTTGGCAAAAGAATTTGGGTCCTTTAAAGTTTTTTTGTTAAATGCTACAACAATGTCTGGATAGTTTCTCATTTGAAGCTCGTGCCCACCACGTTCTTCTTTGACAATCATATTATGTAAAATTATAAAGCAGTATATAATATCAGATAACACCATTGGATCATAGTAGTATACCTCTTTTCTTAATATATGAAACCTACCTTGAAGCACTCCAAATGCACTTTCCATATCTTCCCTCAAACTCTCTTGTTGTTTGGTAAACCTAGCTTCTTTTGCGTTATTTGGTCTTTTGTAAGCCTGTACAAGTATTATTCACTTTGGGTAGATTCCATCTACCGGATAATAATCCATGGAATGATCTTTATGTCTAATTTTGTAGTTGCATGGAGGTGGTATGTCATTAAATAAATATGACTGTCGTAGAACGTTAATATCATTCAGTGAACCTGATGCTCTAAAAAAAGCATGCCATATATACAAATCGAACCTAGCAACAGCTTCCAAGACCAGAGTTGCCGTTTTGCAATGTCCCGTGTAATGGCCTTGCAATGCAACTGGACAGTTTTTCCATCTTCAATGCATACAATTTAAGCTACCTAACATACCTGGAAATCCACGTCGAGATCTTATTGCTAACAATCCGTCAATGTCTTGAGGGGATGGGGATCGAAGATATTCTTCACCAAACATACAAATAATAGTTTTGCAAAATTCTTTCATATATAATATTGCCATTGAGTCTTCAATTTGCACCTTTTCATCTTGCGAATCACCAGAAGTTCCATATGATATCATGCGTAGTGCAGCCGTAACCTTTTGTAGTGGAGAAATTCCAAGTTCGTCGATTCCATTTCTTCTGTGGGTGAAAAAATATTTGTTCCGGTTAATTTGTCGAGAACTCGATTAAAGATATTCTTCGACATACAAAATCTTCGGCTAAAATTCACGTTCCCGTACATGGGTTTTTCCGTAAAATAATTCTTGATCAATTGATTATGACCGCCAGCATAGTCACGTCCATAACGCAAGTCTTTTCTTCCCATAACGCTACCTCATTGGAATGACATAGAGCTTTCAGCAATTTATGGGCCATTAAATCACTTGTTTCAGTAGCAAACATTCTTTGTTGAGAATACAATGTTCAATAAAATCGTCGAAAAATGATGACGATGACGATGATGAAGACGAGGATGAGAGGCACCATAAACTTTTTACAGAACTCATTTAATATACGTAGAAGAACGGCGGTTATTAGTTTGGAATTTTAAATGAGTATGTTATTCGACATCCTTATTTTTATTTATAAGCTATTGATGTTTAAAAGATAATGAAATGTCACAGGATCCAGTCATATGGATTAAATAATGGTAATGTGTTGGGTCACATCAGCCACAACGTACTGTGCAGTAAAGCTGGTTGATGATGATTAAAATTAACGGATGTCAGGAGTTCGGGCTTTGTCTGACCAGAGATAAAGCCGATGGACCTACTGAACATATTGATTAAAGCTAGTTGATGTTGATTAAACCTGAAGGATGTCAGGAGGCCGGGTCTTGTTTGAAATAGAGTTAAAGTCGATGGACCCATTGGTCATATTGATTACAACTATTTGATGTTGATTAAAGCTGATGGATGGCAGGAGGTCGGGTCTTGTTTGAAACAGAGCTAAAGCCGATAGACCCACTGGTCATATTGATTACAGCCGGTTGATGTTGATTAAAGCCACGGATGTCCGGAGGTCAGGTCTTGTTTGAAACAGAGTTAAAGCTGATGGACCCACTGGTCACCGGTTGATGTTGATTAAAGCCGACGGATGTGGAGTGAGAATGAAAGCAATGCTGACGGATATTGATTAAAGCTGGTTGATGTCAGGTCAATGTAGAAAGTATGTAATGTTAATACATGGATTAAAGCGGATGTATGTGAATGACAATAGCATAGCCATAACGGAAATCGAGAACAAAAGAACGAAATACGATACCAAGTATCTCGCACAAATCAAGAGGTTAATTCTTGGGAGATCTACTGTAACTGTGAGGTTTTTGTTTTGTATGCTGTTGTAAGTAGCATAACTGACATTGATCGACGGCACTATAGATGCCGTAATTCTCCTGATGGTTGTGGGCTTTAGTAATGGGTTGACGATTCGCTTCCTTACCGTGCAGCCGTTTATGCTAACAAACTTGAAAACCAAAATTCAGATGCTTGAAACGGCGTTGGGTTCATTTAACTTATCAGGTGGTCGAAGGCAGTTTTTTTAATCATCAGTTGTCTTGTTTGTTGCCTCGTTCGTTTTCCATAGTGTTGTCTTGTTCATTTTTTATGAAAGAGTTATTTGTTGTCTTCGTAAGTTAAGTCTTGTTGTTAAATGCTGTCATTATGTTAAGTGCGTAGTAGATTATGAAAACACAAATTTTACTTGAATTTAGAAGTACATATAAGTTATTGATAGTGCAAAGAACTAGCTGAAGTAATTAACTTAACCAACCAAACGTCATTCAAATTGTCTAATATATACAACCTAAAGGTTGTATGCAGCATGTCCAATAAAATCAACGTGATACTCCCACAAATAACGGAAATCAAATGTAGCTCGTGTTAACTGAAATAGATCCTTTGCCTTCATTGTTTTTATAATGATTCTATATCTTCGACAAGCTCTAGTAAACGTTACAAAAGTGCTTCAAGTTTTCAAAATCTTTCGGATTAATCTACAATCAGGATGGCTGTTAAAAGTCTCGTTTAGAATGACCCAAAAATCTTGCTTCATCTCCTCTTCCATATGTCTGCGGTCGGTTTCTATGTATGATTTGGTTAGTACTAAATAATCATCGGCTGTCCATCTTTCAGTTGACATTGAAGATTATTGACGACGTTGAGAATGATTGAAGATGTTGTGAATTTTCAATACAGAACTTCGGTTTAAATAGAAAGTTCATAATCCACGTCTCGTGAATCAAGTGCCTTCTAATCAACCATGTGGCAAGCATCCACAAATGTGAATATAAACAAACACAATCGTTTTTGTTCCTTCACATAGTCATTTACACATAGTCAAACAAAATAGGAATCCAAAGCTGATAAAGTTATGCAAACACTACTAGTAAGTACACATATGAATAATAAACTGGTACAAATAATGCAAGTAAATACAAAACAATGACAATACAATGATATAAACACTGCTAGTACATACAAACCACTGAAAATACAGTTATACAAACTCTGCTAAGAAATACATAATAATGATAATACAATGACAGTGACACGGATATGACATATAAACAGTGATAGTACATACAACTACTATGGCTCATCAAACTGGTACTCATCATCAAAGATGGACTGCATCACCGTCATTGTCATCATCGTCATCACCATCTACTCTGCATGTAGGATGATATCGTTGCTCAATAGCTATAGTAAGCTTGTTAATACGAGCAGTCAACTCATCTATGCTCCGTCGTTGCTCGACGTACATGAACTGGCAAAGTCCTATCTACATCTGAAACAAATCCTCATATCAAAATGCCGTTGGATCAGGATACTACGAAATCTCAGGTCGTGGAATATCAACATATCTATCAACCCCAGACGTTGTCAGTATACCGATTGTCCAACCATAATATCTTACCTGGAAGGGTTGTGGAGCATGATATGCTCGATTACTCCATGTAAGGTCCTATAAAACAGGAGGTGCAACACCACTTCGGATGCCCGAGGGACCTACCAAATCAACGGATGCAACATGAACAAAAGTAACCGTATGCGATGGAGTGTAGACCGACACCAAAAAGGTGTGTAATCTGCATTCATGATGATGAAGTAATTAGTGGACCACCACTCCCCTACATACTCCTGTAAAGCAACGCTGTCATACTCTTCAAAAAAGGTGTATTCGGATGTGGATCGTCGGGAACAAAATCACCATCTAACGTCTGTCTCCAACTACGCTCACCAAAGAACCAATAGCATCCTAAGCTGGATGGGGATGAAACCAATGGAAACATCTCGTAGAAAGGAATGCAGTGTGCACTATGATAGGGTCCGTCATAAAAGGCAAATCATCATACAGATGTCAAGAAACACTCTCTCGTCTGGTCCATAACTCGATTTGATTTCGAGCCACGACAAAAATATGACGTGCCTCCCCTCCTTGCACCATTCCGCAGTTATCTCGAGCCCATACTCTAACTCGAGGAAAGAAAAGGGGCAATGTGGAGTCCAACGTCAGATAAGTCATGTTACGGAAGTACTCATAGTACTAGTACTGTAAAAGCTCCCAAAAACCTGTAATGGATGTGGATATACCTCTAACGACACACTGATGATCCAAAGAGCGATACAAATCCGCTAATATCGGAGTCCCCCAATCATATGCGATTGGACTATTAAACGACAACTCCGCTACAACTGCAACATATCGACCGACAACGTGTTCGATGCATTTGTAAAGAATAAGTTTTCCATCATGTACAGAATAAAAGGTTGAGCAATCTCCAAATGGTTCTCTAAACTACCATCATATATCAGTTCATTGATTGCTTATCTAATGTAAGAGCATCTAATATGCAGTCCGGATGACAGTCCGTCATGTAATCAAGATGTGGAAGTGCACTGGACAAATAGTGAAATTACTGGTACTCCTTGTTATAAGCTAAGGTCTCCCCCTTCCAATGACTAAACCGGTAAGCAGAAAGCCTAATAGGGTAAAACTCATCTCTCCAAAACTAAAGTGGAATGTATGAGTGGTCTTCCACCAATAGACGGTTAAAGCACTACATAACTGAGCATCCGAATTTATAATATTATCGATACATATTAAAGTAATTTACGATTATTGAAAGCACTAAACAACATTAAATAAATAAACAGTAATTATGTAAATACGTACTAAAGAAATGTCCAAATCCTACATCTCGTAGCAAAACATGAATAATTTCGTCGACATCCTAAGATCGGATCATTCTGTGGTATACTAACCCAAGATCCATAGGTACGCTCACGACGAGCCTAATGTAAAAGAAGTTGCATATTCAATTTTTATTGTACAATTTTAACTAATAAAATAAGAAAATAGATAACTTACAGAATTTTCAACACAGCTGAAGTGTACTTCGTCTTCTGGGAGTATATGGAAATTGATCAAATGCTTGTCTGGTTCCAAATTTTGGTCGATGTAGGGTCTAGAACCATATTTGCTGTATTTCTCCCCGCACATCTTCGCCTAACCGCCATGCTTCGTCGACCTACAGTGCTCGTCGTCGGCACGGCTGCACTTTCTTTGGCAGTGGCATTTTTTACGGTCTGTGGAATATTTCCACCGCTGCGACTGCCACTACCTCGGATTCTCCTCGAAGCTTTTCTCATTTTTATTATTGGCTGCAGAGTTTTTGTTTGCTGGAAAGAAGTAAATGGCAGTCGGGGGAAGAAAGAAGGAGAGTGTCTATGGGAGAAATTGGTAACCGACTAATATATAGCCGGTTCCCATATGCACACTTAGCTGGCTGAAATTGTACATCGTGGATTACAATCCACAGCCATTCCGTTAGCCGACTAAAATTTAGCCGACTAAGAAAAAGCACAAATGTGCTTTCTCACCAACCGTTGGGGGTGAGTTTGCGTTCGATTGCCTTGAATCGACGCATCACACGCCATCGATTGGGAATGCTCTTAGTTTCCAAACATGAAATACCTTTGAACAGCATTATGAGTACACTGACCCAGTATGTAGCTAGTTAATCTATGCTCATCTTGTATCAAAGAGATGTTTATTTTAACGACTATTAAGGTAAAACACATTTATAGTTTTAAATGCTCTGAAGAAATCAATAACAAAATGAAAGAAAAAATGCTTACTCTTAAATATTCTTATTTTTTGAATTTTCTTACGTATTTCAGGTATTTAATTTATTTTTTTTGAAAAAGTTACAAATTATTGCTTTAAATGTTTTGTCCAAAATAGTTTGATATATACTTATTTTTAATTATTAATATTCTAATTGAAATATTCAAAAAAAAAAGAAGAAAAAGAAAAGAGGAGTGTGATATTAAAAATTATTTTAGCACTTTTACAATTTTTTTAAATATACTTAAAAGTTTTATATTCGAAGTAAAAACAAATTAGAAAACATGTTGAAGGTGCGATATATATCCAATGAAATGGAAACATAATGATTCAAAACCAAACATATGGTGTTTGACATATCTATATTCCTTGAACGAAAAAATATAATCTGCAAATCACATTGAAATTCTTTCGACTACGTAAAGCTCAAAACTCATTTGGCCATGAGACATCATTATCCCATGGTGATCCATATCCAAAAACATCAAGGTGCGTTCGCGGGAAAGGTTAACGGGTTATCTAAACGGAGCATTTAAACGGGGAAGTTGAATGAACCAAATATGCGTTTGGGGCTGCAAACATGGTATTTGAACAAAGTATTTAAAGAAAATGATGGAATAAAAATAAAATCAATGATTCTTGATATCATCACTGGGGATGCATCCGACGCCTAAGTACATTTTTTCACCATTGACGCAACGGAGCTGACTTGTCGGATGTGCGTTCAACAGGAACATACCAAATTTTGATTGGGAACTACACTAAGTACTTAGGATGTACTTTACTTCGAAACTGGACGTACAGTAGTAGCACTGCTTAAAATCTTCTGTCACATATAATGTTTCCATTAAAATTTCAAATCTTCATCTGGGTATCCATCAATTGCTTTAATATTTTGAAATTACAAAGCAACAAGTTAATTTCTTTCTTCAGAGAGCCCAAACATTCTTCATAAACACAATCAAAACACAATCGAACTATACTTTTAATAACGTGGAAGCATACAAAATACTAAAAAATAGAAATTATGTACATGTTCTTTACTCTAAAACTTATTTGTATATCCCCCGTTTTAGTAGAAAACTATTTGATACGTCATTATTTTCTTTTGCATCTCTTTTACATCTCTTTACAAATTTAAGAGTGGTTCAATTATGAATGATGAAAATAATAATATGAATACATGTTAAGTTTAGTAAAATTACACAAATAATTCTAAATTATATATATTTTCTGAAAATCGAGAAGTATCTTACAAAAGAAAATTGTGAGTATCTAAAACTTAGTTTTAATAATTAAAAGGATATATGCTAAAATTTCATTAACTAAAAATACCAAAGTTAGAAAATTCGGAAGGCATACAGATGAAGTTTGGTGAAGAAGAAATATACTTTAGGACAAGATAAAATAATATAAGTTGTACTCGTTTAAAATAAAAGATTCTGATTAACTTTTTACAATTAACAGAGGTTTGTTTGTTCAAACTTTTGGTGCCTAAAACTCCAGTATTTGTAACCGTACACATAATTTTGTTGGTACACAAAATTAACTCGCAAACAAATGTTAAGAAATTAAAAATGATTTTGTAGTTTAAAGTTATATATTTTAATTCCATCAAAAAAAGTTATATATTTTAATCATTGTTTTACTTTAGATTAGTGCGTGTATTAAAAAAGTTCTATATATATATATATATATATATAATTGTTGGCAAATAAGATACTTTTATAAAATTATCAAATTTTATTTATATTTTAAATTATTTACAAATATTAATTTTGAAATAATAGATCTAAATTTGAATTTTGAATTTTTTTTACTAAGTCAAAATTTGATGTCTTGAACATAATTTGAATTTAAAATAGTTGACTTAATCAACTTGATTTTAAGTGATCATTATTTATTTATATTAATTATGAAATTGTATATTTAGATTTGAGTATCGAAATTGTTTTACTAAGTCAAAATTAGATGACTTGAATAAAAATTGAATTTAAAATGGTTAAGGATCTTTAGCTCAAGTAGTTAGAGATACAACGCTTTAGACATATATTATAGAGGTCATGGTTCGAGCCATTGATATATCATAATAAGCACTCAACTTCAATAAAGTAACTCTCTTGTTTATTATAAAATGGAATTTAAAATTGTTGACTTGATCAAATTGAGTTTTATTATTAACTATTTATTTAATAAAAAATTCGATATATATATATATATATATATATATATATATTATAAATATTGTTGTTATTACTGTTTTATACAATGCTAGTTGTTATTAACAATTACTTGTTATAAATATATTGTTATTATATATATACGTGCGCGCACGTTAGTCGTTATTAAATGTTGCTTATCTGTAGGTGTGAATATTGTTATTATGTATGTATGTATATGTATATATATGTATGTGTATATGTGTATGTGTATGGATATGTATAATATTGTTAGTACTTATTGCTTATTTATATCGGGCCAGTTATTTATGATTTATTCACACCTACATTCTAGGCATAAAGTGATCCATGTGTTATTTATATAATTCTTGGATCGGTCCGAGACATTTCAGGTTCATGGAAGAAGTGACCAGTGTATGGATGTTGGACATGGTTGGAGGCTAGTATATTAATTGAATAGTGTAATGTTGTGTATTTATATAGCCTCAAGTGTATATTTGGAGTTGGAATATATGCATTAAATATGTCTCGTATATTTGAGTTGAGAGATGGTGGACATTTGACTCTTCTTATAGACCCACTTGAACTTGTGTATATTTTTTATTATACGTTGACGCTTTGTTAATGACTCTGTTATTTATTTTATATTGTGTATTGTTTTATCATGGAAACACACATAATTATGCTTTGGATTGATACCGAGTATATATAGATGAGTGATACGTGATTTTTGGAATAAGTATCGGTATTAGTTGAAGGAAATATTCATGTAACCCAACATTGCCACATTTGCCGTATTATAAGACAGTATTACTAGGTAATACTTCTTCGTAATATGAATACAGACATGGGCTATTATAGGAACGGTATGGATCGTCGTCTCATGTTGTTAGGGCGATTAGTAGCTTTTGTAAGAGGACTAGTCAAGACAAAACGAAGCAGATAGAGAGGCTGATCGACGGGGAATCTATGGCGACTAAGGACAGTCATAGACGTAACCTGTGGACTGTCAAGTGATCTCGAGAGTTGATGTTGTATTGCTGTGACTTATTCATTGAGTGAAGAGATGGAGAGATGATGTCTGTGAGGCTTGAAGTTCTTCATTGATATAGCGATCGTGTGGGCAACGTCTTAAACAAGCACGGCGGGACAATCGGACTTTTGCAGGTTGGGGATTAGAAGGCGGACATGCTATTGGGCTGGAGGTGATATTGGTCGACATGTGTTATGTGGAACTTTGTTGTTGGAGTTTGGAACTAATGGGTTTAGTTAAAGTGTTGCAGACGAGCTAAAAGGAATCGAAGCAGTTAAAGCAAATGTTAAATGTTTTTTTTTCTTTCGTACAGCCTTAACTTTGTAAGACATCTCTAGTGAGGGGATTTTAGTGTGAGGTGTAAAAAATAAAAACGGCGATTCCTATTACTTTTTAAGAAGCCGAGGGGAAGAAAACGTTTTTTTTTAAATGGATTTTCAAAACATCGTTTACGCTGTAAATGATTTCTAGAAAACAGTTTATAGAACATAAAAGTTGAATAATGGTAATTATAAAACCATTTATGGTATAAACTATTTTCAGAAAATCCTTTTCTAGTTACAATTTACAAGCTGACCTTAAAAAATATAGATGAAATCGCTACTTCATTTCATTTTGTACGCTCAATCAACGTTGCTGTAACCTTTTTTAGGAAGTGAAAAGAAAGGGTGATTTTTTTTTTTCGATGCTCTAATTACTAGTACATTCGAAATACCTCTTGTCTTCTCCACATATGATCTTGATTTCTCGTCTGTTGTTTCTAAATGGGTTGGAGTACCGCTGTTACCTCGTCACCTTTTGAAATTCTACTTTCCTAGTTGTCCGCTCAGGCTTGATATTCTTATCCTAAAAAACAAGTCAAAAGTAATTTTTTTTTAGACATGTCAATGAATAACAAAAGAATCTGAAATCTGTCCACATCCGTATTTGAAATGCAGATAAATATCTGATATTCGGAGAAATGGATGTGGATGCAGATACGAAAGTATTAGCATTCGAAAATTATCCATCCGATATTTATTAAGATTATAAGTAATATTTTATGTATTTTAGTGCAACAAAAGATAAGTTTAACTAAGCTAACAATTTGTATTATATGAATTTAATGCATATTAATTGCTCAGGTATATTTAATATCATTATATTTGTTTATTTTTCATACTTTTATAATTAATGTGATTGAAAAAAAACATACTAAAGCAAAATTTTCTATTTATATTTCTCGATTTATTAGTCATTGACGGATAGGATAATTATCCGATTGTTTGTATCCGCGAATGTGAATATCCGATATTCGAAAATGATCACTATCCGTATTCGAAAATATCCTTTTTCATATCAACTCTCTTCCATATATTTTTACGTAGGTTGTGATGTACAAAAGCAAAAGGAGAAAGAGAATCTAAGCATCTCTCAGGCTTGACTTTTAATCATCCACATGGGTTGGCTAGGAGATGTGAAAAAGTCAAAGAATATTTATAGTTTGAAAGTCATTTGGTTATGGACTACTCCAATCCATAATATGCTTAACCAATTTACTACTTTGCAGCATTCTTGAGACCTTTCCCTTATTTTCACTTTTCATTGACTATATATCACGTACTTTTGTAAGTTCAAAATGAAAGCATCTCAGCTCTTACTTTATTGTTTTCATTGTAAAATACTCTACTTTATTCATAAATAAATATATTTCTTCTTCCCTTTTCATTTAATGTTCACGATGTGATATTTGTGTGGAGTTGATTAAGAAATTTATACAAGTTTCAAAAGTTTATTTCACCACCTAGTAATCTTAATTAGTCCAAAGCCTTTAAGTTATTGGCATTAGTCCAACTGACTTAGCATTCGACGTCTCACGTATGATTAAATTACATAAGACAGCCGTGTTCCTTGTGGCTGTAGGCGGTAGCGTTGTACATCTGTCAGCTGACTCTTACATGCGTGTATCTTTAAAGGCAAAATTTTGATCCGACCGCGAACTTCCTAGATTGCCCTCTATATATAATTCTTCATTAATAGTTCTAATATATTTGATGTCACACTTTTTTGGTATCAATATGAAATGCCAAAAATGTCTCTCAACAGATATTATTAAACTTAAAATTTAACATAGCTTAAAATTAAGATCTGACAATTAAGATTCTTTTACAAGTTCAAAATTTTCTCTATAAATATTTACTAAATATTAATATCACTTAAAAATATGATCTAGCAAATAAACCACTTTACAATTTTGTTTTTTACAATTAATAATATAAATAAAAATTTAAACTCTTAAGAAATTAGACGTTACAAATTAGAAATAAAATTTCAAATTTTCTACGTATGATTCAACACAAAAATATGAGTAAGTATATGTGGAAATAATTTTCTTTGAACGTATTAAATAAATACAATTTATAGAAAAATAATTCAATCTTTTTGTCACGAGCGCGTGCCTTAACGCGACAGTTCAGAATAAAACTGCCAACGGCTGACTGATGATTAAAATACTCTACAACTGCTGATAATTATATGTAGGAAAATGCTTAAGGGGCGACTAATTTTAATTTTGTGAAATCTGAAGGCTCGAAGAATTGTAAACAAAGCCCACTGTTGAGCCAAGTCAAAGTAAGCATATACTAAAGTAATGCACGTACTACTATGTGCTTAACGCAAGTGGTAACGGTGTAAAAGTCTTGCAAGAGGGAACATTGCATGTCAACGATGCCTAAACGCCTACGTCTACTCATCAAAAAATTGGTCGTCTAATTTAGCATGCAGGGTGCGTTATATAGGTGCAGCGGTGTTAATTCACACTATCTTTTTCTTACCCAACTATCTTTTTAAACTAATAATAACACTAGTAGTAGTTACAACTACAAGAACGGTGAATTATCAATATTAGTTTGGACAAAAAGTTGTTTTGACAAAGATCTCAAATATAATGAGTCATGAATTATCAATAAATCAAACCCGATAAAGTAATCAAATTATCAATAAAATTCTTAGCAAAAATCTCAAATGTATTCTCGTCGACCACCGCAGCAAATGAATAATAAATATAATGATCAAATAACTAATCAACATGTCAAGAATCACTAGCATAAGTGGTAAGCTATTCAAATTGTGATTCTAAATGTCTTGGATACGATCACCAAAGCACCAAAATAAGTGTTATGCTTAAAATTAAATACCACGCTTGTTCTATAAAAAAAACCACTAGTCGAATATCAATCCTCCATATCGATCATAGAATTTTAAGGATAACCCGTGAGGTAACTATAATTGAAATCCCCCGTCAAGTGAATTATCAATTGGATTGTTTTGACAAACGACTTGGCCATACACATAATGATTTTAGAGATTACATAGACGATAAGAATTTATGAAATGGAAACAATGTTTTAAGTCAAGAATCACAACGGACTTAGTGGAAAGCGAATTCAAAAGAGATTAACCTCGGTGATTCACCAATTCCTAAAAATAGCGAACCGCTATTCAAAAATTCATGTCAATGGATATGGTTGAATGATGAACGAGAGTAACTTGCTGTTTGTTGGCTAGGTTATTCTAAAGATCCAAAGAAAGGCATCATTCTAACCAAGTTTGCTTTTTGATAATCTATTTCAAACTTATTATATTCTCGCCTTCTCGGTAGCATTCCTAGAAGTGTTGATTTGCTAAAAAAATCAATGGAGGCTTATCAACAAGACATGCAAGAAGTGGAATGAGATAATGTCAATGTTGATCACTATACAACAAAGCGGTACATCTAGTGTCAATTTGGTACATTTTCATTAGCAATCATTTTCATAGTTAACTACATTGTTTCAGTAACCGAACCGAACCAGACCGACGGCTTAACCACAAAAACCATTGACCGTGAACCATTAAGGCCAAAAAGCTAATCAAACCGCTATTTCCACTGAACCGTGAAAACCTTATTAAACCATGGTTTGGCTAAAACTAACCCAATTTATTTTTCAAAGAAAATGAAAATGATACTTGATTTTATGCAGGCCCAAGTAACATGGACTCGCATAGCAGCGTGAGAAAAGCCACTGCCTCTATAGTCTTTGATTTCCCATTGATTTATAGTTAAAAGATGTATAATATTTACTTTGTAGCTGTATTGATTCTGCCCTTTCGATCCTCAAAAATCGACATAAACACGTTCATTGTATAACATGTCGAATGATCGAGTGCTGAAAAGACAGATTGTTGAGAGAAAAGAAAGTAGACAGAAGAAGAAGAAAATTAAACAAAACAGAATCTCACAGCGGACCGAATAACATACAATTTAATAGTTCTTTACACAAACCCAAAACTGTACTATACATATCTCACATCAGAGTACACAAATCAATAATTAACAATCTGGACAGTTATAACAACCCGCCCTCACAATTTCTGATAATTTCAACAAAAACACTGCAACGGAATAAAACAAGTATGAGAATATGCCTCGGTCTCTAGCTCGTCTCCTAAACTCCGTAGCAGTCTAACATGAACCTGTAATACTCGGTCTGACCCGAGCATTATAATAAAATAACACCCGAGTTAGTCTGAAAAACCAGCGTGAGAAAACACACTCAATTTGAATTATTAAAACTTCAAAATCCTTTGAAAATAAAATGTATCTCGTAAGATCACGGCACAATAAACATGATGAGTTTTTACCTTATGATAACCAAAATATTTCATGTCAAAATCATCTGATATTATAATAGTGTCTAAGTAAAAGTACTTATTCAAATAGCTGAAATGCTTACATCTCACGATTCGATATAGTTGGGTACAATCAAAACTACCTACGGCTAACTAATGATTAAAATACACTGCAACTACTGATAATTATAAGTCGGAAAATGCTCAAGAGGCGACTAATTTTAATTTTCTGAATTCTGAAGGCTCGAGGAATTGTAAACAAAGCCCACTGTTGAGCCAAGTCAAAGTAAACATGAAATAAAGTAATGCACGTACTACTATGTACTTAAGCAAGTGGTAACGGTGTAAAAGTCTTGCATGAGAAAACACTGCATGTCAACGCTGCCTCAATGCCTACGTCTACTCATCAGAAAATTGGTCGTCTAGTTTAGCATGCAGGGTGTGTTATATAGGTGCAATGGTGCTAATTCATACTCTATCTTTTTCCTACCCAACTATCTTCTTAAACTAATAATAACAGCAGTAGTAGTTGCAGCTACAATAACGGTGAATTCTGATTGAGAGGATCATAGCTTTAAATCTTTTAGCATTGGTAAGAGCATGCAATAGGGTGAGTTCAGTCGATGACTATAATGGGGATGGGTTGGTCAGATTGATCAACAAAAACGAACTCGAGACTAATTTATTTATCCGGTATTATTAATGTCAGCTTAGTTTTAGTTTTGTATCCGTTAGTGGACATTAATAATGTCGAATGATGATGCAGCCCAACCCACAAGTTCAACAATGGAGTTAAGTCTTTCCAGATCCTTAGGTCGTGCACGACCTAAGAAAGGCGAGTTACGACTTATCAAAGTCCTTAAGGCACCACAACGAGTTAATGAAGGTCATGAAAGTTGCGAACGACCTAACGAAATGGACGAGTTACGACCTAACAACCTATCTCCTTATACCGCTATGAAGTTAGGTCGCTGCCTTTAAGTCGCTACAACGAGTTACGACCTAGATAGGTCGCGTGAAGAGGTGCAGAAGCTTTTCTCTTGAGTCGTTGAGGGTTTAAGTCGTGTCATTTTCTTTTAAGTCGTTGACATTCTGTGCGTTGTATCTGTTAAGTCGTGGATATGTTAAGTCGCGTGTATTTGAGTCGTTGATTGATAAGTCGTCCGTGTTGAGTATATGTGTTGTATTGAGTTGTAAACGGTGTTAAGTCGTATATCGTGTATTCGTTAAGTCGTGTACTATCTTAAGTCGTTGTTGTTGTTGAGTCGTCATACTGTTATGTCGCTTGTGTTTGTAACCCGTAAGTCGGCAAGGAGTTAAGTCGGTCATGTGTGTGTGGTGATGTAATAAGTTGAGCCGCTGAAGGCTTAGGTCGTGAGCGACCTTGGCTAAGTCGTAAGTCGTGGGGTGTTAGGTCGGAAACGACTTAAGGGTTTGGGTTGTAAAACGCTATAAATAGCGGTTGCGTTGGTCATTTGTAACTTGGTTATTGTTGAATAAAATTCTTGTTTGTTAGCTTTGTGCTTTCATAAAATTGGTAGTTGAGTGTGATCTCCTATCTCCACTTACGGTATTCGAGTGCGCTCGAATCGACGTTCGTTGAAGCCAATTCGCGGAATCAAGTGCGCTTGATCAACGCTCGAAGAATTGTAGATCTTTTTTCACGGTATCGTGCGCGATCAACGTATCAGAGATAGCTAGAATTCGGTATCTTCGGATCAACGAGTTTGGGCCTTTCAGTATTTCTCAAACCACCGATTGCTACTTTCACCGTTTCATCTAATTTTTCGTACTTCCGCTGCATCATTTGGTATCAGAGCTAGACTTAGCCAATCATAGCTAAGCCGAAACTTGGAGCCGAGTTTGAAGTTTGAAATTGAAGTGTTTGAGCCGTGCTTTGTTTGAGTTGAGCCGACCTAAGCCTTAGATCATTGCATATTGTTCGAGCTAGCGGTGGCCGTGACTTGTTGTTCAAGTTTGAGTTGAAGATTTGTGAAGTTTTGAAGTGTTTGTGTTGATTCAACCATGCCGCCGAGGAGAGCTAACCGCCATCAAAATGTTGAAGCGTTGTATAGAAGAGAAGAAGCCGAGCAAATGGAACAACGTATCAATGAGAAATTTAATGAAGGTATTGGAAAGTTAGAGAAATTAGTGATTGACATGAATGAAGGTCAAAGAAGAGGATCACCAGTCTCGAACCATGGAGGAAACCGAGTTTCGCCATCAGTTACGGAAGCGAGGAGGGTATCACCGCAATCTTTTAGAGAAAGAAGAGAAACATCAATTTCATCAAGAAGAGATCAATATGAATATAGACATGAAGAGAGAAGAACTCCACGTGAGTTTGAAGGTGAGCCATATCGTGATGAAGAGAGACATAGTAGAAGAGACATGCGTGATCGAAGGAATGTTGATGGTCGAGATAGATATAGACGTACATTTGATTTCGATGAAGAGGGTGATAGAGCTAGCATTCATTATCAAGATCGAGACCAAGTTCGAAATTCATATCGGGATATAGATGATGATCGTCGATGGGAATCGGGTATGAAGATGGAAATTCCAGAGTTCAAGGGTGGAATGGTAGTTGAAGAATTTCTTGATTGGTTGTCTAATGTTGAAGAGATCTTTGATTTCAAGGAGGTTCCTGAGCATAGAAGGGTGAAGTTGGTTGCTACTAGGTTGAGGGGAAGAGCTATGGCGTGGTGACAGCAAACCAAACTTACACGAGAACGGATGGGGAAGTCGAAGATTGAATCATGGGAGAAGATGAAGAAGTTAATGAAGGCTACATTCTTGCCTTACAATTATCAATCACTTATGTATCAGAGGTTGCAGAATCTAAGGCAGGGGACGAAGACTATTAATGATTATGCTGATGAATTTTATCAACTGATTGCTCGAAATGATATTATGGAGACGGAAGAACAGCTGACTGCTAGATTTGTTGGAGGGTTGAGAATACAGATCCAGGATATGGTGAACATGTTCGATCCTAGATCAGTTGCAGAAGCACATCAGAAGGCGTTGGCTTGGGAGAAGCAGGGAAGGCGTGGAGGTGGTGTGTTTACAAATTCCAACAATCAAGCGAAGGGTGTTAGTGGAAGTTCTAATGTTTCTAAATCTATCAGTAAACCAGTAGTGAAAGAGGCTGAGAAGGCAAAGGTTAACAACGGTTTCAAATGTTACAATTGCCAGGAGATGGGTCATAAAAGTAATGAATGTCTGAAGCCAAAGAAACGAGCAATGATTGCTGAGATTGAGAATGAGGATGAAAATGCAGAATGCTCTAATTCATTACCGGTTGAGGAGGAAGACTTATTGTCAGGAGATGAAGGGTATTCATTGATGATGAGGAGAAGTTACTTAGCACCGAAGCGGGAAGAGGAAAACAACTAGTTGAGGAATAACATTTTTCAATCTACATGCACTATTCTGGGAAGGGTTTGCAAGTTTATTATTGATGCTGGAAGCTGTGATAATATTATCTCTATGGAAGCAGTGAAGAAGTTGGAATTGAAAACTGAGAAGCATCCTAAACCGTACAAGTTAGCATGGTTGAGAAAGGGTGGTGAGGTGAAAGTTGGACGAAGGGCTTGTGTTAATTTTTCGATTGGGAAGAAATACAAAGATGAAATTTGGTGTGATGTAGTTGACATGGATATGTGTCATCTGTTGTTGGACAGACCATGGCAGTTTGATAGAGCAGTACAACATGATGGTCGTGCTAATAGCTACAGTTTCATGTTTGAAGGTACTAAAATCTCTTTAGTTCCTAAGAAGCAACAACAGAAGGAAAGCAAGTTGGAGGAGATTGAAGAACTGAAAACTTTGCTATCTTTGAAGGAATTTGTTAAGGAAGTTGAAGATGAGCCTGAAGTCTTTTTGTTGATTGGACGTAAGAGTAATGAAGTGGTTGAAATTCCTGAAGAAGTATGAGAATATGCCTCGGTCTCTAGCTCGTCTCCTAAACTCCGTAGCATTCTAACATGAACCTGTAATACTCGGTCTGACCCGAGCATTATAATAAAATAACACCCGAGTTAGTCTGAAAAACCAGCGTGAGAAAACACACTCAATTTGAATTATTAAAACTTCAAAATCCTTTGAAAATAAAATGTATCTCGTAAGATCACGGCACAATAAACATGATGAGTTTTTACCTTATGATAACCAAAATATTTCATGTCAAAATCATCTGATATTATAATAGTGTCTAAGTAAAAGTACTTATTCAAATAGCTGAAATGCTTGCATCTCACGATTCGATATAGTTGGGTACAATCAAAACTACCTACGGCTAACTAATGATTAAAATACACTGCAACTACTGATAATTATAAGTCGGAAAATGCTCAAGAGGCGACTAATTTTAATTTTCTGAATTCTGAAGGCTCGAGGAATTGTAAACAAAGCCCACTGTTGAGCCAAGTCAAAGTAAACATGAAATAAAGTAATGCACGTACTACTATGTACTTAAGCAAGTGGTAACGGTGTAAAAGTCTTGCATGAGAAAACACTGCATGTCAACGCTGCCTCAATGCCTACGTCTACTCATCAGAAAATTGGTCGTCTAGTTTAGCATGCAGGGTGCGTTATATAGGTGCAACGGTGCTAATTCATACTCTATCTTCTTCCTACCCAACTATCTTCTTAAACTAATAATAACAGCAGTAGTAGTTGCAGCTACAATAACGGTGAATTCTGATTGAGAGGATCACAGCTTTAAATCTTTTAGCATTGGTAAGAGCATGCAATAGGGTGAGTTCAGTCGATGACTATAATGGGGATGGGTTGGTCAGATCGATCAACGAAAACGAACTCGAGACTAATTTATTTATCCGGTATTATTAATGTCAGCTTAGTTTTAGTTTTGTAACCGTTAGTGGACATTAATAATGTCGAATGAGTTAGTTTTGTAACAGTTACAAATATGACATTTTTCTCTACTTTTATTTCTATAAACCTTCCACTTTCAAAAATCCATGTTAGTTTGGACAAAAAATTGTTTTGACAAGGATCTCAAATATAATGAGTCATGAATTATCAATAAACCAAACTCGATAGAGTAATCAAAATTATCAATAAAATTCTCAGCAAAAATCTGAAATATATTCTCATCGACCATCGCAGCAGATGAGTAATGAATATAATAATCAAACAACTAATTGACATGTCAAGGAGCACTAGCATAAGTGGTAAGATATTCAAATTGTGGTTCTAAATGTATTGGATACGATCACCGAAGCAAAATTAGTGTTATGCTTAAAATTAAACACCACACTTGTTCTATAAAAAAACCACTAGTCAAATATCAATCCTCCATATCGGTCATAGAATTTTAAGGGTAACTCGCAAGGTAACTATAATCGAAATCTCAAGTCAAACGAGTTAACAATTGGATTGTTTTGACAGACGACTTGGCCATATACATAGTGATTTTAAAGATTACATAGACGATAAGAATATATGAAATGGAAACAATGTTTTAAGTCAAGAATCACAATGGCCTTAGTGGAAGACGAATCCAAAAGAGATTAGCCTCAATGATTCACCAATTCCTAAAAATAGTGAACTGCCGCTCAAAAATTCACGTCAATGAATATGGTTGAATGATGAATAAGAGTAACTTGCTATTTGTTGGCTAGACTATTCTAAAGATCCAAAGAAAGGCATCATTCGAACCAAGTTTGCTTTTTGAGAATCTATTTCAAACTTATTACATTCTCACTTTCTCGATAGCATTCCTACAAGTGTTGACTTGCTAAAAAATCAATGGTCGCGTATTAACAGGACATGCAAGAAGTGGAATGAGATAATGTCAATGTTGATCACTATACAACAAAGCGGGGCATCTAGTGTCTATTTGGTACATTTTCATTAGCAATCGTTTTCATAGTTAAGTACCTTGTTTCAGTAACCGAACCAGACCGATGGCTCAACCACAAAAACCGTTGACCATGAACCATTAAGGCCAAAAAGCTGATCAAGCCGCAATTTCCATTGAACCGTGAAAAACTTATTAAACCATGGTTTGGCTAAAATTAACCCAATTTATTTTTCAAAAAACTGAAAATGATACTTGATTTTATGCAGGCCCAAGTAACATGGACTCTCTATAGCAGCGTGAGAAAAGCCACTGCCTCTGCAGTCCTTGATTGCCCACTGATTTATAGTTAAAATATGTATATTTTTTTACTTTGTAGCTGTAACGACCCACCTTTTCGACCCTAAAATATTGTCATAAATACGCCAATTGTATAACATGCCAAACGATCGAGTGCCAAAAAAAAAGTTGAGGGGAAAGAAAGTAGGTAGTAGAAGAAGAAAACTAACCAAAACAGAATCTCACAGCGGGCCGAATAACATACACTATAATAGTTCTTTACACAAACCCAAAACTGTACTATACATATCTCACATCAGAGTACACAAATCAATAATTACCAGTTTGGACAGATATAACAACTTGCCCTCACAATTTATGGTAATTTCAACAAAAACACTATAGCGGAATAAAACAAGTACGAGAATACGCCTCGGTCTCCGGCTCGTTCCCTGAACTCCATAGCATCTAGCATGAACTTGTAATACTCGGTCTGACTCGAGCATTATAATAAGTAACACCCGAGTCAGTCTGGAAACACAACATAAGAAAACACACTCAATTTGAATTATTAAAGTTTCAAAATCCTTTGAAAATCAAAGGTATATCGTAAGACCACGCCATACATAAAGACGACGGATTTTTACCTTACGATAACCAAAACATTTCATATCAAAATCGTATGATATTATAATAGTGTCTAAGTAAAAATACTTATTCAAATAGCTAAAATGCTTGCATCTCACGTTTCAACATAGTTGGGCACAATCAAAAACCGTACGGCGCTTATTGGAGAATGGATTCCATACGAAAGATTAGACGTTGGGTTATCGCCTGTCATAGTACACGTCTAGAAGAGCGTATTAAGGACCACGCCGGGATCCCCTGCCACACAAGACCAAACTATTCTTGACCTGGATAGACCGAATATGCTATCACCCCAAGTGTTCCCACTCTTTTCCGAGCTCCTTTCATAAAACGTAGTAATAATATCCGAGGGTATCTAGAAAGGTGATAAACATACCCTAATTGGGTGTTACTCACTTAGCCTTGCTGCGTCTCCCTTTCTTTTCAACCATTCTTGATCGATGAGGCTAGAGGCTATGATTACCTTTCAAGGAAATTTTCACTTAGAATGCTCATTGTCCTCCAATGATAATGTACTGATAGCATTCATCCACACAAGCCCGTTCTGGGTCCGAATGGAACCGAAGGCACTATTCCTACTACATCCATTTTGGAATCACACTCTTGATTAGTAGCGATTAGCCCTTGCATTTCACTGCTCCATCTTCGACTCCATGCTCTTTTCTTTATTTCGAAATGCACTCGTTGGATCGAAGTGGTTTTCGGATAACAAATTCGATCCCGGTCTCTTCGAAACAACGTTCGATATTTCCAATAAACTCAACCCCGGTTCTTTAGGAAATAAACAGATGAAGTAAGATCGGAGATCACCTCCAAACCGTTAGTGGACGGATTTTCTTAAAAACGTCATGGAAGAACAAAACGAGTTTATATGTATAGTATAACACCTCGAACGGTAACAGTACCATATAATTCCTGCATTTCCCCTAAATATTCCAAAAATTATATTTTGGGTCTAGATTTGATAGCCGGTTATTTAACTATCAAATAAAAAAATCATTCAACCAAATATTCCATTTCCACTGAAAAACTCCAAGTCTTATTTAATTTAAATTTTAAATAAACTTAAATTTCTTTATCCAAAATAGGTGTCCTCATCTTATCGAATTCAATAAACTCACAAACTATCCTTAAAAAATATTTAAAACCATTTTCGAAAATAATGTGGAAAGTACCACTTCAGTATCAAACCATGGAGGCACAACTCAATGGTTACGTCTCTATCCTAAAGAAATCCGAGACTTAACTGCAGGCACTCACTGCCTTCGATTTCGCCATGCGGGTATACCATTACATCCCAAAAACTTTATTTAATAAATTATCTCAAAATAATGCTTATAGTCCAAAAATAAATTTCCAAGTTTAATCTAGGAAATTATACTTAAATAAAAGTTATTATATAAAGCCATATTAATATTGAATAATTATCTTTTAAAAACAAAAATGCTGACTAGTTCTTAAATAAATAATAAATCTTTAACAATCATTATAAGTAATTAATCAATAATTAAATATGCTTTAAAAAATTTAAAATAATTGAATAACTAATTTCCAAAATATTTTTAACACTTTTAAAGTAACCCAATTAATAATTAAAAATCTTCTTTTTAAAACAAGCCCAATTTCTCGATTCAAATTCCATTGAAATCTTATTTGAGTTCCAGTATAACAAATTTTATACTTATTTCCAAATTCACTTCTATTCTTTCGAACCATTAAGAATCTTGATTTTAACACCTCCTTTATTATTAAACAAGTTCCACTTAAGAATTTATTATTTTAAATTCTTTTATATATTTTATTCCAAAATCTCTTTTTTTACAACATTCCAAATTAGTTAAAAACAATTCCAAACACTTTATTTTATCAGATCAATTAACCCAAATTTCCATTTAAATATTTGACTTCAAAAATTCCTTTAAAATTCTTTTCCAATTCAACCCATATATTGCTGGTATTTAGAATACCAAAATCTAGGTCAAAACCTGTCATAACATCCAATCAATTCAAATCACACAATAATTATCACCGATTATTCCAACAAACATATACCACTATATATGAATTTAATTTCAACATTTTTGAGGAATCCAGTTGGATCCCTCCAACATGTTTTTCTGCATCCACAGATGTTAGCACAACATAAAAATATCAATTCCGCTTCGAGGCAGAATATCTCGGTATATAGGGTCATCCGCTGCTATACGGGGAGCATAAGGTCTCATCCGCTACATATATATGCGGAATATCAATCACTCCAATATATATACTACTATATATAATATCACATTCAATTGATAAAAATGTATCGGTTCAACCAATCAATCATTTATCAATTTTAACTATCTAAATTTAATGCCAGCAGTCCAAAATTGAGTGAGTTTAGTTCACCTTAAGTTTTAATTTTGCCAACGTTCAAATTTTAAATTAAATAGAACATGTTCAATTTAACCTAAAATTTCTGCTAGCTCTGATCGACTCAAAACCTGTTCCACGACATAGTACTCGTCGCCACAATCTCGTCCCCGCTTGTTTCTTCCGATTCCGACCTCGTATGACAAAGATACAGATTTTTAAAGTTTGAATATAAATTAATATAAATAATTTTTTTTTAAAAAAACATAACCTAGATCGGCCGCTGATTTCAAGATGACAGATCATGGCCACATGTGCCCTTCTTCCCTCTTACATACCTGGTAAGAGACGAATGAAAACAACCCACCAACTCGCCTCTGTTTATTCCTTGTCGCGGCCACCCCGATCATCTAGGAATTGATCGGCCCCGACCATATCGAATCCCTAAGCAAGCACCACCAACACCAAAGGACCTGTCGAACTTGACACCATGTAGCAGTCGCAAAACGCCATCGGCGCCTTCAAACCCAAATCGCTGCCACATCGTTGCCGAGAACCCTGTTAGACTCTCGATTTTGATTATAACAACCTATATAAAATGCTATATGTATGTTAAACCCTCTTTGCAGGAGATTTATTGCAAATTCATCTATAGATGTTTATAGCTGTATATTATGTGTCTAGAGTCTGTATATTACTTAGAAAATTTGTTAAAATCTCTCCTTACATGATACACACACACACACATGCACACACATGCTCATACATGCACAAAACAGCAAACTCAGACGTCTGAAACCATTCATTCAGACGTTTGAGTACTGAAATAAGAATATTGTCTTCACAATATTCGGACGTCTGAACTAAAATATTCAAACGTTTGATTGTTGTCAAAAATGAACTATTTCCTTGCTGTTTACGTTTCAATCTAATTCAGAAGTTTGAATTTTTTTATTCAGACGTCTGAATATCCCCAACTACTATTTTCTTGAAAAGTCACTTCTTTTCACCAAGAGAAACATTCTTTTAAATCAACAGTTGCATCTGTTCTTTTCAATATAACTTTTCATTTAAAGATGCAACTCTTTATATACTATAAATAGATTATAGAATTCAACAAACAAATCACCGAATTTACTTTTAGCATTCTTGAATTCTCATCTATTCTCCAAGCTTTCAAACAGCACTCAAATTACTTACATACTTTGATCTTTGATCACTTTATCTTCCATAATTCTCAAAGCACATCACTATATATCATTAAGGAGAAGATTATAGGAAGATTGTACTCAATTGACTTATCGGTGTTATTTAAGAACACACTACAGTCTGATACCTTTTTATTTGTATTGAAGTCCTATTCGGTTGCTTAGGCGGGTGAAGTCCTGTTCGATTGCTTAGGCAGTGTAAACCTATTCCTTCGGGTTAAGTGAGGGTTGTTGTAGTTGAAATTCCAGAAGGGTTCTGGGACTGGACGTAGAACGGAAAGTTCGAACCAGTATAAAAATTCCTGGTGTGCTTGTTTTATTTTACTTATTTTTTATTTACTTTTCTATTATCATCTGTGTCCGCATTTAGATTTAATTATATTCCATATTAGTCGATCCTACGTAATCACTTGCATTATTGGTTAACTGACAAACCCATCATCACCGTTCACCTCGTAGAGCTCGACGAGCTCTTCGACTTTCATGTTGAAACTTTTTGCTATAATTGCATGGATGGAGAGAAAAATGAGGAAGAACAAGGGAGCATTTCGGCCATTAAACAATAGACGGCGGCTATGAGATTGGAACTAGGGTTTCACTGTTACAACCGTATATGTAGGCATATATACATATTATTTTACTATTATTTCCAATTTTTACATGCTTTTTCAAACGAACTCCAAACGACGCATGCCGCCTGGCCTTTATAACGTTTTACTCTTGTTCTGAACACAATGTACATGTTTTGGGGCTTAATTCGATCGTATGTGGAAGATAGCTTTTCGAATCGAATTAAAATATTAGATTTTCAATATTTATTTCAACGCGTTTCTATCCCGTACGACCAAATGGTAACTCCAAATGTTAGAAATTTGAAATCTGATAATAGTACACTATTACAGATCTAATAGAACTGGTTCCGTCGAATTCCGAGACTGTCCGGAAAGGCTATTTTACCTCGTCGATTAAATCGAGCGATTTCCAAAATCATTTAAAATTTTAATTTTTAAAACTTACTAACTCCATTATAAATCACATATAATTTATATTCATATTAGAAATCATTCTGATTCATTTTAAATCAAAGTTCAATTATTTACACTATTATATATATATATATATTAATTTCCACTATTAAATTTTTTTTCGAAAGGCAAGCGGGGTTGGCGGGCCCCTACTAGAGTTTATTAAAGAAAGTAGAACACCATGAAAAAAACACTTTTGTCGCGAACACAACAGGCAATAAAAAAACGACGACTAACGACACACAATACAACCACTATAGCAGGCAAGGAAGAAATACATGAAAGCCCGACATGCACAAACGATTGCACAAACTGACACATGCACACAGCTAGTCCTAATAAGCGGTGACCAAATCAGTTCCAAAACCCATGGTTATGAGGTGAGAAACCATGCCGAGAAAATCTAATACCAGAATCAATTTTCATCATAACTTGGACCCAAAATTGTTGCGCCACTGTGACCTCTCTTCTGAAGCACCGAGAGTTTTTTTCGATCCACACCGATCTGAAGTAAATCTTAAGGACAAAGAAAATAATATCCCTTTTGTTAAGTCTTCACCTCGTAGCCATCTTCAGCTCGTTCCATTTAGACGTTGTATTTCCATCAAAGCTCGAAATACCTACTTTATTCATCAGGGTACAGATCATATTTGATAAGTAATCGCATTCAAAGAAGAGGTGTTCAGCAGATTCAGGGCACACATTGCAGAATAGGCAAAGTTGATCAATATCCATACCAGCAGATACCAATTTATCCCTGGTTAGAACAGCTTTGTTTAAAATTCGCCAGAACATCAAGTTTTCGTTAGCTGGTGAATGAGATGACCAACGCACCTTATCCCAAGGAAAGATTGGAAAAGCATCAGTATGAAGAAGGAGATCATACACCCTTCCAATACTATGAGGCTTACCCTTCCAACATAATGCAGTCTCGTGATTAATAAGCACCATATGATCTCACAAACTCCTCCATACCGAGTTGACAACATGATTACTAGAAGAAGGAGTGTGCAGCTTCCCATTAACAATGAACTCAACAGCACAAGCATTATAACCTATCAGTAATTGCAATCTATCTTGGGTACTCAGCATAGTTTCCAACACCAAGCCATCCCCCACCCAAGGATCCTTCCAAGATCTCACCTGGTAACGAGGGGACAAATTGTATTTGACAAAAGGAAGGAATAAACCTCTCATGTTCAAAATTTTCCACCATATCCAACTCGAGCCTTGAGAGACATTCATAGTCCAGAAATACCCATTCTTAATACGATAAAACCACACCAATTGCACCCAAAGGCTATTCCTTTTAAGTAATAAGCAGCTTTATTCCATAAGGAGATATTGATGATGCCAAGACCACCGTTGATAAGAGGCTTTTCCAAACTGGAGAAAGACAGAGGAATAATCTTCCTATTGTGGATAGATCCTGTCCAAAGAAATCTTAACATAGCAGCTCTGATCATGGAGAGCAGTTGAGTGGGCAGGATGAAGGTTCTAGCCCAATACACAGTCATAGAAAAGCAAACTGATTTAACAAGCACCAATCTTCCAATCATGGAAAGAAATCTAGAAGTCCAAGAGTTGAGCTTAGTAGTGATTTTATCATATAGGGTAATGCAGTCAGCCCTGGTTACTCTGGACATACAAAGAGGAAGGCCTAGATAAGTCATCTTATTTTCAATCAGCTGAAGACCAGATAGTGCTACCAACCTAGCTTTGTCAGACAATCCAATACCAGAGAAGAGAATATGGGATTTAGAGTGATTAATGTTTAATCCAGTAGCAAGATAAAAGGAATGGAGGGTCTCAAGAATGCCAGCAATGGATTGATCATTAGGCTTAGAGAAGATCATTATGTCGTCCGTAAATAAAAGTGAGGAAATTTCAAGCTGTTTACATTTAGGATGGTAAGATATAGTGTTATCTTCAAATTTCGTAGATAACATACAAGTCAGCGCTTCCATAACAATAATGAAAATATAGGAGGAAATAGGATCCCCCTGGCGAACCCCTTGCTTCCCTATAAAGAATCCCGAAGTCTTCCCATTATAGAAAAGAGAGTAAGAGGGGGTTGAAATACAAACATACAGCCAAGCTACAAAAACTTTAGGAAATCCCATTAACGACATAACACGAACGATAGAGGTCCAGTGCAAGCAATCATACGCTTTACTTATGTCAAGCTTAAGAGTAGTTCTAGGGGAGATCTGGCATCTACCATACCCATTAATTAATCCATGCGCCATCATTATGTTATCAAGAATATTCCTATTCGGTAGAAATGCAGACTGATTAGGGGAGATAATTGATGGGAGCACTAATATAAGTCTAGAGGAAAGTATCTTTGAGATACACTTATAAACTACATTACAGCATGAAATAGGACGAAAAGAGGAAGCATTTTGGATGGGCCTAACTTTAGGAATAAGAACGAGATTGGTTGCATTAATTTCACCAAGCAATCGAAAGTTATTAAAAAAATTATGAATTGCAGCAATAAAATCATGACTAACAATAGGCCAACTAGCTTTGAAGAAGACGACATTAAATCCATCAGGCCCACCAGTCAAAGAGGCATTCATTGCAAAAAGAGCATCTTCAATTTCTTGATCAGAAACCTTTTGAACAAGCATATTTTCCATTGTGGAGTTTAAAATAGGAAGGGGTAGGTTGTTTAGTCCGTCGAGATCAGGTTCAAAATTACCAGAGTTTCCTAAAAGCATGGAGAAATGTTGAATCAAGTGACGGTCAATCTCTTCAGCAGATGTTAGGAGAACACTTTCATCGTCCCAAAAGGGAATGGATATGGTCTGTAGCTTGTTTGTTTTTGATAGTAACATGAAAGAAAACAGTATTCCTATCTCCCTCACTAACCCACTGTTGACGCATCTTTTATTTCATCATGCTTGATTCAGAATTTAAGGCATCATTGAGTTGTTGAAAAAGGATGGACTCATTCCGGGCTAGAGTTGGATTGGAGGGAGCCATTTCCAAATTTGTGCAAGGCCCATTGTCTTAAAGCATGCTTAGTAGCCTTCAATTTCCTGCACAAGATAAACGTAGGATTACCATGGTAAGTGTTAGACCAAGAAGTTGATATAGTTGGAATATATTCTGGGTCCCTGACCTAAGCATTGAAAAATTTAAAAGCTTTTTTCCCTCTGCATGGCAAAAGGGAGGGAGAGAATTATCGGGGAGTGGTCAGATAAGATAGGATGTGGCATGTAAGCAGAGATGGCAGGCCACAAGGATAAGGCAGGAGCATTACAAAATGATAGATCAATGTTGGTTAACGTTCTAATCATAGACCGACTTTTGTTGTTCCATGAGAAAGGGACACCAGAGCGAGCTATGGAGAGGAGATCAAAGTCAGATAGGGAGATATTAAGTGGGGCAATGACCCGTGGCATAAGTGGCTGCCCACCTATTTTATCATTCAGGTTGAAGCAATAGTTGAAGTTACCTAGAGCAAGCCAAGGATGGGTGTTCTGTCTAAGTGATGGGAGAAGATTAAGTAGCGTTTGCCTAGAAACACTAGCATTATGAGCATAAACAAAGGTTAAGTAAAAAGAAAGATTAAGAGGATGGAATATGGCATGGAAATGGATCAGCTGGGATGTAGTTAGAATGGGGGGGGGGAGAGAGAGAGAGAAAATTATTGGGTCATGGATAGTAAGAATCCTACCATAGGCAGCATTAACTAGATTATGATGAACATGCCAAGCAGGGTTGATATATTTAGCAGCTTTAAGGGTCAAAGAAAGAGAAAGTTTGGTTTCCAAGATTGCAATAATCTTAATATTGTGTTCATTGATCAGAGATTTTACATGATCAAGTTTGACAGGATTATGAGCTCCCCTGATATTCCATGAAGCAATTTATTCATCTAAAACTAAGACGAGAGGTGAGGCATACTTGCCCTACTCCTAGTTGTAGGAGGGACAGATCGAACCGACTTAAGCTTAGCAGCTAATAAGAAGGACTTGATAGCACTGGGACAAAGTGAATTTGGACAAGGAGGAGGAGAGGGCCATCCAGGAATGGAACCGTGAAAGATATAGGGGGAGGGTTTTGGAATGGGTGGATAAGGAGAGGAGGTAGAGGGAGCATTAAATGGAACATATGGCTTAAATAGATCGAAAATGAAGTTCTCAATCTGATTAAGAAAGGCTTGTTCAAGGGAGGAAAGATCCAGATTGGTAGTTAGCACCTTTGCATGGGAGTTTAACAAACTTTGATTTGATTGGTTAGGGGGAGGGGAGCATAATGTGTTTACTACAGTAGACTTCTTTGTCTTCAGATGAACATTTTCAGCTACATTAGTTGATGGAACTTCTATTAACTGCAAAGCATTATTTGGGAGTGTTACAGGATCAACTATATGATCAGTGGCCTTCACTGCCGAGGAACAAAATTCTCCTTCCCTAGAAGCATTTAATATTACTTCATTCTCATTGAGTTCTGTTACTTCGTGCACAAGCACAGAAAAAGGATTTGCATTCAACATTACTTCGGGAAACATTGGAACTTCTTACGTGTTTACTTCGAGGTTGTTTGCTACCGAATTGTTTCCTCCTTCAATTACAGCATGCACAGATCTAACTTCATGCTCAACTGGCCTTACTTTAGTACTTGCTTCAGGATTCAGAACCAATTCTGAAGGCTTTGCATTGGATTGAACAAATCCATTAACAGTTAGTTTAACTGCAGTGTTGCTATTCTTTTTCATGTCCTTGAGAACTTTATCTTTCCTAAAAGCTACTTTCCTCCACCCTCCCTTAGGAACAACATTACCATGCACACCATTTTCGTTATGATTACTTTCTTTTCCAGCACCTGAATTGAGCAAATAACCTTCTCAGCTGGTTTATCTACCACAGTGCTGTCATCAATGCATTTCAGCACTTTACAACAAGAAGACTGATGCCCAAAAACCCTTGCAGTCCCCACATATAAGTGGTTTCCACAAATAATCAACTCTGACTTATTGCTCGGAGCCATCCAGAAGTTTAACCATGAAGGCATCAGGAAACACAGTATGAGCAGACACCTTAACCAAACATTTGGCATACCCTATCCTTTCCAACTTCTCAGTATTATCATCCATACATAGGAATTTCCCTATCCTTGTTGCTAACCAATTAATGCCTAAGTGGGACCAGCAATATAATGGGATGTTAGATAGCTTCAACCACACCGCGACTGATTTGATAGTGCTAACAATGTTTCCAATAGAAGGATCTCATTCCTTAACTATAAACAACTTGTTCCTCATCACAATAGGGTCAGATTGGATGATCTTCCTTCTATCTTCGTCAGAAGATAGATTGAAGAGGAAAAGCAACATCTGATTTAACCTCAATCGATCCTTTAAGACGCCAAACTCGTTTAAGATGTTGCAAGACAACCATATAAGGGAGAGGTAAGTCAAGAAAGAAGCCAACAAGGCAGTGACCCCAAACAGCATTACCCGCATTAACAACTTCAACTGGAGGTACAATAGCACCTTCATCAAAGACTAATGGGAAAGTGACTGGTTCAAAGCAACCGGCATTGCGATGTTTGGCTTTGAACAAAGAGTTCCACAGGGGAGGAGAAGAAGAAGAGGGATGGAAAGAAGGACCAGGAACTGGCGGGGGCCGAGGAGAGAGGGAGGAGCAGCATTGGGAATGGGCGACAGATCAGGCATAGGAGGGATGGTAGGGAGAGTAGGAGGAGAGGTCGAAGAGTACGTGGGGATGGTAGAAGAGACAGGCAGCGTGAAAGAAGGGATAGGACGTGAAGGAGATGCCATGAGAGAGGAAAAAAGTTAAGAATGGTAAGTTGCTTTCCACTATTAAATTAAATTATATAATATATATAAATTTCAAACTTTAAATTTATCGACTTTTAATTCCATACAAAGTCTATTTCCATCACTCTAATTCAAACAGAGCTCAAAATCAAACTATAAATCATTTTCATTTCCATTTGACTCCAGATTCCCATATTTACCCAGTTTTCAAATATTAAACTACTATTTATCAAATCCAATTAATCACTATATATGAAATTTTAATCCATTTACTAATTCAACCAAAATCTTCATATCCAAAATCAATTAATACTTCAAATTCAACATTTAAAATAAAATGATCGTTCAAAACTAAACGACCAAAATTCCGATTCGTTACATTCCTCCTCCTTATAAGAATTTCATCCTCGAAATTGCTAAGGTAGGGAAAATGCTCCTAAACTCATTTACCCATCCAAACCCACTTACTTAAAAACCTATATTCACTTTTCTAAACCCTTTAGTTTTATCCAAACAATTCGTTTCCATTTCTAATGCGCTTCAAAAATCAACTTTTCTAGTTAACAAAAATTTTCCAAAAATTTTCAAAATTTTCTAACACCCTAAATTTTCGAATTTTTTTGGCAGAGCCTCCTTTGTACGGAGAACCCTTTGCAATATCACAATATAATAAAAATAATACACATCGACCCACATGGTCGTGAAACAAAATATATATCAATATATAATCATTTCTTTATTTTATTGCGTAGGCGTACCTTATATTAGCATTATTAAGCGAGCAACTTATTTATATGCATTTACCTAACCCAAAATCTATCCAGCAACTCACTGTACCTGTACTTAAAATAAGCACATAAGTTTCCATAAACATTATTTTTTTAATAACATTTCATTTATTTACTATCCAAACACATAAACTTCATAACCCGAACATACCAATCATATATTACAAGCAATTTATAAGGTTCCAACACTAATTTAAGTTCTTCCATGGATCCATATATCATTTTATTCAATTCGAAATGATTTACAATCAAATTTATTGTATGCAATTCATATTTACAACAAACAACTCATATATTTTCCACATTTGATTTATACATACCTTGCATAAATTCACTTTTATTCAATTTCAAATTGATTCAAAATCAACTTTATTTGTATTCATTAATTATTGACTTTCACTATATGCAAATCCATTTTACTAAACTTCAATCGACAAATTCAAATTGATTTTAAATCAATTCATCTATTTTCCATTGGTTCCCATTTGTGTTATCTACCAAACTTTGTTTGCTTTATGTTATATTACACAACATTCCAATCCATGTTAATTTATTGATGAACTCATTTCATAAATAATCACTTATGTTAAGTTTTCATTGCAACCAAATTTTAATTCATTTTAGATTGATCTTATTCAATTTATTTGCTTTCTATTACTCAGTATATCCAATTTACACCATGCCACTTCGGGAAATCATTTCGTGTAAACCAATTCTCGAACAATTTATTTTATCATATATGGTTCATGCACTTTCATTTTTATTAACTTTACTTCCAACTTATATTACTTCTTTTCCATTCACTTTCATTTTATTCACATAGATTTACTCACTTCATTTTATAGTGAAGGACATTTTCATTATATGCCAATTTATTTATAAGACATTTCTCCAAATTATTTCTAATGTTTATTGTAAATATTCCATATCGCTGCTTAAGTTCATATTCAACTTATAACTTAAGTTCATACCCAAATTATACTCCAAAATCATATTTCAAAAACATATTCAATTCATAAGTTCAAGAACTTATTTACTTAATATCTCATATTGCTTACTTGAGCCCATTTACATTTTATAATCATAACTCTAGAACACCACTTGATAGCTTAAGTATATCCATTTCATTCAATAATTATAACTTACAGTTACATAATCATTTTACATTTCCAGATTAACATCCAATTCAAATCAAATTCAATCCAATCTTATTTAACTTAACTTAAGTTAAATTCCAACTCATAATATTCGTTTTAACTTATTCAAGTTAAATTTTAATTTCCAGGATTTAAATTTACACTTCCCTTTCTTATTTATATCAACTTTAAATTACAAGTTCCATAACTAATTTCTCCGACTTTACAAATCATTTAAATGGAGATTCCAGAATTCAATCACCCGTTTTATCTCATATCATTTTGAAATCATAAATATATGTATATTCCCTTGGTATATCAAATCGTACTTTTGAAATCTCAAAACCACTTGGTTTTTCCCAAATAGTTCCCCTTTGGAATTTCTAAAATGAACTTATTTATCAACGAGCCAAAGAAAATAATCTTAATCAACCACCACGGTAGCAATCCATTACTTAGAAACCGAAAATGAATACTAACGATGTGGCCATCATCATCCGAATTATTTTCCAGCGACTGAAGTGAGTTCAGTGCTTCCTTGCTTCAAAATTCATCTTAAAACAATTTCTATTCAGAAAATATCTTCAAAGTAATGTCACCATCCCCCCTTTCAAACGCCTAAAAGACATTTCAATAATCTCTAAGTTTTAATTTTTTTTCTCAAATCTTAGGTCAAATCCAATTTAAAAACCTTTTCCAAGATTTTCAAGATTTTAAAGTTCCAAACACTTGGTCCAAATTCATTTAAAACATTACCCAAAAGTTTTGGGATTTAAATTCTGGTTTAAATCAAATTTTAGTTATACTCTTTTGTATAAATCATTCTTATATAATTTATATCTCGTAATATATAAAACCATTTCAAATTTTATAATCTTATCCAAGCACATACACTATAATAATTTCAAAAAATTATTTCTTTTGTATCAAAATGTAATTTTGGATAAGATTATTTCATTTAGTCACTTCAAAACAACACTATGTTAGTTTACCTAGTTTAAGAGTTTAGAAACACCTATAGATATGGTTGTAATTTCCGTACCGACCAGAATTCGTAAACACTCAACCGATAAGTCAACACAATGTAAAAACATTTTATATTCACTAACAATTACATGTTCATGTCTATTAATACACTCAAACACATTCTAGAGTACTACTGACTCTATCTCTAATGAGTAACCCCCCACCAAATCCTAGGTATATCGCCAACTTAAGCTCTGATACCAACTGTAACGATCCGCCCTTTTAACCCTTGAAAATCGACATAAATACACCTATTGTATAACATGCCGAACGATCGAATGCTAGAAAGACAGATTGTTTAAGGAAAAGAAAGTAGGTAGAAGAAGATGAAAACTAAATAAAACGGAATTGCACAACGGACTGAATAACATAAAATATAATAGTTCTTTACAAAAACCCAAAACTGTACTATACATATCTCACACCAGAGTACATAAATCAATAATTACCAGCCTGGACAGTTATGACAACTTGCCCTCACAATTTCTGGTAATTTCAACAAAGACAACCGCAGAATAAAACAAGTACGAGAATACGTCTCGGTCCCCAACTCGTCTCCTGGACTCCATAGCATTCTAACATGAACCTGTAATACTCGGTATGACTCGGGCATTATAATAAAATTACACCCGAGTCCGTCTGGAAACCCAATATGAGAAAAATACACTCAATTTTAATTATTAAAGTTCCAAAATCCTTTGGAAATCAAAGGTATCTCGTAAGACCACACCACATATAAATACGATGGGTTTTTACCTTATGATAACCAAAACATTTCATATCAAAATCATCTGATATCATAATAGTGTCTAAGTACAAATACTTATTCAAATAGTTGAATGCTTGTATCTCACGTTTCAGTATAGTTGGGCACAATCAAAACTGTTCGACAATTATTGGAGAATGGATTCCATACGAATGACTAGGCAATGGGTTATTGCCTGTCACAGCACACGTCTAGAACAGCGTATCGAGACCACGCCGGGATCCCTGCTACACAAGACCGGACTATCCCTGACCTGGATAGACCGAATATACTATCACCCCGGGTGTTCCCACTCTTTTCGAAGCTCCTTCCATAAAACAAAGTAATAACATCCGAGGGTATCTAGAAAGGTGATAAACATACCCTAATTGGGTGCTACTCACTTAGCCTTGTTGCATCTCCCCTGCTTTTCAGTTATTCCCGTTTGATGAGGTAAGAGGCTATGATTACCTTTTGAGGAAATTTTCTCTTAGAATACTCATTATCCTCCAATGACAATATACTAATAGCATTCATCCAAACAAGTCCGTTCCAGGTCTGAACGGAATCGAAGGCACTATTCCTACTACATCCATTTGGAATCACACTCCGGATTAGTAGCGACTAGCCCTTGCACTTCACTGCTCGATCTTCGACTCCATGCTCTTGTCTTCATTTCGAAACGTACTCGTTGGATCGAAGTGGTTTTCGGATAACAAATATGATCCTAGTCTTTTGAAACAACGTTCGATATTTCCGATAAACTCAACCCTGATTCTTTAGGAAATAAAAAGATGAAGTAAGATCGGAGATCACCTCCAAACCTTAGTGGATGGACTTCCTTACAAACATCCTGGAAGAACGAAATGAGTTTATATGTATAGTATAGCATCTCGAACGTAACTGTACCATATAATTCCCACGTTTCCCCTCGATATTCCCAAAGTTATTTTTGGGCCCAGATTTGATAGCCGAGTATTTAACTATCAAATAATATAATCATTCAACCAAATATTCCATTTCTACTGAAAAACACCAAATCTTATTTAATTTAAAGTTTAAATAAACTTAAATCACTTTATCTAAAATAGTTGTCCTTATCTTATCGAATTCAATAAATTCATAAACTATCCTTCAAAAATATTTGAAACCCTTTTCGAAAATATTATGGAAAGTACCACTTCGGTGTCAAACCATGGATTCACAGCTTAATGGTTATGTCTCTATCCCAGAGAAATTCAAGACTTAATTACAGGCATTTACTACCTCCAATTTTGCCATGCAAGCATACCATTACTTCCCAAAAATTTTATTTAATAAATAATCTCAAAATAATGGTTATAAGTTGAAAAATAAATTTCCAAGTTTAATCTAGGCAATTATACTTAGATAAAAGTTATTATACAAAGCCATATTAATATTGAAAGATTATCTTTTAAAAAAATGCTGACTAGTTCTTAAATAAATAATAAATCTTTAACAATCATTGTATGTAACAATTAATAATTAAATATGCTTTAAAAAATTTAAAATAATTAGATAATAATTTCTAGAATATTTTTAACACTTTTAAAGTTACCTAACTAAAAATTAAAAATCCTTTTTTTAAAACAAGCCCAATTTCTCGATTCAAATTCCATTGAAATCTTACTTGAGTTCCAGTATAACAAATTTTATACTTATTTCCAAATTCACTTCTATTCTTTCGAACTATTAAGAATCTCGATTTTAAAACCTCCTTTTTTTAAACAAGTGCCACTTAAGAATTTATTATTTTAAATTCTTTTATATATTTTATTCCATAATCTCTTTTTTACAACATTCCAAATTAGTTAAAAGCAATTCCAAACCCTTTATTTTATCAGATCAATTAACCCAAATTTCCATTTAAATATTTTACTTCAAAAATCCCTTTAAAATTCTTTACCAATTCAACCCATATATTACTGGTGTTTAAAAATACCAAAATCTAGGTCAAAACCTGCCATAACATCCAATCAATTCAAATCACATAATAATCTATCACTGATTATTCCCACAAACGTATATCACTATAAATGAATTTTGTTTCAACATTTTTTGGGAATCCAGTTGGATCCCTCCAACTTATTTCCCTGCATCCACAGATGTTAGCACAACATAAAAAATACCATTTCCGCTTCGAGGTGGAATATCGAGGTATATATGGTCAACCGCTATTATATGGGGCGCATAGGGTCTCATCCGCTACATATATATGCAGGAATATCAATCACTCCAATATATATATATATATACTACTACATATAGTACCACATTCAATTGATAAAAATGAATTGATTCAACCAATCCATCATTTGGTAATTTTAACTATCTAAATTTAAATCCAATAGTCCAAAACTGAGTGAGATTGACTCACCTTGAGTTTTAATTTTGCCAATGTTCTAATTTTAAATTAAATCGAACACGTTCAATTTAACCTAAAATTTCTGCTAGCTCCGATCGACTCTAAACCTATTCCACAGACTCATCGCCACGATCCCTTTGCCACTTGTTTTGTCTGATTCCGAACTCGTATGACAAAGATACAGATTTTTAAAGTTTGAATATAAATTAATATAAATATTTTTTAAAAAACATAACCTAGATCGGCCGTTGATTTCAAGATGACAGATCATAGCCGCACAGGCCTATCTTTCCTCTTCCGTACCAGGTAAGAGACGAACGAAAATAACCCACTAACATCGCCTTCGTTCATCCCTTATCGTGGCCGCCCCGATCATCTAGGACTTGATCGGCCCCCCATATCGAAACCCTACGCAAGCACCACCAATGCCAGAGGACCGGTCGAGTTCAGCGTCACATAGCAGTCGTAAAACGCCATCGAACGTCGTGCCTTCAAACCCAAATTGCTGCCACGTCGTTGCCTGAGAACCCATCATCGCCGTTCACCTCGTAGAGCTCGACAAGCTTTTCGACTTTCACATTGAAACTTGTCACTATAGTTACGTGGATGGAGAGAAAAACGAGGAAGAACAAGGGAGCATTTTGGCCATTAAACAATAGACGGTGGCTATGAGATTGGAACTAAGGTTTCGCTGTTACAACCGTATATATAGGCATATATATTCATATTATTTTAATATTATTTCCAATTTTTACATGCTTTTTCAAACGAACTCCAAATGATGCATGTCGCCTGGCGTTTATAATGTTTTACTCCTATTTCAAACACAATGACATGTTTCAGGGCCTAATTCGATCGTATACGGAAGATAGCTTTTCGAATGGAATTAAAATATTATTTTTTTGATTTTTATTTCAACGCGTCTCTATCCCATACGACCAAACGGTAACTCCAAACGTTACGAAATTTGAAATCCGATAATAGTACACTATTACGGATCCAATGAAATAGGTTCCATTGAATTCCAATACTATGTCTCAGAAGGCTATTTTAACTCGTCGATTAAACGGAGCGTTGTTCAAAATCGTCAAAATCGTTTAAATTTTCAATTTTTAAAACTTACTAAATCCATTATAAATCACATAGAATTTATATTCATATTAGAAATCATTCTGATTCATTTTAAATCAAAATCCAACTATTTACACTATTACTATATATTAATTTCCACTATTAAATGAATATATTTAAATTTCAAACTTTAAATTTATCAACTTTTAATTCTATACAAAGTCTATTTCCGTCACTCTAATTCAAACAAAGCTCAAAATCAAACTATAAATCATTTCCATTTCCATTTGACTCTAGATTCCCATATTTACCCAATTTTCAAATGTTAAATTACTATTTACCAAATCCATTTAATCACTATATTTGAAATTTTAACCCATTTACTAATTCATCCAAAATCTTCATATCCAAAATCAATTAATACTTCAAATTCAACAATTAAATGTTCACAAAAAACGATCAAAATTCTGGGTCGTTATAGAAGCCGATATGGTACTTGAAGTAATAATAGAATAAGCATATTTTAAGATTATGCTTTTGTCTTTTTTGCTCAGGCTGTGCTGTCATACTCTGTTGCTTCTAATTTTGGTTTATTTTCCTAACTCTAATTCTGTATTAAGTAAGTTTAATCGTATTGAATACATAATTGGTATTTAAATTTCTATATATTTTAACGGTTCAACTGCTCGGACCTTCAAAACCTTTGACCTTGGAGCATTACTGTTTGATTGACGGTCCGCTCTTCAAAACTATGGTTAACTATCTTTAATAATAGTTGTAGTACCTTTGGTGTCACACTTTTTTGGTATCAACGTGAACTACCAAAAATAATGTGATTGCCTTACGTAGGAGATGTATGGTTGCGACCTCTAATGAAGTTAAATGACAAATGGGAAAGGTTACAACCATTACGAAGAGGGGTAACTCATCGTGGGGAAGGGCATCCATTCATAAATTTGAAAAATATAGCTATTATATAGATTCATTCGAATGAAGTTGGGCAGTCAACTGAATTTGAGTGATAAACCATATATCAAACTAGAAATAAATTAGTTCAAAATAACCCAGTTTTAATCGATTGAAATTCTTGATTCAGTTGACTGAACTTGTGTTTTGTCGACTGAATCATTAATTTAGTTGACTGAAACTGTATCAATCTTTAAATATAAATATGTGCATATATTCAGTCAACTTATATACCCTATTCAGTCGACTGATTGTTGTTATTTTTTGATCTTTGAAATTGATTTGTGATCAAGTGTGTGTATTTATGCAGTTAATACCCCGCTATTATCCCGCTATAACCCCGCTATATTTCATAGTGGAATTTTACCGCTGTGATTTTTCCATATAGCCTCAAGTATAGCCTTTCCGCTTTAAGCCCCGCTAGTTCCGCTATATCCCGTTATTCCCGCTATATCCCGTTATTCCCGCTATATTCTGCTATTTCCACTATATCCTCTTTAAAAGAAATGAATTGAAAAATGACATTTATCCACTCTAAAAATTGTGAAATTAATTTATTTAATTAAAAATTTTAATATATTTTTAGAAAAAATACTCTAATATTATATTAAATTCAATTATGTTATATAACAGTTTTACATTTTTTTATAGTATATTCGCACATGTTTTTATTTAAAATTATTTATGTATTAATTATACTTCAATTGAATTTTATTTTTTCATTTAATTACCATTTATATATTTGAAAAAATTAAGTATGAGTTTTATATGCTATTTAAGATTCATCTGTGATATCCTCGCTCTATCCTCGCTATGACTTTTTGGACCTCCGTCGCATTGAATCAGCCGAGCGCTTTAACTGCACATGTGTGTATAGCACATAGAAAAGATTTTAATAACTTTATAACTCTATACTAAGATGCTATGAATGATATTAAATTGGTTATGTCATCCTAACCTTATTTTTGTTGAGTACGTCTTCTTGTCTGATTGATCTTTCCCGTGCAAGTGGTTAGTATATAAAATATATCGTTGTATAGTTGTCACTATCATAATATCAAAATACGAGGTACTAACATCGCGGACCGACCAACTCTAAGGGGGATTAATTTTCGCATGTCCGCTTCAATTATGAAAAGTTGAACCAACATTTTTTAACTAGCACAAAAGTTAAGTTAAAAAAAAATACCCGATCCTTGGTCAGCAGTAGACCATAAGCATGAATTGTGCTTAGGCCAAGGAATGTGTATGTAATGAAGGCTATTGAAACTTTGTGGATAAGGTAATCAACAACCATCTAGATTATATAGCTAGACGCATGACCATGGATACCAAAAGGACATAAGATAATTTTATCGATATATATATATATATATATGCAAAATAATTGAAGAAGTTAATGGCGATAACCTATTTAAGGAATATCATCAAACTTTCTTACAGATGGTAATATCATATTATTTCATTGATCATGAGGCCTTTGGAACTTAGATCAAGTTGGCTTACATGCTTTGGTTAAATCTATTCTACTACAACTCGTACTATTTGTTGGATTAGATGCACTGGCAGCGAGGTTAAAATTGTGAATTTTTTAAAAATAATTTCCTTTTATTAAATTGCACAATGCCTTTATTTCGTGTTTGTTTAAATAAAATTTGTTTATACTAACCGAATTTAGTATTTTGATTAACAAAAGCGATTTGAAATATTTAATTTAATTAATTTGATCAAACCATTGATTAAATGTTAATGTTAAAATAAAGTTATTAATAATTTAATATATAATTAATTTATTAGTTTATATTCTGATATATTATGATATTCATATTCATAATATGAACATCATAACAATATATACATATAACCTATATTAAGGGTTCATGAGGAATACTGGCTACTTTTTCCTACGGTCAACACCACGTTGAAGTGCGATATGTGTCTATATATATAGTTTTAATATTAAACAAACAATCCTATAATTATTATTATTATTATTATTATTATTATTATTATTATTATTATATCAGTAATCTAAATATTTTATTAGTGTGTGTGTATACATATGTATATAAATATATGCACTTTGAAAATATGTAAATATATATAAAAATAATTATAAATTAGTCTATCTGCTATAAGAAAATTATTATATATATATATAATCTGTTTCATTTTCCATCATGTATATTTGTGTCAATTTAAAATTCAAAATTTAAATATTTTTACTTATACAGTTTTTTTTGTGCTTCAACCATTGATGTTCAAAATAACCTTTTTAATTATTTACGGTCAAATTAACTAAGTTTTTATTCAAAAATTAAACATTTTGACTTAGTAATATGATTATAAAATATATAATGTATATTATCCGATCCAAAAATATTAATATTTTTATTAATATATATCTAAATGGATATTTAAAATTGTATATATATATATATATATATTTATGTGTGTGTATAGCAAAATTAGCTTTTCGAAACAACAAAGTAGTTCTTTTTTAACTTAATATATACTTTAAAATTTTATTTTGAAATAAATTTGTTATAAACGTCTATATATAAAAGTAATATAATTTTTTTTATTTATTTATACTAGTCAAAACATATATGTTTATAATACTATATATATTATATAGATTTATAAGTATATATTCATATATTTGAAAATAATTTATGATTTAAAAAGATCTAAAAATTAAAAAAATTAAATTTTTTAAATTGATGGCAAGCATATGAAGATCATATATGATAGTGGTGATGAAATATTTGTTTATGTAAGTGAATATATATATAAATAAATAGAATATATCTTTCATCAAAATGACCTACCGAGAGTCGTTGAGTTGTTTGTTCTGTTTGTCCACTTAGAGCACTATTATATCTTGTTTTAATTCATTTCGCAAAGATGAAGATATGCATTTAGCAAGGCTAAAAGGGGTCTGCTATGGGTGAAGGCACAACATCAAAAAATCTATGTTTATTTTTAGTGAAGGTTACCGGTGTTTATGGCTAAAGCGCTGTATGTTTCTCTCCACTATTTCCTCTAGCTATTGAGACTTGGTAAATCCCCAAAAAATTCCTTGATATAGTGAACCCATAATATTGTCCTATCATGATCAAACACTCAATACTCCTTTTGAATCATTGTTTTCTAACTTCAAAATCAATTGAACCATTGTGTACTTTCATACATCATTCTGTCCGATTTTAAGCCTGAAATAAATAAGTATAATTAGCCATAAATATTAGTGCAATATTTGTATTAATTACAACATTTATAAGTTAATTTTATTCTTGGTCGAATTTCAAAATAATGGACAACGAGGTTGTATTAACTCTCAAATGTGAATTTGATCCACAATCAATATTTGAATAGTTTAAATACCAAAGTCTATGTGAAATTTGTTGAAGCACATTATAGGGTTAGGTTCAACACTTATAGCTCATTTAGGTGAAATCGTAATTTCGATCTAATATATGCTCAATCAGTAATGATTGTTTGTATACGTATTTTTTTCACAATCACTATACCGCTTAGGTATCTAGAGTTTGGTCTTGTTAAAGTTAGGGGTATTGTAACGACCCAGGATTTTGCATATTTGAAATTGAAATATTTAATTGATTTTAAATATTTAAAATTTAATTTTTAAATTGAATTTCAAATATAACCATTTATCAGACGATTTATTATTGAATTAAATAATTAGAAATTAGGTAAAATATGGAATCTTGAGTTTTAAGTTTGTTAAAAATAATTTGAAGGCTTGTAAAATTTATATTGATAATATTGAAGATAATAGAACTTTAGAAATTTGGATTGAAAGGTGGTTTGTTCAGTTTTAAAAGTATACCGTTTAAATTGATGTTTAAAAATAGCCTACCGAGGCAGAGGCTCAGAATTTGACAAAACCAGTTCCATTGGATCCATAGCGATGTCTTATTATCGGATTTCAAATTTCGGAACGTTTGGAGTTATCGTGTGGCCGTATGGTTTGTAAACGCGCTGAAATCTTTATCGAAAATTTAACGATAATAACTGGGTCCAAAAAGCTATTTTCTCCATACGATCGAATTAGGACTCGAAACCTTTTCCATGGCATTCGAAATAGGGGAATAACATTATGAATTCCTAGCTGCACGTCTCGATAGGAGGCCAAGATTTAAGTTGCATTTATCTAGACAATTTGAATTTAATTAAAAATATATATATATTTATATTCTGGTCAACTTTAGCTGAATTTATAGCACATAATAGCTTTTTCATCTCCCTTCACATCACTGTACTCCAACCTCAGCCGACTAATCCTGTCCCCCACTCATTCACCCAAACATCCTTTTCTGTCCGCCTTCCCTCCACCTTTTTCTTTTTAAAAACCTAAACCAGACTACAAAAAAAAATAGAAGCAAAAGGGAAAATGGCCGAATAAACCTTCTTCATGTTGAATCACATTTTCACCTTTCCTCATTGTCAGTTTTTAACCAAGTTCGATCAAAAAAATATAGAGATCGCGAGCCCTTCTTCTTCCTCTCTGAGTTTGAAAGCAAATTCGTGATGAAAATCGCGAGCCCAAGCATGCATGTGTGAGTGGAAGAGAGGCGCGAAGCGATGGGGGTGCACGTTCGAGTTCACAATAGTTGGATTGGTCGCGATAGTTTTTAGGTCGCGCGTGAGGGAGCTCAGAGGAGGGATGCAAGCACGCGCGATGATTCGTTAAGGCCAGTTCGTCAATTGGTGGAGGAACGTACCACGTGCAGGTAAGAGGATTTCATAATTTGAGCTTGTGAGTGGACATGAGGGTGGGTCATGCTCGTGTCAGGTCGCGATTCTTTGCGAAGCTCGACGGCGTTGCTTGGAGTGAGGCTTTTAGTGGCAAGGGCTGGTTCGCTGTCTTCGCTGGGAGTAGTGAGGTTTAAGCAATTCTTTTTTCCAATTTAAAATGTATTTAATATGTACGTATATGTGTATATATATTAGGAAGGAAATTTTATAGTAAAGTCAAGATTTATTTAAAATATACATATATAAGGTTGAAACAAAAAAATATACGTGTATAAGGAAAGAAAAATATAGAGATTGTAAATGTTAGAGAGTTTATATAAAAATAGATTTTTAATTCTATATAGATTATTATTATAAGTATATATGTAGTTTCAAAAAGAAATTAAAGATACATACATGTTTAATGAAAAATAGTTTAAATTGAATTAATAAATGGTAATTGACAGTTCGATTTGTTCAAATATTAATAAACTATATGATGTTTGTGCAAGGTCCAAAATCATGAAGAAATAGCCAGTTTGGGTCGGATTACAAAATAAAAGTCAAAGGTGAGTTAATCTCACTCAAATTGGATTGATGGTGAATTTAAATAGTTAAAATTTAAATTATTGGTTGATTGATTGAATTGATAATTTATTACCAGTCTGGATGTGAGATTATATATAGTAGTATATATATAATGGAGTCGTTGATATTCCGGCATTGTATAGCGGATGAGACCGTATGTGCCCTGCATCACAGTGGATGATCCTATATACCATGATATCGTGCCTTGAAGCGGGATTGGTATTTTATTTGTTGACTAACATCTATCGATGCAGGAAAATAGGTTGGAGGGATCCAACTGGATTCCTTAAAATGTTGAATTTATTTTCATATTCTGTTATACGAAATGTTGAATAATCTGTGATATATTATGTTGGAAAATTAGTTTATTTGATGTTAATATATTGCTGGATATATTGTGGCATTTTAAAAATATAAATATTGAATTTTAAAAAGAAATAAAAAGGGAAAATTTAAAGAAAGAAATTTATAGTAAAGATGGATAAATTTAGAAAGAGAAGAATTGAGAAAGAAAATAGTTGATTTTTAAATCCTATTTAATAGACTCCGGAATATGGAAAAGAACGGGGTCTTGAATAAATGTGAATTAAAGGATTTTTGAGGTAAGGACTTAAGCAATATTGATTTTAAGTACAAAGGATTTATTTTAAAACTTAAGTTTTAAATAAGTTGGGAAAAATAAAAGGAGAGTTTTGAAATAGAGTATGAAATTGATATTTCATATTGAATAAGATTTTAAATCATAATTAAAGGAGTAAAACTGGAATTAGTGGATTTCGGGATAAATTTGGATAAATCGAGAAATAAATTTGAAAGGGAATTTAATTCGAAGAATCAATTTGAAAATCGATTAAGTGTAGTGATTAAAAGGAGAACGAGACTGAAATTTATAAATTGGGTTTATAAATAAAGTGAATAAATATCAGTGGATATTTTGAGATTTTAAATTCACGGTGGGAATTTACAAAGGAATGAGTAAATCATTTTAAAAATAAAAGAATAGTTTTATTTTTAAAAAAGGGTATGAAAAAGAAAATTTACGGGATTGGGACGTAAATTAAACTGGAAATAAATCGAGAAGGATTTATAAATGATTAGATGGGATATATTGGAGTGGAAAATGTATTCTCCTGAAAAGCTAAGCATATTTTCAAAGAAAGATTTTTAAGTATAAATTGGAGGTTTTAAAGATGTTTGAAAGAATGTTTTAGAAAAGTAGCTATTTGAAAATTGTTAAAGTAAATATTTATTTAAGTCAATTTTAGTAGTTAATTACGTTTAAAAGGTTAAATTAGTATTATGATTTAAAGGATAATTATTAACTATTTATATTTTACATAATAGTTTTATTTTAAAGCAGTTTTTGGCTAAAGTTTTACTTGGGAAACCATTATAGAATTTCATAACTATTATTTTGAACAAAGCGATTTAAGAAGTTTTATTTTTAAATTTTTAAGTATATATTTTTGGATAAAGTGATTTAGTTATGTGAAAACTAAATTTGACATGACTTGGTGCTTTTAAGTGGAAATAAAATATTTGGTTGTGATTGTTAATTTGATAGTTAAATAACCGATATCAATATTGGCCAATGCGCTGACCATTTTGGAGAGACCGAGATCGAGTTTAATTATCTAAAAACCACTTCAATCCGGTTTGAACGCTTGCGAATGAAGACCATAAAGATGATGAAGACGGTGATTCGTTTTTTCCAGACCTAGGGTAACTTGAATGGACGAATGCAATTGGACCATCGTAAGGAGGACGATGAGAATTCTAAGTGAAATGTGTTCTAAAAAGGTAATGCATAGCCTTAAGCCTCGTCAACCGAGAAAGGCTAAAACAAAGGAGGTGTGACGGCCCAGAATTATGAACATTTGAAATAGAAATATTTAATTAATTTTGAATAATTTGAAGTTATTTTAACTTGAATTTCAAATATAACTATGAATTTGGTAATTAAATTAATAAATTTAATGATATGAAATTGGAAAAAATATTGAATCTTGATTTTTAAGCTGGATAAAAATATTTTAAAAAGCTTGTAAAATTTAAACTGATAATACTGAAGGTGATAGAACTTTTGAAATTGAATTTAACCGTGTTCTGTTCAGTTTTGAATATATATATCGTTTAAATCAATATTTAAAATAGCCTTCCGAGGCATAGTCTTGGATTTCGACGAAACCAGTTCCATTGGATTTAATAATGTTTTATTATCGGATTTCAATTTTCATAGCATTTGGGATTGTCATGTGGCCGTACGATAAGCAAACGCGTTGAAATTAAATCGAAAATTCAATATATCAGCTGGGTCCGAAAATCTATCTTCTCCATACGATCGAATTTGGACTCGGAAACTTTTCCACTCCGTTCGGAATAGGGGTATAACCTTATGAACGCCTAGCGGCACGCCTCGATTGGAGATCGAGATTGTGAGTTGCGATAATCAAACAATTTGAATTTGAATTTAAAATTTATATTCACATTCAAATGAGAAAATTTAATGTCTCTTCTCTTTTAACACTTGCATATCTTTTAAAACACTTAGCATCCAATTTTTAACACGCATCTCTTTTGTTTTGTAAATCTTAGCCGAGCATCTTAAGAGTAAAATCAAAATAATTTTCAAATGAAAACTATTTGTGCTTGTTAAAAATAAATAATGGACGAAGCCTAGGAAATTCAAAAATCATATTCACGAAAAGCGCGGAGCCTTAAATTTGTGAAATCAAGCTCGCGAGCATGGCCGTGTAGAGGGAATCGAGACTAGGCTCGAGCGTAATTGATCGATATGGCGAAGGGAGGCGCTCGATTTGGAGCACGTGATGAAGGTTTATTGGATCTGGATGGCGCGTGATTCGAGAGGACGACGGCGATAGTAGATTATGGGCGACGTTCAAATGGTGGATCAGAAATTGGTGGGTGTTTGTTTGTGATTTGGGGTCGGCGATGAAGCTTGGGTTGTCACGAGGCAAGTCGAGTCGGTGATGTCGCGGTTTGAGATTCGCGATGGTGATTTTCGAAGGGACGGTGGAGGCAGGGTCGAAGCCTTTGCATGAGCACGCATTCATCGATGGTAGTCGACAAGCTAGGAGAGGATTGTCGCAGCAGTAGGATATGAAAGTAATCTATTTCAATTTAGCATATATATATATATATATATATATATATATATATATATATATATATATATATATATATACAGTATACGTAAAACAGAAAAAAATACAATAAGTTTATAAAATCAATTTACTTCTTTAATTTGTTGATTTATATGTATATATATAGTAGAGAGAAGTATAATATAAAATATCTATATTTACACATACACATATTTAAAAAATATTTGGGAAAAACAGGAAATTTTGTAGACTTTGGAAAACATAGGAATATATACAAAGATTGGATTTTTATCTATATAGATTATTTTCAAAAAATATACGTGAAGATTCAAAAATAAAATAAGTATACCTTTTAATCTACTAGTTTATTTTAAAATTGTGTATTTAGGGTAATTAATTTACTTAATAAACTAATTAATTATTTTAGTCAGTAAAGAATTATTCAAAGGAAATTATTAAAAATAAAAACTATTGGTTAATTTGGCTTATCAAATAGGAAAAAATTAATTTGTTCGACTAATTCGAATATTAATAAAACCTTATGATGTTTGTTGCAAGGTTCAAAAAAAATCATGAAATCAAGCTGGAATGAAAATGGGTTGCATGCATAGTTAAAGTTGAGATCTTCTCACCCACTTGGTTGCTCATTTAACTTAAATAGTGAAATTTAAATTCTGGATGTGCTTGGATGAATTTGACAACTTATCTATTGGTGATATTAGATATAGTAGTGTGCGCGCGCGCGCGTGCACACACACACACACACATATTAGAGTGATTGATTTTCCGCATTATATAGCAGATGAGACCCTATGCGCCGCATAATAGCGGATGATATGAATAATCCCATATACACGATATTCCACCTCGAAGTGGAATTGGTATTTAATTTTTATACTAACATCTGTGGATGTAGGGAAACAGGTTGCAGGGATCCAACTGGATTCCTCAAATTGTGTGAATTTATTTCATATGTTGTGATGTGATTATTGATAATCTGTGGATGATTTTATTGGTGATTGAAATTTATTGAAGACTATGGTTTGGCCGAATACATTCTAGTATTTTAACATACCAGGATATATAATTGGAATTTTGGAAATTAAAGTACAAGATTTTAAGTGAATTTATTTTAGAAATTGGATAAATTTAAAAGAAGAAGTTTAAAAGTATAAAAGTTGATTTTTGTAACTTTATCGAATTAATTCCAAAATATGGGAAAAGATTTAAAAAAAAGAAGTGAATGGATTTTGAGGAATATTGTTTAAAAGTTAAAGAATTTATTTTAAAATTCAAATTTTAAAATCTAAATGAAAGCGTGAATATTGGAATAATGATTTTTGAAATTTGGATAAATAAAGGAATAATTTATAAATGGAAATAAATTTTTGAAAATCAATTTGGAAATCGATTTGGTGTTTGAAAATAAAATTTTAGAAATCGATTTGGAAATCGATTTGGTGTTTGAATATACAATTTTGAAAATCAATTTGGAAATTGATTTGGTGTTTGAAAATAAATTTTGGAAAATAAATTTGGAATTTGATTTGGTGTTTGAAAGTGAATATTTTAAAATCGATTTGAAAATCGTATATGAGTGAATATTTGAAAATTTAAATTCACAATGGGAATTTATAAAGGAAAGGGAAATTTGAATATACCCTTATAAATTCACAATCGTATATCAGTGGATATGCACACAACTATGTATTCAAAGTTAGTCTTCCATGAATTTCCTTAACTAAATAGCCATCTTCCAATCCGAGGGATGATTGAGAAGAATCCATTTTATCCCCTCCTTCAAATCCAATTTTTTTTTGATTTAGTTTTCTATGAAAATCGCCTTTGCATTCCCAATGCATGCAAATATCAATATCTTTATCTTGGCTGAGACCCAAACCCTTGAATTAACTATCCCTTGTAAAATCTTGACTATAATCTTATCTAGAATACATTTTTGTGGTTTGAACTTCTAGACTTTACCATTTCTTAATGACCTTCCATAAATGAGACCTTTAACCAAATATTACATCTTATCACTTCATTCCAATTATTTCATGATTGAGATAACTCAATTTGGAATAATCCCTCATCGTTTTAATCCAATAAACATGACAATCAATACTTTGGTTTATAATTAGGGGTTTCTGTATCTTAATGCATTGGAACTACTTCACCCCCAAAGGAAAGTTTTACTGTGTAAATTTCTATGTCTTATCCCAAAAGGAGTGTGTTATGTTTGGAATTACAAGGAATTATCTTTTTCATAGTTATTGAAATAGACAGTATAACACAGAGTAAATATCCCTGTTTTATACATATCTATCTGTTTAGGTGTATTCCTCGTCATTTCAAATGTTGTAGTTTTATTTATAAATATGAACTTGATAATCCATAGGTATTTAAGTTGCATCCCTCTATATTCCAATGAATTAAAATATTATTTAAATTCCATTTTCGATTTTATCACTACTTTTATTTACATCTACTGACCCATCTCAATTATCCAACAAAATCTAGGATCACCCAAATCCCAACAATTTACTGTAACGATCGGCCTTTTCAACTTTTAGAAGCCGACATTAATGCATTCACGGTATTCATGTGCCGAGCATCCGAGTGCTAGAAAGACAGACTGTTTGGGGAAAAAGAAAAGACAAAACATAATCTCATAACGTGACGTGCAATCAATAATGTAACAACAAATCTTTACAAAAGAAAAACAGAACTTTATTATACATATATCAATCAGAGTCAACTAATCAATCAATAGCCTAGACAATTACAACAACCTGTCCTCACAATTGCTGATAGTGGAGAATAGAATATATGTGAATACGACTTGGAGGCATCTAACTTGTCTCCTGAAGCTTCAAATATCTAAACTGAATCTATATGTATGCTCGTCTGACCCAAGCATTATAATAAAATAACATCCGGATCAGTTTGGTAAACCAGCATGAGAAACAACCTCAATTGAATTTTAATGTTATAATAATCTTTTAAAAATAAAGGCATCTCATAAGATCACGTCGCATATAAACACGATTGGGTTTTTTCCTTATGATAACAAAAACATTTTTATAAAAAATCCTTATAATAATGTCTAGGATACAAATACATATTAATCATAGCCAAAATTGTTACATTATTAAATTCTAGCATACTAAGTTTAAAATTAAGTCCGCACGATGCTTATTGGAGAATGTATTCCAACAATAGCAGGGTAAGGGACTACCTTCCGTACAATACACCTTTAGATAAAATGCACCTGGGATCAGACTCTAAACTTGGTCCACCTCTGCCAATACATAACCGGTCTACCCCTGAACTTGGATAGTACTAAGTATGTCATCACCCTGGTTTCTTTCCAACCTTAATCGAGAGCCCTCTTGCACAACCAAATCCATAATATGATGATCTAGAAAGGTGACGACACACTCTAATTGGAACAACCTATATAGCTCTACCATATCTACCCTTTTTTATCCATTTTCGAGGGGTGAGGCTTGAGGCTACGATTACCTTGTATATAGAAATTCCACTTGTAAAGCTAACATTTCCCTTTAAGCAGAATTGCAATGCTCGCATTCATCCATACAAGTTCATTCTAGGTCTGAACGAAACTGAATGCACTACTTCTACCACATCCATTTTGGAACCACAATCAGGATTAGAAGCAAGTAGCCCTTGCAAATAGAACTCTATCTTCGATCATCTTCAATATGTTTACCATTCAAACCCTTATGCCAGTTCAAAGTGGTTTTCAGATAATATGTTCGATCCCAATCTCTCCGTACCAACAATGATAATTTTAAACTGACCAAGTTTGATACTCGGTTATTTAGTTATCAAAAAATCAAACAAGCATCAATCAAATCGGGGATTTATTTCCAAACGGAAACCAACATTGGTCTGGCATATAAGCATCCACTAACCTTTTTAATAAATCCTTTAATGAATTAAAATCACTTTGTAAATACTTGTATCAAATTACTTTCTCAAGGATATATTGACAAACCCTTCATAATACTTTCAATACTTAGATAAATATCCATACACTTATCTCAACATATAAGTGTATTCATAAAAAAAAATACACTTTCACTACTTAGAAAATATATTTATGCAACTCTAAAATCATTTATAGAACTCCTTTTATAATTCTCCAAAACAATTTATAAAACTCTTTTATAAATCTCCAAAATAATTTATAAAAACTCTTTCTATTAACTTCTAAAACCATCAATAGAACTCTTTTTATAAATTTCGAAAACCATTTATAAAGCTCTTTTATAAATCCATAGAACTATTTGTAAAACTTCTTTTATAAATCTATAAACCCATTTATAAAATTTTATTCTTTTACGAATGTCTTTTGTAAAGATACTTCATAAAAATTCTTTATAAAGCCTTTTTGAAAATTCTTATAAATTCAAACTCCATTTACATTTATGAACAATTTAACAAATCTCTTTTATTGAATGAGATTACTTTTATAGATCAATTTATTATTTAGAAATAAAATTAATCTGGTAAATTAATTTGTTTTAAACAACCTGACAAATAATAAATTAACTTTGTAACATCATTAATAAAAAAATTTGTTAACTCCAAAACATTATTAATATAATAATTAATAACTTCAAAACATTATAAATAAATAATTACTATTGACTTCAAAACATTATTATATACTAACAATTATTAATAGCAAAACATTGCTAATAAATAATAATTATTAACTTTAAAATAATATAAATATAATAGTTAATAATTACAAACCTTATTAATGAGCCAATAATAATCAATCTTCAATCTATTACTAATAAAGAAAATTCGTTAAACTAATTTACTCGGTGTCTTTTTGAAATTCCAAAAATGCCATTGCTTTCGTGTATGGATAGCTGCTCTGCGCTGCATAATACGGCTAATACCACTCTACTGAATTTCAGTTTTATGCACTAATGTGAAGCCCGCTCTCTCCACTGCAATGGTTACTTCTTCTTTTTGTATAAAACAAACATGGGCCTGTATCTTTCAGCCCAACCAGAGAACAGATTATCAAATTATATTTTCTTAAAAGTTTCCTCTTCCATTGAAATCAAAACTTCCAAATCGAAAAAATACTCGTGGGTGCGAACTGAAAAAGAAACCCTTAGAAACCATGGCGTACCTCAGCGAAGAGGATCTTCTCCTCAAGAGCTTCATGGCTGAAGTTAGCGAAGTCGAGAGGGACAACGAGGTCCTCAGGTACATCAAATTCCTTATTTTTCGGCTATTTAATTGATATTTACCATTTTCAATCTGAATAGTCTATTCATGTTTTTATCTCATTTTAGGGGTTGATAATGATCATTTTTTGTTAATCTCTCTATGCACTTTCTGCTTGTTATCCCACTTTTTGGCAAAGCTGAGATACCTACAAATTAACTGAAAATCGATTATAACAAGTCATGAATATCAACTATGCATTGCAGGATAACCATGGATATCGATGAATTTTGTCCGAGTCCGGATCGGGCTGTAATTGACAAGACATGACAGGCAAAGCCATAGAAGCCTGTGTTCCAAATTTCAAGTCAATCCGAGTTCATATGCTCAAGATGTGATCGATGCAAGTTGAAGGAAAAAGTTACATTTTCGTATCCATCAAGCAGCATTAGCTTCGTATCGATGGAGTCCGTATCCATCATCACGTCTCCATTCGAATCCATCAACTTCGCATCGATCGAGTTCGAATCCATCGAGGAACCTCGGCTCGCATCGATCGAATTCGTATCCATCAACAGAACATGCGCCTCGTATCGATCGACAACGTCCTGTTTTGTATCCATCCAGCTAGACACGGTCTGTATCCATGGACGAGTTTCCATTCGTATCCATCATCTTCGTATTGGTCAGGGATGCAAGTCCTTCGTATCCATCTGTCTCGAGTCCATCAGACGACTTCACATCCATCAGGCACTGACCACTTCGTATCCATCAGGGGTCCTTTTTCGAATCCATGAATAATTGCCTGTTCGAATCCACCGAGCCAAACAGGCCAGAGATGGCGTGTGAGTTATGGATGCGAATGCGGCGAAATACTCGAAGTGACTCGATCAAACCGGAGTGAAAATCAGATTGACACGAAGAGCGCATGCCACGTCAACCTGCTCACGCGCATCGCCATCGAGTCGAAGTGATCGGTTCGAATGAATGGATTCGAACCAAACAGCCATCGAGCAGACCAATTTCGTATCGACCATATCTCCTAAACCATTGATCCAAATGCAATGAAATTTTCACAGCAGCTTGCGTACATGCTAAAGAACCATCCTGGCAAATTTCAGCTCGATTGGAGCATTTTTTGATCGATACGTTGAAATTGTTTCGTATCGATCACAGAACTAGTCGAAACTTGGTGGGGTCGGTCGCATGGGCCCACTCACGTGCCATAAGAAGTCTCCCGAAGTTTGAGCACGGCGTCAGCCTCCTACTCCTATAAATAGCCCCCTGAAGCCTATAGAAAAAGGATCTTTTGCCAACTGAACGCCCAGACTCTGCCGGATTCATTTCTACACTTCAATACAACTATTGTACTCGAAATTCTCCATTGTTACTGCTATAATCAATTGTAACCAGCAAGGATAATCAATAAAAGGTAAAACTTTGAAGTGGTCGTAGGCCGGAGATAGCCAAACCACTATAAATCTTGTGTCTCTGTTCATTATTTCTGAATTGTTGCTTGCTGTTTACTTAGATCTGTGATTAATACTACCGATTTATATTCATACTTTGGTGCTTTCACGATATTTAGGGTTTGTGACCAATTTTGGCGCAAACACTTTGGTGCTTTCATTGAGAGGAACAAGCACCCGCTACATCGGATAGAAGTTCAGATTTGAAAAGCTTGAAGAATTCAAACTTAGAGAAAATGACTCGACAAACAAGACAAAGAGCTGAGAGAAGCCAGCAAGGAGGAAGCCAGGAGGCATCCTCTGGAGCTGTAGAAGGACAAGCATCGATCTACATCACCCGGGATGAGATGGAGGCTATGGCTAATTTAATGCATGAAAGAATGATGAAAAGCCAATAGGAGATGCTGCAGAATTCTTTGAACAGATGAGAGCAGCGAACGTGCAGAACCTTGGGCCAACTACAGCGGCTGTAAGTGCAGGACAAGGAGTCAGGATTGCAGAAGCCATTGAAGGTCAGGTTCAAGACCGTAGTGCAGGACCTGAAGGAAATCAACCAGGACTTGGGGGCAGATCCTCAGGATCAGACACTGGAAGAAGCATAGATGAAGCTCAGCAGGATGGAGTCAATGCTACTGTTACTGAGCCACATGAAGAGTATGTACCCGAATTCCCTTCAAGACTTGGGGGGTAGGATAGAAACACGACGAGGGGGTAACCCCTGGATGGAGATGAAAGAATGATTGGTCTAGTGCGACGAATCATGAGAGGAAGATTGTCGAGCGGAGGGTTAGAAGAAGTCAGTCGGATTCCTTTCACTCCGAATATCAGAAATGTAAGGAACCCTCCAAAGTTCAAACTGCCTATGCTGGATCCTTATGATGGGAAGTCAGACCCAACAATGCACATTACCAGATACATCAGGATATGGAAGTGCTGGGGGCATCCGAGGAAGTGATGGCTCGGTGCCTCCCTCTATACTTGTCAGATTTGGCTGCACTTTGGTTTGGACAGCTGGAGACTGGATCAATCAGAACATGGGGCGAGCTTGTAGATTGCTTCATGAGACAGTTTAGGGTCCACGTGACGCGACCCAAAAGTGTGATGACTTTGGCTTCGATAAAGCAGAGGACCGGAGAGTCCATAAAAGATTTCTTACTGCGATTCAATGCAACGGTGGCTTCTGTAGATCGCCCGGATCCATCGATGCTTTTGATGGCGGTAGTGGCAGGAGTTGGGGAAGGCACCGAATTCAAAGATTCTTTGGCAAGAGATCCACCACAAAATCTTGGAGAATTTTATCATGAAGCTGAAAGATTCATTCGGCTGGAAGAATCACGAGCCGAAAGGCGAGAAATAAACGCTGTGCAGGGCGAAGGGACCGCCGGGGAACAGTCCGGAGCGGACAAAGGAAAGAGAAAGCAGGACGATAGACATGATGGTCCTAACAAACGAAAGAAATTCCGAGAACCCAGATTCAAGCAATATACAAACCTGATGGTAAGTTTAGAAAGGATTTACACTGAAACTTGGGGGCAACTCCTCTATCGAAAACCACCCAAGAGAGATCCCACTGAGCGGGAGCGTAGAACCGGAAAATATTGCCTATTCCACGAGCTGGATGGGCATACTACCGATGAATGCCGTCACCTAAAAGATGAGGTGGAAGAACATGCCAGGAGTGGTAGATTGCCACAATATATCAAAGAACGAACGACGGTCGTAAGACTTGAACAACTGCCGCCTCCACCTAACAGAACTGATCCTGGATCGGGATCACGACTCGTCATCAATTGACTATGATGGCAAGGGCCAATTTTGAGATTTGGACTTTGGTCAATTAGTTTTCTTAGATTTGATTTTAAAAATAAATGGCTATTTTACTCACTCATGTACGGGAACCGGAGAGATCCTTAGGCATGCTCTGAGATGGAAATAGACCGACCTGCCCGGAGAGGCAATGTTTAGTTTTTTCCTGATGTTTGAGATTGAACATCTAGGACTCGAATTTAATAAATAAACTTGAATTTCTTGAAATAAACCTTTGACCGGAGAGTTAAACGGTAAATGTTAAATACCAACATGAAAATGATCGCTTTATGACCCTACCCGGAGAGGGGGGGGGGTCCGGAGTGCAAGAAGTGAGTTGCTTTGCCGGAGAGCGACAGGATCGACTCACTTAACGTCGTTTCCCATTCACCGGAGAGTGATTGGATCGGGATTCGATAAGATCCCGGAGAGGCTGTGATCGGCCCCCAATTTAGGCCATGACATCCCTTAATGTTCAGATACACTGAACCGGAGTGTAAGAAGTGAGTTGCTTCGCCGGTGAGCGACAGGATCGACTCACTTAACGCTGCCTCCCCTTCATCGGAGAGTGACAGAATGTGATCCAGCAAGAGCCCGGAGAGGCCATGATCGGTTTATAACAACCAAGACATCGCTATATGCCCTAGCCGGGGCCGGAGTGCAAGGGATAGAGAGCAACGCCGGAGTGCAATGGGATCTTTCTATTCAATCGCCAAGTCTAGAATTGGCTTGGCAAGGGTCCGGAGTGACCACTGATAGTCCGGAGAGACTGTATAATTTCATTCTTAACTTCCACTGGAATAAATGGATAACGATTTGGCTTCGAACAACCATGAACTTGATTAAAATTTCTATAAACTCTGAATAAAACGTGAACTCACTGCATTCGATTTGAGACTGATCAGAACACACCTTTAACCAAAAGGCATGTTTTGGGGGGCAAAGTGTTATCCCACTTTTTGGCAAAGCTGAGATACCCACAAATTAACTGAAAATCGATAATAACAAGTCATGGATATCAACTATGCATTGCAGGATAATCATGGATATCGATGAATTTTGTCCGAGTCCGGATCGGGCTGTAATTGTCAAGACATGACAAGAAAAGCCATGGAAGCCTGTGTTCCAAATTTCAAGTCAATCCGAGTTCATATGCTCAAGATGTGATCAATGCAAGTTGAAGGAAAAAGTTACATTTTAGTATCCATCAAGCAGCATTAGCTTCGTATCGATGGAGTCCATATCCATCATCACGTCTCCATTCAAATCCATCAACTTCGCATCGATCGAGTTCGAATCCATCGAGGAACTTCAGCTCGCATCGATCGAGTTCGTATCCATCAACAGGACATGCGCCTCGTATCGATTGACAACGTCCTGTTTCATATCCATCCAGCTAGACACGGTCTGTATCCATGGACGAGTTTCCATTCGTATCCATCGTCTTCGTATCGGTCAGGGATGCAAGTCCTTCGTATCCATCTGTCTGGAGTCCATCAGATGACTTCCCATCTATCACGCGCTGACCACTTCGTATCCATCAGGGGTTCTTGTTCGAATCCATGAATAATTGCTTGTCCGAATTCACCGAGTCAAATAGGCCAGAGATGGCGTGTGAGTTATGGATGCGAATGCGGTGAAATACTCGGAGTGACTCGATCAAACCGGAGTGAAAAGCGGATCGACACGAAGAGCACGTGCCATGTCAACCTGCTCACGCGCATTGCCAACGAGTCGAAGTGATCGGTTCGAATGAATGGATTTGAAGCAAACAGCTATCGAGCAGACCAATTTCGTATCGACCATATCTCCTAAACCATTGATCCATATGCAATGAAATTTCCACAGCAGCTTGCATACATGCTAAAGAACCATCCTGCCAAGTTTCAGCTCGATTGGAGCATTTTTTGATCGATATGAAATTGTTTCGTATCGATTACAGAACGAGTCAAAACTTGGTAGGGTCGGTCGCGTGGGCCCACTCACGTGCCAGAAGAAGTCTTTCGAAATTTGAGCACGATATCAGCCTTCTACGTCTATAAATAGGCCCATGAAGCCTATAGAAAAAGGATCTTTTGCCAACTGAACGCCCAGACTCTGCTTGATTCATTTCTACACTTCAATACAACTATTGTACTCGAATTCTCCATTGCTACTGCTATAATCATCTGTAACCAGCAAGGATAATCAATAAAAGATAAAACTTTGAAGTGGACGTAGGCCGGAGATAGCCGAACCACTATAAATCTTGTGTCTCTGTTCATTATTTCTGAATTGTTGCTTGCCGTTTACTTAGATCTGTGAGTAATACTGCTGATTTATATTCATACTTTGGTGCTTTCACGTTATTTGGGATTTGTGACCAATTTTGGCGCAAACACTGCTGATAAGTAATGTTTTGTTACAGGATACTTTCATGTTTCAAGTTGAATCCATTTAAACATTTGAATTTGCCTTTTGACTCGTATAAATAATAATTATGTTCCAAAATAATATTATCAATAATAATTATAGATTCTGAAATGTTATTAATAAATACTGTTATAAATTCCAAAAAATTGTTAATAAATAATTATTAACTTCAAAAAATATTAATTATTTAATAAATAACTTTTCACAATGTAAAATATTTATAAATAACTTTAAAACAATGTTAAATATAAATAAACAACTTTTAAAATACCATTGAATAAAAGTTAAACTACTTAAAATCATTATTAAATAATAGTTGAACAACCTTAAAACGTTTCTAAATGATTCAACAAAGACAAATAAAAAGAGTTGGTGTAAAATAGAGAAGTTCACAAAAAGAACTTTTCAACTTTTGTTAATGTCCTCTCCCTTCCCGCCCATCCCTCCCATCCTTCCCATACTTATTTATAACGATCCCGGTTTTAAGCCAATTTTAATTTGGAAATTTATATAATTTTTTGGATTTAATTGTGAATTAATTTGAGTTTTTCCAAATTAAATAAGATATTTGTTTGTTTGTTTATAATTATGTATGTAAATTGATTATAAATTGAATTTTGGAATTGAAATTCAAATATAAATATACTGAAAATAAATTGGATTTTAAATTCTGTATTATTTTAAAATTAATAAAAATATGTTTTGTAGTTATAATATGTATATTTATACACACACATAGTGATTTGAAAGTTAAATTTCAAAATTTAATATAATAAATTTTTAAAAGGCTATTTAAAGGTTAAATTCTAATATATATATATATATATATATATATATATATATTAGTGTGTAATTTAGTTTTAAATCATTTTCTATAAGAATTTATAAATATTTATAAAAGGAAATGCATTTATTAAAATTTAAAATAGAATATATATATATATATATATAACTAAATATAAACTAATATCTATACTATATAAAATTATTATTTACACATGCAAATTACAAGTGTAGGCTAAGTAACATAAAAACGAACAAGTGTAAGTGTTTTGAAATACAACTTAACATTTATAACAAATTTATCAAACAAAGATACAAGTGTCATTTGCCTTTTTTATTTTCAAAATTTATGAATAAAACTAAAACAAGTTATATATATACACCCACTCTCCTATACTCCATTTTCTTTCATTCAAATTTTATCAAAAAAACATAAACCTAGAAAGAAAACTTAAAACCAGAGATTAAGATTCAAAGTAAATTCCGAGTTCAATTTTCAAATTCAAAACTGAAACAAGGTAAATTCAACATCAAAACAAAACCAAGATCAGACCAACTCAGCTAAAATAAATTCAAAGCAGATCATCTCAATGATCAACAAGCAGATAAAAATTTAAAGCAATTTCAACTTCAAATTTAATCAAAGCAAGTTGCAGATTCAAATTCAGCTAGAAAACAAAGATCAAATACAATTTCCAGATCAAAAAATTCAAACAGTTCCAGGTTTTCAAGCCCGTGTTCTCCGTCTTCCAATCCAGGGAGAAAATTTACTTAAATCTAACTTGATCTTTGAAGTATGTTGTTTAAAAATGATTAATTGGATGTAAATTTGCCTGCATATCTGTGCGTATATATATATGATTGGATATATGTCTATACGTCTCTCTGTTATTCTACATGCACTAAACTAAAAAAATAAAAAAATTCCTAACAAAATTCATATCTCAAAACATAAACAGATTTAGGTGATGATCTTTAAATGAAATGTGTTGGTATAATCAAAATCTAAGTTTTGAAAATAATTTCAAGTGTTTGTGTCAAGCATTTATTTCAAAAAATGGAAATTACAGTGAAAATCAAATTCAAGTCAAAGTTTTGATCATCTAAATTCCAAGTTTTGATTTCATAGCTGGATTCGAATTTAGAAATCATGATTTTTTGACATAGGTTTCACGATTTTTTGTATTGTGGATAACGAGATATTGCGAGTTGTACGAGAAAAGGAAAGTCATCGATTTTCGTTGATCGATGAGGTGTTGTTTGTCGCAATCAAGGCCGAAGGAGGTTGGAATCTCGAGGATCATCGAAAAAATAGAGGATGGATTTTTAGTTGGGCGGGGTGGTTGATCGACGGCAGTTTAGGGTTTTAGGTCCAGTTTTAGTCGACGTTGTTCTCGGGGCAATCTCGTCGTCGATGGTGGATCGGGTTCAATCGCACCATGGGGAACCGTTGCGTAGGTCATCAGGGTAGCTTAGGTCATGATCGCATGGCGTTCAGTGGTCGGAGGTGGCGTGGCGAGGGTGTTTTTGGCGACTGAGTTAGTTTTAGGTGGTGATCATGTAGCTCGATTTCAATTTTCAAGTGAGTTTATCAATCTAGGTGATTGGGTTGGTCGGCAAGGTCACCGACGACATATCGAGGGTTTCGCGGTGGTCAGACGTGATTGTTCACCTGTGCACGTGCACATGTCAGTAAATTTGGGTAGTTGCTGATGGTTGAATCTCGAGGAACTGATGATGTGGCTCGAGTTTCATGACGTGTTGTTCGTGTGTGTTCGACGACTTCAACAGATTTTAAGATCTAATCTTAAAACAAAGTAGAAAAATAAAAGAAAGAAGATTACTCGGTTCAAGGCTCGGGTAAAAATTCATATGACTCAGATAGATACCCGAAGTGGTCTCGGGTTTATAAATCATACAGTTTTTAAAATTTTAAAATAAAACAAGTTTTAAAATTTTATTCTTTTAATAATTTCATTTATATAATAAAAGTTTACTGAATTTTTGGTCGATAAAAGTTGTGTAGTTTATTTTAACTAAAAAATTAATTGAGTTTTGTTTTCTTAAGTTCATTAAATAAATTTTAATAGCTTAAATAAAAAACCAATTAAAGAGATAATTGGTTTATCTAAAATGATGTTTTTGATTTAAAGGTATTAAGTTAATTTATATGTTGATGATAATTTATTTTCAAGTTTTATTAAATAAAGATTTAAACAATAATTAAGAAATAAAATAAAGTAATGATTTATCTTTGATTTATTAAGGTCTCGAGTGATTAAACGATCATCAATTAATGTAAGTAATTAAAGGTTAATTACTTAATGTGACTACTTAAAGGCTGACTACTTTAATGTAATTAAAGATTGATTAATTGATAGAAGCAATTAAATGATAATTAATTACTTAATGTCATAAAATTAAGGTGATTAATTAATGGATAATCACTTAATTTAATTAAATTAAAGGATGATTGATTAATAACTAAAGAGCAATTAATCAAGTGGTTAAAGGATAATTACTCAATGAGATCAGTTAATGGTTAATTAAATATTTAAAGTTAATTAATGTAATTAATTAAAGGATAATTAATTACTTAAATATTAAATTACTTAATGTAAGTAATTAAAAGATAATTAGTGATTAAAGGTTAATTAATTAGTAATTAAAGGTTAATTACTTAATAATTAAAGGTTAGTTATTTAAAAATTAAAGGACAATTTATTAATTAAAATTTAATTAATAAATAATTAAAGGCGAATTAATTAATGATTAAAGGTTAATTAATGATGATTAATTAAAGTCTAATGACTTAATATAAATTAATTAAGGATAATTAATTAATTAAATGGCAACTAATTAAAGGTTAATTTGCTAATGTTATTAATTAAGGGTTAACAAATTAATGGGGTTAATTTTAAAGCCAGTTAATTAATTAATTAAGAAAGGTTTGGGAATTAATTCATAAGTAATTAATTTAAATTGATCTTGCTTATGGATGATTGGATTCTATTGAATGCCTTAAATTGTTTGATATCCTTGATATGTGATGTTCCGTGATTTGATTGTTGTGGATTGAGCAGTGAACTATCATTTATTTATCTGTGATGAATTTATATATTTATCTGAGAATAAAAGATAAGCGTTATAGGATTATACCGCTTATCGATATTGTTGTGCTTGAATTGATGTTGGTTGTGATATTCTATTATTGTGTACAAAACCCATGGACTACACCACACACACAAATATGGATTTCACGGGAAATTTGTTAAGTCACGGGTTGAATTTAATTCAAAATGATGAAAATTTCAAAGATTGAATTTTGAATCCAAAATGATGTGGAAGCAGTTTGGTTTAAATATGGAAAACTTTTGAAAGTGGAATTTTGGAATTAAAATATAACATGGTTTGTTAAAGTTTTGAAATTAAAATAATTTAATTTGAATTTGAATTCAAGATTTAAAAGTTGAATTATATATATATATATATGTTTATTTGGAAACTATGATTTAAAGGGATTATACATATTTTATGGATTTTAAACCATTTAAAGTATTTTAAATGAATTATTCTGGGAATTTGAAATTAATTTAAATGGAACTTGCTAAGAGTACGGCAGTTCAGTGATTTTCTGATTTTACTTTAAAAGGCAATAACTGGAGCATATTTAATCGAATTTTCCCCAAATGAAAAAAAACATTTGTTTTTCAAATGATAACAGCTTTCATATTAAGAAAGTATTTCCAGTTTTTGTTGAAAGGATTTCAAGTTATGGGTAAATAAAAATGGAAATAGTTTTGAAAGTTGTGAATAAATCTTTGTTAAAGATTTGGTGAACCTTGTTTTAAATTGAAGATCGTGACTTAACTAAGATCCCAATATATCTATATGTTTGTTTAAAAGATTTAAAGTGGAAATTTGTTTAAACCATTCGAATGGAAAGGTTTTGGGCTAAAAGGTTGTGATTTAACTAAGATCCCAATTTATCCATATTTTTTTTTAAAATAAGCGCTCATTATTCGGATTAGCCGGGGGAGGACTTTATGTCACAAAACCCATTCCGAATTAATGATACGACGAAATGGATAGCATTTGAAGATGGTGGTGAAGACCGAGTATTTTCGAAAGCGAAAGGATTACTTGTCGAATGTCTCTGCACCGAATGGCCTAAGTATAGAGATTTTGATTACCCTATGTGATGGGGAGTCCGGACGTGATTAAGGATTTTCCGAATTTTCAAGGGCTTCTTTTGAAGTGCCTTCAGTTCCATTCAAACCCAGGATGGACTTGTATGGATATACGTCCGACGTTACGCTTTGAGATGTAAAGCTGGTTTCTATCAAATATATTTTTGTTTGGTGGTGGAGAATGTTATTCTCTTAGCTTAACACCCTTCTCTGAGACGTACGAGCTCAGAGGTTAAGTAGTTGATGGTTACTAGTGATATATTTCCAATTTGGTAATGTGACATGCTAAGTGTTGATCATTTGTTGATCGAAGCATGACTTTTGTGAAAAGTGTAGCTTTGTGGACGAGACTTCGTCGAACCTCACACCTCGGAAATGGTCGAAATAGGAAGGATGCGGCAAGGTTACGGGGATTGCGGCCCTTAGGGTATGTGCATTTTCTTCTGGATAAAAAGTGATATCATGATATGGAGCCCAGGTATTTAACTTGTGTGGTTGTTGGAAAATTTGTTGGTGAGGCCTCAGATAAAGGTCGGTGACGACCGGGGGATGGAATACTCGTGACAGTTAGTTACCTAGTTACAGAGGTAACCCGACCTTGTGTTGGTAGAGAGCCGGTGTAACGACCCGCAAATGCGTACCCCTTGAGTCAACACTATTCTACATCAATCAACTCAAGTTGCACAGAAATACGAACCATTTGGGTCAAAGAAAAAGAGGTAGAGCAAGAGAAAACAGAAAACAACAACAGAATCTTACCATTGCAGCAGAATAAAATATAATAGATAATAAATGATCTTTACACAAATTCAAATATATCTGTTTCTGTATTACATCACCAAAGTACATCAATCACAATTCAACATCAATATCATACAATTGGATATACAGCAAATCAACACAGCGGAATATATATAAAACAAGTATGAAAGTACGTATCGTCATCCAGCTCGTCTCCTGAGCTCCACAGCATCATATCCTGTATCCTATAATACTCGGTCTGACCCGATCATTATAGTTAAATAACACCCGAGTCAGTCTGGAATACCAGCGTGAGAAATCACACTCAATTGATTATTAAAGTTTTAAAAATCCTTTAAAAACAAAAGCATCTCGTAAGACCATGCCACAAATAAACATGTCAGGTTTTTACCACACGATAGCTAAAACATTTTTTTTATAGAAATCCTCTGATACTATAATAGGGTCTATATAAAAATACTTATAAAATAGCCGAAATTGTTACATCTATTAAATTCCAGCTACTAGCCACAGAGTGGGTAACACAAACAAAACTCGTAGGGAGAATGGATTTCCAATTAACGACTAGGCACTGAGGTACCACCTGTCACAGTACGTGGCCTAGATCACAGTACCGAGGAGTACGCCCGCTCCCCTGCAACACAAGGCCGGAACTATTCCTTACTGAACAGTCCCAAACAAGATAACCCTGCAGCTGTGGCCAACAACTGCCCACACAGCGGAAATAAAGAGACATATAGACAGAGGTATACCTCGTCCTGCTTGGGCATGACCCACCTAATCTTGCTGCATAACCTCTGATTTTCAGTCATTCCCGGTTGATGAGGCTCGAGGCTAAGCGTTACCTATATAGACCGTTTCACTTAGAATGCCCATCGTCCGCCTGACGATGTTCCGAAAGCATTCATCCATACAAGTCCATCCCAGGTTCGAACGGAGCCGAAGGCACTACTCCTACTACATACATTTTGTAAATATCCTTAGGATTAGTAGCGACTAGCCCTTGCACTTCACTGCTCCATCTTCGAATCCAAACTCGTTTTCCACGAAAACGTACAAACCGGATCGAAGTGGTTTTCGAGAAATAAATCTCGATCCCGGTCTCTTCGAAACGATTAGCGCATTTGTCCAATATGTATAGTCGGTTATTTAACTATCAATTAACATTCACAAACATCCATCCAAAAATAAATAATTTCCCAAATTATTTATTAACCTCAAAAATATCTTCACAAGATATTATTTCCACTTTCAAACCTTTTGAAAATAGTTTCAAACCATCTTCCTTTTTCAAAATAAACCTTCCCAAATATTTTTCTGTCTCCTCTGGGATCACAAAGCACAAAACTAGTTTTTTAGAATAATTTAAAACACTTTACTTTAAAAGATACTTTAAAACATTTATATTAAAACTACTTCAACAATTTGTTAAAAATACATACTATATGAATATTTGAAAATAAAGTTACTTAATAAAATATAAAACTAGATTTTCACTTTTAAAAACAAAATACTAAGTCACTCTTTAAATAATTATTTGCTATAATAGATTAAAGGAAATACTTACTTTTAGAATTTAAATATTTAGAAATAATATATTACCCAAAACTTGCTTTTTAAAACAACTTAAATTTTTTTAATTCATATTTAAAAATTTACTTTGAAAACGTACTTGGTTATCCAGGGAGAATTTCCAATATCAATCACTTAAATCAATTTTCCAAATTGATTTCCAATTTATTCCATTTGAAATAAATTTCTTTACTTACTCAATTCATTTCAAAATTTGTTAATTATGGACTTTATTGTTATTATTATTATTCTCCATTTGATTTTAAAACTTTTAATAGAAATATACAAATTTCAGATTTTTCCCAATCTCTTTTTTTATTCTTTTCAAAATTTAAATCTTAAATTAAATATAAGTGCTTCGTTCTTTTAAATAATAACACTGAAGTTTAAAATTCATTTACTTTTGTTTATTCAAAAATTCCTTTCCATATACAGAATTTTATTAGCTTGCATTTTGAAACCACTAATATTCTTATCCAATTCATTTTAATTTATTTACATTCTTTATAATTATTTTCTTAAAAGTTCACTCCTTTTATTTCTTTTCAAAGTCCAATACTATATATTTAGATAAATCAGAGTACTGAAATATTCAAGCAGACTATAGCATTCAATATTCTAGTATAATTCATCATAGAATATCAAATAATCACACAGAGAACATTGAATAATTTAAATAAGTGTTGAGGAATCTAGTTGGATCCCTCCAACCTGTTTCCCTGCATCCACAAATGTTAGCGCAACATAAAATACCACTTCCACTTCGAGGTGGAATATCAAGGTATATGGGTTTTAAATATAAAAATCATCCGCTATTTAATATGGGAAATCAAACATTCCAAGATAGACAATATTCTACTATATAATATAACACACCAAATCAAATCAATCAATCAACCAATTATTTAAATTTGACTATTTAGTTTAATTTAAACTCAGCTGAGTGAGATTAACTCACCTTTGATTCCCGTTTGCAACCCATTTCGAAACCAGCTTGTTTCGTCACAATTCTTCATAATTAACCTTGTATAAACGATTACATTTTATTAGTATTTGAACTTATTGAACAATTTCTTCTCTTTGATAATTTTACTTAGCTAATTATTTATTCAAATTACCTTTTCCTTTAATAAAATATCCCTTTGGTAAGTAAAACAAATAAATGATTTTTATTAACAAATTAATTACCATTGAATAAATAACTCCACTAATAATTTAGTTAAACCAATTTTTCTTTTACAATTTTTTTTAGTAATTAAATAATTTAAACGAGAGATGCGGAAGCACGTCTGGAGCAAGGGTATATTTGTTATTTCAAAAATACACCGAGCAACGTTATTCAATGAATTCTCTTTATTAGTAGTAAAGATAAGTTTATTAATCGTCTAAATCACTAATATACATTATTAAGTAAACTTGTAGGTTTTATTTTTAAACTGCATATAAATATTTTTCTTTTTAATAGATTTAATCCTACAATACATTCATTTAATTACCCAATTTACAAATAGAATAACAAAATACCTCACGGCGACGACGAACAGCCCCTCCCCAAATCTGCGACCTACCCAACATCGGCCATTCCGTCACCTACCACCTAGCTTGCGCTTCCCCTCTGCCACTGCCGCTTCTACCACCATCAAGCCCAAGCCCTAACTCAAACGAGCCCACAACTGCTGAAAATCATCGCGACCCCTTATTGACCTACGGCCCCACCAACAAAGCCGACCCCTCCCTCCGACCTGCGAACGTTGCCATCGCTCGCACCTCCATCGATTCGATGCCGAAACGAACGGCGCCTCAAATCGAAGCCCCACATCGCGACGACCCTAAGCCGACCATGACCTCGCGGCAACCCCAAATCAAGACGCCCTAAAACCCTAACCCCCTTGCGAACATGCGCAAACGTCGCTTACCCCCCTTCTTCCACGAGCCGATCGATTAGGGAATAGTCTTAACGAACGTGATTTTTTTTTTGTGGATATGGTTAATGAACCCTATTCTGTAGAATGAGGCTTCGGCCACTTTTTTTATTAAGTTTCGTTCGAACGAAACTGTGAAGCAGGCTCCATTTTTTTTAGATTGTGTTGTTTGTCGTCACTGATATGCTCGGCCAAGATATAAACGAAGGAGGAAGCAAGAAAAATGTCTAGCGTAATGGAGAAGGAATGAGGGGACACGGTACAAGCAGCTACAGTGACTCCGACAAGAAAGAAAAGAAAGTTACGACGTGAAATAATTGCGGCTACAAAGTATGTTTATAAAAAAAATATTTTTATTTAAATTCCAAATGTCTCGACAAATGCAACCTAAAATTTCAAACTCCTATCGAGGTGTGCCGCTAGGCGTTTATAACATTATACACCTATTCCGAACATAATGGAAAAGGTTTCGAGGTTTAATTCGATCGTATGGAGAAAATTGCTTTCCAAATCGATTATTATCAATTAAAATTTCAGCGCGTTTATATATCGTACGCTCACACAACAACTCCGATCACTATGAAAATTGAAATCCGATAATAATATAATATTACAGATCCAATGGAATTAGTTTCATCGAGTTCCGAGACTGTGTCTCGAAAGGCTATTTTTAAATATCGATTTAAACGATATTTTATTAAAACTTAAACATTCCAAATTCAATTTCAACACTTTTACTATCTTCAGTATTATCAATATAAATTTTATAAGCCTTCAAATTATTTTTAACCGGCTTAAAACTGCAGATTGTATATTTTGCCCAACTTCCAATGACTAAATTCAATTATTTAATTATCAAATAAATAGCGATATATGAATTCAAGTTAAAATTAACTTTTAAATATTTAAAATCAATTAAATATTCCGATTTTAAATGCACAAAAATTTCGGGTGGTCAACTTCCTCTCCCCTTAAAAGAATTTCGTCTCCGAAATTACTAGTTAGGAAGAATAGTCCAATGTCCGTTACTATGTTTGTTTTTTTTCAAAACCAATAATTCTACATCCTATCAACTATCTTTTAATAGAAGACCCATTACCATTCTTACCAACATCACAGACTCTCCCATAATTTGCAAACAACCCTATTTTCCCAATCATTCAAGTTTTAATTTAAAACCAAATTTTGAATTATCAAAATTTTCTCAAAATTTTTTCTAACTCTCTAAATTTTCGAAAAATTTCGCCAACGCCTCCTTTGCGCGGCTAGCTCGGTACAACTACAAAAGGCCTCTACGGGCTCCCCAAATTCCAAAAGAAAACAAAAGGCCAAGTGGCTCGATCAAAAATCCAATCAAATTTCATACCGAATTTAAACACATAACTTTTTGTCGAGCAATTCAAATTTATCTTCTGAAATCAAAACCAATTTCCCTTTTCCTTTTATAATACCTGCATATCCTGCTTAGCACTAATATCCAATCACAGCATTTCAAAAATATTTTATCGACTTCCTTACAAAGTGTCAATATCTAGTTATTCAAATATTAAGTTAGATTATATTTGTAGATCAATTTCCAATTAAGAACACACCATTCATTTCTTAAGTTTAGTATATGCATTTAATATGTTTCTTATATTTATTTTCACCTTACCACTTAGTTTATATATACTTCTATTCAAATTGATGCCTTTATTTCCATATGAATTCAATTTAATTTCAATTTATGAATATTTGAATTTTATTTTCCATTTATAACTAATTCATGCCATTATTTTAAATTAGTTCCATTTACTAATTTATTTCAATTTCCAGTTTGAAATCGTTTTTTCGTTAACAAAATTTTCCAAAATTTTCTTACTCCCAAAATTTTCGAAATTTTTTGGCAGAGTCTCCTTTGTACGGAGGAGCTTTTGCAATTTGACAAGAGATATAAATATATATACATCGACCCACCCGGTCGGAAAAACCAAAAACAGTTCACATTTCCTATTTTTATTGCGTAGGCGTACCTTATTTAGCATTTTTAAGCAAACAACTTATTTATTTAGCAGTTAGCGTGCCTAAAATCCAGCCACACGGCTTCCAGGTACCTGTACTTACTCAATTTAAACATGTACGTGCCAAATATATGAAGTTTAACAACATCTCACTAATCTGCAATAGTTAAACACATGAATTCTAACAGCAATGCACATTAAACACTTTCCGTAAGCAATTTATATAGTTTTAATACTAACTCAACTGTTATCAATTTTTTCATCCACCAATTTTAGTCAATTTGAATGTTTTACAACCCACTTGCTTACATCCAATTCATTTTTAATTTTAAACAAACCCATATTACTCCAATTGATTTAAAAACCAATTTATTTGCTTGCAATGATTCATAGAATTTTATTTTCTTCTATTTTAATTCATTCACAACCATTTTATTTAGCTCGACACATTCTATTTAAATTTTATCCCTTTTCAATTTTATTCACGATCCATTCATTTGCGTTTCATTTTACAAGTAAATTTTTTTCTCTTCTCTATTCAACTTAATTCTATTTCAATTAAATCTCATTTTAAATCTACAATTTCATTTGATTTTTATTTATTCCATCCATTTATTTATTCAATATATTTTGTTTATCCACTCAATCCATTACGAATTTTCATTTCCTTACTCAATTCATCCGAAATTATTTTATTAATAACCAGGCCATTTCCAATGTATTTCTACTTATTTGGATTTTATTTGCAATTCAAACCATCACCCTTTTAATCCAATTTCATTTTTTCCGATTATATTTAATTTGTTACACCTCAAGTCAAATTTTAATTAATAACTCAAATTCTGATTCCACTATCCGTTTTCAATTTACCATCCACTTTTATGAACTCACAATTCAATTTCATTTACTTCACTAACAATTCAAGTCGAATTTAATTTATATCTTGAGTTTTATTTTCAAACTTCATTATTAACTCGCAATTCAGCTTTTATTTAACTACATTAGGTTCTCATTACATATTTCATTATCTAATTTATTATCTAAATAGTTTTTTCCCCAATTTATAATCTAGAACTTGATTTTAATCTCAAAATCTCTTCATTAAATTTTCTTAAGTTCAATTTATTTTATAATTCAAGTTTTGAATTTTTCATTTTATTTTTCAATTCATCAAAAACATTTATTTTGGGTTTTCTATCCCACTTTTCAATTTTATAAGTCACAACTTATTATTTTACACATTTCCATTCATTCTAGGCTTGAATATATTCATCTTTTATTTTTAACTCAAGATTCACGCTTATTTATAGCTCAAGCATATTTTTATTTCCATGGATTTCTAATTCTTTTATAAGTTATTATAATTTATTTATTTCAATCCAATCTTTATCTCACTTATTTTCCATTTATTCAGGTAAGAATCTAATTCCATTTAATAAGTCAATTGAATTTTTATTCCAATTCAATTTTATTTTAACTCAGATTTATTTAACCCAATTCGATTACAACTTAATTCGAATACAACTGGATATTATTTTCAGCCCATTCAATTAATTTCAATCCAGTTAAATTTTTATTCCCCAATCCAAGTTAATTTCATTTTTAACCTTCACTTTAAATTTAAATTTCCAACATTCAAGCTTATATTTCCTTCCTGATTTAAAAATTATCTCAATTTATAAGCTTATAACCTATCTTATCAAGATTTTTAAACACCCGGCTTTGGTTACAAATTATTTTGAAATCTCCAACAAATTCCCTTTGAAATTTTAAAACAAACTAGTTCTTCTGGACAAATCAATTTAGCAACAATCCATCACTTAGAAACTCGAAAATGAACATTGATGATGCTGCAGTCACCACCGAAGTTATTTTCCAGCGACTGAAGTGAGTTAAATGCTATATCCCTTCCCACAATTTTATTTGGAACAATTTCCTTTCAGAAATACTTTTAAAACAATATGCTATTATTTGCCTTCAAAACGCTTCCAAATCTCCGTAATTTTCCAAATCCTGCTTAAATCAATTTTAACTATAATTCATTAATATACATTTCCATTTGTTCATATTTCAATTTATAAATCACGTTGCTAATTTATATTTAAAAATTTCTTTTTATAAATGAATTTATTTTACTTAACCTTTGGTTACATTTTCAATTTCTTGTTAAATTAATAATTTAATATTATTCTTCCAAACATCCAAGCAACCATATATTAGCTGAAATAGTTTACAAAAACCTTTCTTTATATCAAAATATATTTTTGGGTAAAATTATTTCATTCACCCACATTTAAAAACAATACCGCGTCGAACTGTTCTATTCAAGTGTTTAGAAACCCCTTCGATACAGTTGTCCAGACTGTGCCGACGAAGGTTTATACGCCACTCAATAAACAATCAACATAATATTTATACAATTTATATTCACTAACAAATACACACTCATATCTATTAATACGCTCAAACTCATTCTTGAGTACTACGGACTCTAATTTAAATGAGTGACTCCCACCAAAGCCAAGGTTATCACCAACCTATGTTCCGATACCAAGTGTAACGACCCGCAAATACGTACCCCTTGAGTCAACACTATTCTTCATCAATCAACTCAAGTTACACAGAAATACGAATCATTTGGGTTAAAGAAAAAGAGGTAGAGGAAGAGAAAACAGAAAACAACAACAGAATCTTACCATCGCAGCGGAATAAAATATAATAGATAATAAATGATCTTTACACAAATTCAAATATATCTGTTTCTATATTACATCACCAAAGTAAATCAATCACAATTCAACATCAATATCATACAACTGGATATACAACAAATCAACACAGCGGAATATTTATATAAAGCAAGTACGAAAGTACGTATCGTCATCCAGCTCGTCTCCTGAGCTCCACAGCATCATATCCTATATCCTATAATACTCGGTATGACCCGAGCATTATAGTTAAATAACACCCGAGTCAGTCTGGAATTAAAGTTTCAAAAATCCTTTAAAAAAAAGCACCTCGTAAGACAATGCCGCAAATAAACATGTCGGGTTTTTACCTTACGATAGCTAAAACATTTTTTTTATAGAAACCCTCTAATATTATAATAGGGTATATATACAAGTACTTATAAAATAGACGAAATTGTTACATCTATTAAATTCCAGCTACTAGCCACAGAGTGGGTAATACAAACAAAACTTGTACAAGGCTCGTAGGGAGAATGGATTTCCAACTAATGACTAGGCATTGGGGTACCACCTGTCACAGTACGTGGCCTAGATCAATGTACCAAGGAGTACGCCCACTCCCCTGCAACATAATGCCGGAACAATTCCTTACTGAACAGTCTCGAATAAGATAACCCCGCAGTTGTGGCCAACAACTGCCCACAGAGCCGAAATAAAGGGACATCTAGATAGGGGTATACCTCGTCTTGCTTGGGCATGACCCACCTAACCTTGCTGCATAACCTTTGATTTTCAGTCATTCCCGGTTGATGAGGCTCGGGGCTAAGCGTTACCTATTTAGACCATTTCACTTAGAATGCCCATCGTCCGCCTGACGATGTTCCGAAAGCATTCATCCATACAAGTCCGTCCCGGGTTCGAACGGAACCGAAGGCACTACTCCTACTACATCCATTTTGGAAATATCCTCAGGATTAGTAGCGACTAGCCCTTACACTTCACTGCTCCATCTTCGAATCCAAACTCGTTTTCCACGGAAATGTACAAACCGAATCGAAGTGGTTTTCGAGAAATAAATCTCGATCTCGGTCTCTTCGAAACGATCAGCGCATTTGTCCAATATTGATAGTCGGTTATTTAACTATCAATTAACATTCACAAACATCCATCCAAAAATAAATAATTTCTCAAATTATTTATTAACCTCAAAAATATCTTCACAAGATATTATTTCCACTTTCAAACCTTTTGAAAATAGTTTCAAACCATCTTCCTTTTTCAAAATAAACCTTCCCAAATATTTTTCTGTCTCCTCTGGGATCACCAAGCACAAAACTAGATTTTTAAAATAATTTAAAACACTTTACTTTGAAAGATACTTTAAAACATTTATGTTAAAACTACTTCAACAATTTGTTAAAAATACATCTATATGAATATTTGAAAATAAAGTTAATAAAATATAAAACTAGATTTTCACTTTTAAAATCAAAATACTAAGTCACTCTTTAAATAATTACTGCTATAATAGATTAAAGGAAATACTTACTTTTAGAATTTAAATATTTAGAAATAATATATTATCCAAAACTTGCTTTTTAAAACAACTTAAAAACTTTTAATTTATATTTAAAAATTTACTTTGAAAACGTACTTGGTTATCCAGGGAGAATTTCCAATATCAATCACTTAAATCAATTTTCCGAATTTATTCCCAATTTATTCCATTTGAAATAAATTTCTTTACTTAATCAATTTATTTCAAAATTTGTTAATTATGGACTTTATTGTTATTTTTATTATTTTCCATTTGATTTTAAAACTTTTAACAGAAATATACAAATTTCAGATTTTTTCCCAATCTTTTTTTTATTCTTTTCAAAATTTAAATCTTAAATTAAATATAAGTGCTTTGTTCTTTTAAATAATAACACTGAAGTTTAAAATTCATTAACTTCTGTTTATTCAAAAATTCCTTTCCATATACAGAATTTTATTAATTAGAATTTTGAAACCACTAATATTCTTATCCAATTCATTTTAATTTATTTACATTCTTTATAATTATTTTCTTAAAAGTTCACTCCTTTTATTTCTTTTCAAAGTCCAATACTATATATTTAGATAAATCAGAGTACCGAAATATTCGAGCAGACTATAGCATTCAATATTCTAATATAATTCATCATAGAATTCAAATAATCACACAGAGAACATTGAATAATTTAAATAAGTGTTGAGGAATCTAGTTGGATCCCTCCGACCTGTTTCCCTGCATCCACAAATGTTAGCGCAACATAAAATACCAATTCCACTTCGAGGTGGAATATCACGGTATATGGGTTTTAAATATAAAAATCATCCGCTATTTAATGTGGGAAATCAAACATTCCAAGATAGACAATATACTACTATATAATATAACACACCAAATCAAATCAATCAATCAACCAATTATTTAAATTTGACTATTTAAATTTAATTTAAACTCAGCTGAGTGAGATTAACTCACCTTTGATTCCCGTTTGCAACCCATTTCGAAACCAGCTTGTTTCTTCGCAATTCTTCACAATTAACCTTGTATAAACATTTTACATTTTATTAGTATTTGAACTTATTGAACAATTTCTTCTCTTTGATAATTTTACTTAGCTAATTATTTATTTAAATTATTTTTTCCTTTAATAAAATATCCCTTTGGTTACTAAAACAAATAAATGAGTTTTATTAACAAATTAATTACCATTGAATAAATAACTCCACTAATAATTTAGTTAAACCAAATTTTCTTTTACAATTCTTTTTAGTAATTAAATAATTAAATAAGTTTATTAATCGTCTAAATCACTAATATACATTATTAAGTAAACTTGTAGGTTTTATTTCTAAACTGCATATAAATATTTTCTTTTTAATAGATTTCATCCTATAATACATTCATTTAATTACCCTATTTACAAATAGAATAACAAAATACCTCACGGCGACGACGAACAGCCCCTCCCCAAATCTACGACCTACCCAACATCGGCCATCCCGTCACCTACCACCTAGCTTGCGCTTCCTCTCTGCCACTGCCGCTTCTACCACCATCAAGCCCAAGCCCTAACCCGAACGAGCCCACAACTGCTGAAAATCATCGCGATCCCTTACTGACCTACGACGCCACCAACAAAGCCGACCCCTCCCTCCAACCTGCGAACGTTGCCATCGCTCGCACCTTCATCGGTTCCATGCCGAAACGAATGGCGCCTCAAATCGAAGCTCCCCATCGCGACGACCCTAAGCCGACCACGACCTCGCGGCAACCCCAAATCAAGACGCCACAAAACCTTAACCCCCTTGCGAACATGCACGAACGTCACTTGCCCCCTTCTTCCACGAGCCGATCGATTAGGGAATAGGGTTAATGAACGTGATTTTAATTTTTTTTATGGATCTGGTTAATGAACCCGATTTTGAAGAATGAGGCTTCGGCCCTTTTTTTAATTAAGTTTCGTTCGAACGAAACTGTGAAGTAGGCTCCATTTTTTTTAGATTGTGTTGTTTGTCGTCACTGATATGCTCCGCCAAGATATTTAAACGAAGGAGGAAGCAAGAAAAATATCTAGCGTAATGGAGAAGGAATGAGGGAACACGGTACAAGCAGCTACAGTGACTCCGATAAGAAAGAAAAGAAAAGAAAGTTATGACGTGAAATAATTGCGGTTACAAAGTATGTTTATAAAAAAAATATTTTTATTTAAACTCCAAATGTCTCGACAAATGCAACCTAAAATTTCAAACTCCTATCGAAGCATGCCGCTAGACGTTTATAACATTATACGCCTATTCCGAATGCAATGGAAAATGTTTCGAGGTCTAATTCGATCGTATGGAGAAAATAGCTTTCCGAATCGATTATTATCAATTAAAATTTTAGCGCGTTTATATACCGTACGCTACACAACAACTCCGATCACTATGAAAATTGAAATCCGATAATAATACAATATTACGGATCCAATGGAATTGGTTTCATCGAATTCCGAGACTGTGTCTCGAAAGGCTATTTTTAAATATCGATTTAAAAGATATTTTATTAAAACTTAACAAAACATTCCAAATTCAATTTCAACACTTTTACTATCTTCAGTATTATCAATATAAATTTATAAGCCTTCAAATTATTTTTAACCGGCTTAAAACTCCAGATTATATATTTTGCCCACCTTCCAATTATTAAATTCAATTATTTAATTATAAAATAAATAGCGATATTTGAATTCAGGTTAAAATTAACTTTTAAATATTTAAAATCAATTAAATATTCCGATTTTAAATGCTCAAAAATATCGGGTCGTCACAACCGGTTAGGTTCTCGGGCATCCCTTCAGAGGCGTACCCATTCGGAAAGGAAGTTTCTTTGCCATGGCCTTTTGTTGGAAATCCAATCACCCAATACGAGCACTTTACGATTACAGTTGTATAACCTGCCATTCTTAAATAGTAGCTATAGCAGGCATAATATAATGGTACCTATGCTGGCTAAGATTAATATTATACTTTCGAGATGTTTTCTGCACTATGCACTAATAATAATATCAAAATGATTTTCGCGTATCAAGCATGTTTTACTATCACAAGCAGAAATCTCCTCCAATTGTGCGATTGCATTGTGTGTGTGGCGGGAGGCCTTATGGTAGTTTCATTTTCCAAAAAGCTTAGCGAATTTCTTTTTATTTCTTTTTGATCAAGATAAACTGTTTTTGTTTGCTCACACCAGTCTCATGACTGACCTGGAGTTTATTGTTCCCTTTCTAAACTTTGGATGCCCATAGTTTTCCACACGGGCGGTCTAGAGTCAGGTTTTCAGATAGTTCAGCTTGTAGGTGTAGCTTTTGGCAATCTTCGAAGCGTGTGGATTTGGCAATCGCATTCGCACACCGCGTTTGCTACAAGTACAGCATGATGGTGGCTCGAGCTTTAAGTTTGAATTCTTTAGAGCTTTGGCAATGGAGATGTTATCTTTCCACGGCTGTCGCTGTTTGTTTTTCCACTATTGTATCTATCTCTGATATATGTTTTGATTGCTTCATATTGTATCAGATTATTGTATCAATTTGTTGTGAATCAATAAAATTATTCTTCTGTTTCTGCTGTGTTGTTATCATCTAATGTTGTTATAAGCTCCGGCGAACCAGACTCGACGTTTGAATCTGCGGCATTCGAATACGGGTGAAGTATGAATGTCGATTTTCAAAGGTCGTGTCAAGGTCGTTAAATTTGGTATCAGAGCTAAAGGTTTAGTAAGGACTTTAGCTTTGGAGTATAACACATTAGGTGACTCATTAGAGATAGAGTTACAATTACCCTTGAATGAGTATATCCCGAAGATATCCGTCCGTATGTGTAACGACCCGATATTTTCGATCTCGAGAGTTCCAGATAGTTAGAGAAAAGAAGAAAAGAGATAGAAGAAGAAACAGAACAAAACACGGATTCTCACATTCGCAGCAAATAAAATATAATATCAAATAATAATTCTTATACAAAGGAAACTGTATCAGTTAATTTACATCAATACATTAGAGTTACAACAATTTCACAAACACTGGACAGTTAAGATTAACTTGTCCCAGATAAACTATAATATAGCACATCGAGATACACTCCATACGTTCCTGCCATCCGGCTCGCCTCCTGAGCTCCAAAACGTCCTTACCTGAAATCTGTAATACTCGGTCTGACTCGAGCATTACATCAAAGCAACACCCGGGTCAGGCTGGTAACCAGCGTGAGTAAACTCATCTAACATAAAATTCCAAAGCATAGAACTTTTGTAACATCCCTCCTTTTCGCACGCTTTAAATCGACGATAAACCACACATGTCAGACTTAAAACATACAAAAGGAAGGATTGTTATGGGGTAAATAAGAAAAGCAGAGAAGAAAAACAAAATAGAATCTTTCAGCGGAACGATAAAATATAATAATCAATATACAGTTCATAAAATGGTTTTACAAAACATTTGATTTTTCTTTATACAATAAATATCAGGGTTCACATACCAAAGGATAATAACAATGCAGCGGAATAAAATGGTGTAGTGGAATAATATAGTAGATAATAGTAATATAAATCTTCGTCCTCGTCCTCTAGAGCTAAAGTCTTCGAATCCTGAAATGCTCAGGTTGACCTGAGCGAATTGAAAAGACAAAACACTCGAGTCAGAACTAAAATATCTAATGTAAGTTAAATCAACTGAAATAAATATGAGTGCAGTAACTTAAAAGATGTTGGGGATTCACATCTCTCAAGGATCCGTTAAACTATTTACTATGTAGTATATTTCGCTATTATAATAGTGTCTATAGTAAAATAAACTTACTTTAAAATAGCGTTAAGGCTTTACATTTCCACCTTAACACATAATTGTGCCAGTATTCTATACCGTGCCTGCATATCTCCTGATCGAGAGACTACGAGAAGGCACTCCATAAGTACTACACAAATAGAAACTCGTAGTAAAGGCTCGCTAGGGTAGGTGACACGGCACAACTAGGCAATGCCAGGGTAGGTATACCAATTGCTATCCGTGCTGGTGGTAACGTGTAGCAGCCACTACCGTCCACCTCGAACAACACCCCCTAAATCAAAAAAATCAAAAGTGGCTACCTAATCAAATCCAAATGCCAGAGTATAATATCGAAGGAGTGCGTCCGATCAGAGGAATGACCTCATTGGCCCGAGAATCGCTCCTGTTTTAGCCACCTTATGCCAACTCACGGGAGTCGGGTCCACGTATTTACCTCAAAGGAAACTCCGCCATAATCCTACTTCATTTTGGAACCTCCACCGCGTACACGGTTGTTACAGTGATTTTCGGAGTTGGCAGAGAGTATGACAACTTCCGATCCCGGTCTCTTTAACAACCAAACGTTATTATAACACCGCGCTCTTTTCAAAGTAGTTTATACTTTAAAAACCTAAATAAAATATCCATTTCAAACCATATAAATACAATATCCTATCTATTTTTAAAAACCAAATCAATATGATATCAATTTATTTCAAATATATCTTTTTTCAAGAAATCATAGCACTTTCAAATCTATATACCTTGAAATCTATAGCTTTGAAACACAACTTAATATACTTCAATGGTTTACATATTAAATTACTTTATATAATAAAATAGCTTCTTTATTCTTTCAAATAATACCCAAATACCGGTTTGAACCTCTCAATAAACCATTTCAATTCATATATTTCAAAGCTTTAAATATTCTACCATTTCAAAACAATTTCTTTGATAATTCCATATATATCAAATTCAATTACTATTATTTAGATTTGAAATGTTTACTTAATAAATCCAATAAAATTTAAGTAAAACTTTTAACTTCAAACAACTTGATATTCTTTAAATTTTATTTAACTTGATATATTCATTAACCTCAACTTTATATTTATTAAAACACTTTAAACCAAATCAAGTTATAAGAAACATACCCTTCAAACTCTCAACTTATTTTAAATTCGAAATCAAATTTATTCAAGTACAATTCTTGAATAATTCAATTTAAACCAATTTCATATTTATCTTCCAACTTAAATTTCATTTAAGTCATTTAAACTCTCTATATATAATACCTTAAATAGGTACTTACCCATATAATATAAACCATCAAACTCCATTTTTAAACTCATTTTTACTCAACAATTTTATACATAGCTTAAATTCAAGAATTTAACTATATATATATAAAATAATATTTATATAACATAAAAATTAATATTTAATAAACCGTACATTCCTTTCCAAAACCATAGAAATCATTTAAAAATATTTTTGATATATAGACCACGGTGTCAGTATAAAACTTTCTATCCTATGGTTAAGTGATTCAGATATTTATCATTTCAATCCGTAATTTGAAAATAAAATTACGGTTATATATCATTTCAAACCGCAATCCCGAATGAAATGAGGATGCATAATAACTTGCAGTTTATAACAATATAGAATAGGACATCCATTCACCCAATATCAATCATCAACCATTTATTGCAAACATCATCCAAATTCGAATAATAAAATCAATAAATAACAATCAATTACTGACAGTTTATTATTCAATAATAAATTAATTTAACCGGCAGTTTATATGCAATAATAAGTTGAATACAATTTAAATTCAAATAATGCAATTTAACTGAGATGATGATTAAATATATGCCAAACAGTTATAAATAAATTTCAAATCACATCATATATCAATTTAACAAACATAAGAAATTTTAGAAGTTGTGAGTGGGTTAAAACACTCACCTTTTGAATTAAAATTGGATTTAAATCCAATTTAAATTCAAAATTTTAACAGTCTCCAAATTCATCCAAACCATTGCCAAAAAGTTCGAAATTCAGATACGATCCTAACAAAAGAAACCGCGCATAAAACGGATATCGTATGTAAAAGTTATTGCATAAAATGAATGAAATTTAGAAATTAAAAAAAATAAAGAAAAATAAATAAATAAACATCTCCCTACCCTTAGCAAGTCAACGCCACGTCACAGCAACCCATGCTTTACAGTAAACGCACGCTACCAGTATCGAAAACCCTACAGAATCGCGCACGCTATCACTCATGCCGCCAATCGCTCCACCAATCGCCGCCCCTGATGCGATCGACTCACCACAAACCGCGGCCACCGAGCGAGGCGCCAGCCCAGGCCAACTTCCGGTCACCACAAAACAGCCGCCGTCGGTTAGGGTTAAATCCTAATTGAATTTATGCCGTCGATCTAGCCGTTGATTCGATGAGCAACCTACGCAGATATGCTCCACTCGTCACTCTCCACGCCCCCATAACTTCCAATTGACGATCCGTTGACGTTCATCACAACGCGATGAAAGGCCGAAGTTATTTCGCCCAATTCCGGCTTCATAGAAACTCAGATCCAAAAATGAAACGCAGATCTAGGTTACGCTCTTCGAGAGCTTCGAATCCATATAGAAGTTGACATATGTTGTGGAGTTTGAAATTTTGAAGTTGATTTTTGAATTGAAATTTGAATTGGACAGATTAGAGTTTACAGCCATTGAGTAAGAGGAGCACATAAGTATCTGTACGTATAGAAATGAGAAATGGAGGCTGCTAGGGTTTATAGCCGGATATATATAGGCAAATTGAAATAGAATGAATGGATCGGGTTGAATATACGTGCTAACGACAAAGTGGCCCAAAAAGCCGTTTCGACTCCGGAATGAAATTGGGTCAACCCATATATTAAAATAGATGTTTTTAAATATTTTAAACGCGATGAAACAAGTTTCAAGTCCAAATTCCATCGTATGAAGAAGTTATGCTAAAATCAATATTTTCAAATTGATTTCAATTTCATTTATTTCAAGGCGTTTCGAGTCCGCACGATCAAACGACAAGTCCGATCGTTACGAAACTTGAAATCCTACAATAATTCACGGTTACGGATCCGAGTCAGTGGCCAAAATGGATATTTTTATATTAGTTAAATAAATTAAAAATTAGTCAATTTAATCAAATTTTCAATTTCAATTCGATAATTGACAATTCTTATCATTTTAAATTTTCCAAATCGTTTGCACTTATTTAAATAAATTTAAATGTCAAATTAGAGTGGATTAATTCATCAATTCTAACGTTAACCTCACTTTTTTTTAATAATTAATTTCGTTAAATTCACAAATTACAAATAAAATCCCCAAAATTCCATTTAGTTAAATAAATAAATTATTATTCCATTCATTCTTGTCAAATAGATGGATTAAATATTGGATTCAAAACTATTACTTAAATTTCTTATATTATCTTTATTTCAAATAACGTATTATTTAACCATTTCAATTTCATTTAATTGCCATTAAATCCAATTATTGAAATTTCCGTTTCACTTAAATAAATAAAGTTTTGATTTCCATTCTTCTTATCCTACTAATTGCTTTAATAAATTGGGATTGCACTAACTAAGTTAATTACTACAATTTCTTTCAAATTAAATTCTATGAACTAAACAAATAGGAAATTTATAACAATTGTAACCATTAAACTTTAATTACCAATAACTAAGCTTATTTCCTTCAAACAAATAATATAATTACTTCCAGAACATTGATTTTGTTCAATGACCATTTATTATAATTTAAACTCATCAATTTAGTTCAATGCTTACATTTGTTTTCATATATTCCATTTGTAGCTAAGTATATATTTACATTATTTCCATTGAATTGAAATTCATTCAATTTATTAATAATTACCTTAGTTTACCAAATTTGACAACCCCTAACCATTTGTATTACTTTTCACATTACTGTAATATTTATTAAAATTTATTTCCAATTTACGTACTACTTAATTTCCCTTAATTGAAATCTGATTTCCAAATTTTATTTAACATACTAAATGAATAAATAACATATATAAATGGTCACCTATTTACTTTTCTTTCATTTATAAGTTTATTACTTACCAACCCAGGTTATAATTCCATATATAGCACTAATTAATTACCATTAACACTACATTATTACGTTTATAGACAGATTATAATATTTCCACTCACTTACCTTATATTGAATTCATAACCAAGTTGTAACATATAAAATTTCCAATAAATCATGGGAATCCATTCAATTTGTTACCCATTTACTTACATTAACACTATTTCACTTATTTTGGTCATTATCCAAACATAGGTCGCAAGTTTTTCATTTCTTTATATTATCCTATGGAAACAATGTACATTCCAAATGCTTTATTACATTTACTGAAATTTATTTTTCAAATTTACTGAATACACCAAATTATGACCCTACAGTTATTTCAATTAATTAGAGTTGCGCTAAATTAATCATTTATTAGCTTACATCCAATTACAATTAATATCCTCAATGAATTTACCTATTTGGTCTCATGCTTTCTATTACGTCAATTTATACCTTATAATAAATTTACGTTTCTATTTTAAATTTACATTCATAAATAAATATAAAAATTCCATTTTAACTTTACAAATTTAAATAATTTCATTAATTGTCATTTCATTCAACCTATTAATTATTAACCATAATTAGCATTGTTACGTTTGCTTCATTATAAATTACAAAATTTTTGTTTCCTTCTAAATTTAATTACTCAATTTTAATTAAAATAACCAACTTAATTATTAAATTTTTTTGGATCGTTACACACTTTCCCACTCAAAACTTTTCGTCCCCGAAAAGGAAAAAGAGGGAAAAGAAGAATTAAGAAGTCAATATATCTTATTCAAAATATTAACTTTATAAACAAATAGGTTTACAAAATCTAATAATTTAAATAAAATATCTCAATTTATAACTGTTAAATCTTTTTATACTTAAATTAATAAAGTTTGGAAAACATTTTCAAGTCCAAAATTTACGGAAAATTTTGGCAGAGTCTCCTTTGTACGGGGAGGCTCTGGAGAAAATATAATATCAAATAACAATATACAACATATAATTTCCAAAATAATATATCCCAATCCGGGAAACAATATAATAGCGTTATAAAACCGTAATACGAAAACGTACTTACTTGTCGGGCAATTAACGCTCAATTATGAAACCAAAAGCAGTAGCAATTGATTCCATAACCTGTATCTCACTTATATAATCCACAAGAGTTAATAACTATATAAAATGAAATATTTAAAGTTGTTTCAACCATAAACAACCAAACAATCAGCATACCAACCATCACTTGCAACAAGAAAACAACCATCACATAAATCAACACACATCAAATATCCATTCATATCAACAAAACAAATAGTTGTTCGTGTTTAAAACTTTAAATTATACGGAATGAAAAAGAGGCTACTAAGCGCAACATTTACTCAATAGTCTCTGTTGAAACTAAATAGATTATCCATCCATCCACACAATTTTAAAGTATCCTTGCCCCAAGCAACCTTAAGCAAAACAAACAACAATTTCAAATAATAAATCAAGCAATTTTTTTTTTCAATTCTATTTCTTAACATTTGTTGTTTGATTTCCTTTTTTTATTCATATAATGGTTTATCTTTTTAGTTTACATTTATTCCTTACAATTTATTTAGAAATAACTTCACTTATTTACTTAATTTTAAAATTCCTTACTTACAGTTCCTACCTTCTATTATATTTAGTTAGTAGTATTTCAATTATACTTAAGTTTGTAACTTTATAACATCAATTCTTATAAATAAAAGCAATTTATTGAACACTTTCATTTTATACTTTTACTTGTACAATTTCCATTACATTTTCTTATTAAACAATTCAACTTTTAATATTTGGTAAGTTATATATATGCTTTTAAAGAATGTAATTGAAAGTTATACAAGTTTCTCATTTCTTTTAATTAATTTAATTTAATGTTCAATAATTACATCTTCATTTTATAAGTTACAGTTTCAACTTTCTTTAAATATTATTTATAACTTAGCACTTATCTTAATTAAAGGTTCCAATTTTTAATTAGTCACATTCCATTTCACTACAATAATTAAAACTATTAATTAACGGAAACTTAAGAATTTAAATACCGGGTTTAATTTTTCTAATCATTTAAAAAATAATAGATAAAGGTATATACTTATAATTTATATATCCAATTATAATTAAAAAAATTTAAAAATTTATATTTGGTTTATCAAAACAAATCTGTAGTAAACTACTACAGCGGCCTTCCCACTTCGAAACTCGAAAATGAATGTCGATGATGCGTGCACTCATTACCAAAATTATTTTCCATCGACAGAGAGGGAGTGCATGACTTATTTTTTTCCAAAATTTATTTTAAAACATTTCTTTCAAATTATATTGAAATATTTATATCAGAAAATACTTCTAAAGATATTATTATTATATCCTAAAATTGTTCAAAAGAATTTTCCAAAACCCCGGAACTTAAGTCCTAAATTTCCAATTTTTATTTGTTTTATCTTCAATCTTATTCCAATTATTATTCATAAATTTCATTACCTGACAACCAATATAACACAACCAAATATAACCGTTATAAAAGTTTACTATTTATATATAGAAAATATAATAGGCAAAATTATTTCATTCACCTATATTAAAACAATTATTATGTCGGTCTATCCTATTAAGTGTTTAGAAATCCCAATTGATGTCATAGCGTCCCATGCACTAACCAGAATTTATAAATACAAAACGAAACAGATTAACACAATATTAAAACCTTTTTATAACACTAACAAATACGCTGTAACGACCCCGGATTTTTATGAATTTAAATTGATAATTTAAATGAAATTTTGAATTAAAATTGTAAAATTTATCGATTTAAGAGATGCGAGTTTCCCTGATTCAAATAGAAAATATATTAAGTCAAATTTATTTGAATTTAAATACTATATATGTATGTGTATATAGAAAAATATAAAACAATAATTACTAAAGTAAAATTCATGATAAATATTTAAACTAAAAATAGAAGTAAAATAAATATTTGAGTTATAAATAGAGATAAATAAAAGTTAAGTATGGAACCAAACAAACATATTAAACATCTATGTACAAACAAAGTTATAGAATAAATAAATAAAAAAAGCAAAAGAAGATAATGATAATTTACATAAGCATGAACAAACAAAAATACAAGACGATAAGTATTTAAGTTGAAAATTAATATGTTAGTACAAACAAATAAATATAAGTACAAAGCATATACAAACAGGTAAATCTGTAGACCTAAAAACATACCCAGGCAAATAAACATTTCATGTAGCCTGTAAAGAAGTAAGTATGCAAGGCAAGTAAAGGCAAAGTAAACAAATATATTTGCATATGACAAAAGATATCACTCTCAGCCTGCATAAAATTAGTAAACAAAACAAATTTAATTTGAAAGTGTATAAAGAAAAACCAAGGAGTACAAGCAAATCTGAAAACAAAGATTACCAACTATTTCAACTTCAACAAAACAAGGAACCAGACCAATATGTGATTATACAAGCAAATATGAATAGGAATATAGGCTGAGAAACAAATAATAAACAAGACAACAATAATATTCAAGAGTAGGCTAGAAAAGAAAATAAATATATTAAGGACTAAAGCAATTAATGCAAGCATTTTCAGCCTTACTCTGGTTGTACAACAACAATATACATCACCTGCACACCTCTTTCTATTTATCCATATCAAGAATCATCTCAGAAAGTAAGATCTGTTTCTCAACATCAAGCCTGGAAGTTCAAATCCAAATCTTGAAGCTACAGATCAACTTAAAAGCAAAGTATTTCAGATTTCAAATTCAAGAGCCTGTTCAAATTTAAGGCTCTGTTCTCCCTCTGGAAATAATGTGAGTAACCTCACTTTGTCAACTTTCAAGAAAAATTTAGTTGTATACCAGTGATGTTGAAATGAATTTGAGTGAATCTGATGTGTGTGTGTGTGTGTGTGTGTATAGGTATGAAGTATGCATGTTTGTTTCCAACAGAACCCACTCTGTTCATAGTTCCAGTTCTTTTGTTTGGTTTAAATTTATTTTTTTTCTAGAACAAATTGTTATTAGGACTTAGATTACAAACAAAGAATGCTTGATTTAACATAGATTAAGGTTTAAATTTTAAATCAAGTCAAATTAAAACCTGGTTGCCTATGTAAACCAAAAACAGCAGTGCAAAATATATATATGTGAAAACTCAAACATTGAAATTTATAGATTCAGCAATATAAATCGAAAACTTAAACAAAAGCATGATTTTTAAAAACTAAAATCATAGTTTTTAGTTTGGAATCGAGGCTGTAGATCTTGTTTGAACAGAAAATGGGTTTTTATCAATTTCTGTTAATTCAATGAATTTTAATCGTGAAAATTTGTTGAGAAGGTAGTTTGCCCCTTTTCGAATCTATGAAAAATATTGGAATTTTTTTTAATGCGAGAATTTTTGAGTCGAGAGCAGTTTAGGGTTTAACAGCCTGTTTTATCGTCGAGTTTTCAAATGGGTTTCACGACGTCGAGACGAAACCGAAGTTGAATGCGAGGAGTGTTGGAGGTGCTAGGAGACGTGGCGGAGCTACGGTAAAAGTGGTGGAGTTTCTAGTGGCAGGGATCATCGGTGGTGGCCAAATTTCGACAAAGCATGTACAGGCCGTGTGAGTTGTGAGGTCGATTTCATTTCTCGATCGAATCGAGTGGGACTGGTGATAGTATTGAGTTGAAGGGGTCAACGATGACTAGATGGTGACGGCAGTGGTGGCCAGGACATCGGCAGTGGATGGTGCAGGTGCACGCGTGTTTGCGTGTGTCAGTGTTTGTGGCTGGGTGGTTTTAATTGGGAAGATGAAGATAACTCGAAGGAAGTATCGAGTAATATTGGGTTTGGCTCGAGTCTTAACTCGAGTGCATTCAGTTGTGCGTCGGGTTAGATCAACACTAAAACAAAATTTTGAAAAAAAATATATATACTCACACGGGTTGGTTTGGGGGAAAACTCGAAGCACTCAGGCATTTTTCTCGGGTAGGACTCGAAGCAGGAGTGATGTAGCTCGGGTATGTCTGGGTAGCAGGTTTTAATAACCTGATTTATCTCTAAACTTGAAAACTGAATTTAAATTATTAGGCAAAGTTAAAACAAGTTTAAATCTAAATTTAAATCTGATTAAAGATAGTTTGAATCTGAGTTTAAAAAGAAAATAAAGTTTTAGAATTTGAATTGTTTTTAACAACCTTAAATTTTTAAATAGGTTGAATTTGAAAATAAAGTTTTTAATTGTAGATAAGTTTTTAAGTTAAATTTAAATCTGAATTAAAGATAATTTGAATCCTAGTTCTGAAATCAAAGAAGTTTTAATATTTAAATTGTTTAAATTTGCTTTGTGATGATGATTAAAACATTAGTTAGAAAATGTTTTAAATTTGAATTAGTGAAGATAAAATGATATGCACTCATTAAATTAGTTCAAGTGAATAATTGATTAATTTATTTAATCAAGTAATTAAGATTTATTAAGTTATAGTTAGAACTTAATTAATTAAATAATCAGTGATTAAATATATGATTTTAAAGGTTAATTAAATGATAATTAACAATAATTAAATTGAGTTTAATTACTTAAGAATAGTAATTAAATAATTATGAATAGTTCATGAGGATCATTTACTTGAAATTTATTTGATAATAAATGTGAAAAGACGATGAGTGTTGTGACCTTTAATTTATTATCGGTGACCTTTATATATCTGTGATCTGTGAATAGACGATGAGCGTTATAGTTTATATTGCTTATCAACTATATTTCTGTGTTTTAATCTGTGATGATTGAATGATGTTGCACCATTGTGTTAAACCCCTTGACCACACTTATACACACACCATATGGATTTCATGAGGAAATCGATTAAGTCCCAGATTTGAAATGATTTATAAAAATGAATATTTGAATTCAAATGTTTTGAAAATGAATTGAGATTAAAGTGAAAAGCTTTTGAAATGGAATTTCAAAGATGAAATATAGTTTGGATAACTTGATTGAGTTTTGAAATTTAAATATTTTGATTTAAATGTGAATTCAATATTTGAAATTGAATTCTATGATTTGGAAACTAGGATATAAAGAAAAGTTATTCAACTTATAATAAGTTATATGGGTTTTTAAACCATTTTTGAAGTGTTATTTTGGGAATTTGAATTAACCCAAAAGATTTAACTTGTATAAATAAGATCGAATTTCTTCGAAACGAAACTACTTGTTTTCAAATAATAATAGCTTTCATTTTAAAGAAAGGATCTCCCAATTATGTTGAAAAGGTTTCAAGCTGAAATAAAATTAAAATGTTTTGAAAGCTATGAAATGAATCTTTGATTCAAAGGCCGAATGAGTTAATCCAACTTGAATTGAAATTGTTTTTGAAAGGCTATGAATGAATCTTTGGAAATGATTTTGAAAGCTATAAGTTGAATCTTTGATTTAAAGATTCAACAAGTTAATTGAATTTTGAAAGCTATGAGTTAAATCTTTGATTTAAAGATTTAACGAGTTAATCCAATTGAAATGGAAATTGTTTTGAAATCCGTAAATGGAATTTTGTGAAATTAATCTTTTGTTAAAAAGATTTGAAATGGTAATTTGTTTAAACCATTTGAAAGAAAAGTTTTGAATTATTAAGTTGTGACTTAATCGAAATCCCATATCCATATGTTTTAAATGTTGCGCTCACTATTCGGGTTAGCCGGGAAAGGACCTTTGGGTCGTATAACCCATTCCGAATATGTGATACGTCGTTATGGATAGCATTTGAAGACCGGTGTTGAAGACCGGGTATTTGCGAGAGCGATAGGATGACCTGTCGATTGACTCTGCACCGAGTTGCTCTGGTATATAGTTCTCCATATGTGATGGGGAATCCGATCAGGATTGTGGATATCCGGATTGCAAGGACTTCTTTGTAAGTGCCTTCGGTTCTGTTCTAAATCCAGAACAGACATGTATGGATTGTTATGTCTGACATTACAAATTGAGATATAAAGCTGATTTCTTTCAAATATATTTCTGTTGGTGGCGGAGAATTTATTCTTTTAGCTTAACACCCTTCTCTGAGACATACGAGCTCAGAGGTTATATAGTTGAAGGTTATCATCAATATATTCCCAATTTGGTAATGTCACATGCTGAATGTTGCTGTGAAATGATCATTGTGTTGATCATTTGTGATAGGATCATTTGTTTGATCGTTTATCTTTGTGATCATTTCTATGATCATTTGTTGACCCAAAGCACAGCTTTTATATAAAGCGTGGCTTTGTGGACGAGACTTCGTCAAGCCTCACAACCCGGTAATGGTCGAAACAGGAATCGTGGCGGCAAGGTTTCAGGGATCGCTTCCCTAGGGTAGGACCATTCCTTCTGGAAAGGGGTAGTATCATGGTATGGAGCCCAGATACTTACTCATGTGGATACACTATATCTATTATTGTGTGGTGTTGTTGGAATCGAGGCCTCGTATAAAGGTCCAAAAGGACCGGGGGTGGTATATCTGAGGTTTCTTACTCCCTGGGAAAGGGGTAGCCGGCCTTGTTTGGCAGAGATCCATTTGGGATGCTCGGGGACGTCCTTCCAGAGGCGTTTCATTTCGGGGTTTGGGAAGTTCCTTTGCCCGACCATTTGTTGGAAATCCATTCTTCAAATACGTACCTTGTACGGTTTTAGTTGTAGAACCTATCATTCACTTATGGTGGCGCCCCACTGTTTGGATGGTAGCTATAGTAGGCATAGTTCGAAATGTCCATGTTGGCTAAGATTTATATCTTTACTTTCGAAATGATTTTTACTACACTATGCACTAGTAATAATATCAAATGTTTCTTTTAATGCGTATCAAGCATCTTTGACTATCATAAGGAGAAATCTCCTCCGATTCTGCGTTTGCATTGTGTGTGTGCGGGAGGCCTTATGGTAGTCTCATTTTTAAAAAGCATTGCGAATTGACTTTGAAAATCTTTTGTTGAATGTTTTAAAGGATAAACTGTTTTTGTTGTTCACACTAGTCCCACGACTGATCCGGAGTTTGTTGTTTCTTTCCTAAACTCTGGGTGCTCATTATTTTCTACACGAGCAGTCTAGAGTTGGGTTTTTCAGATAGTCAGGTTTAGTAGATTATCTGGGGTTAGTTCAGTCTTTGGACCACACCAGTCTTGCTTAGCTTGGTGCATGATTATTGGGAGTTCAAGCTATTGCTGGATTTCTTCTTGGAGTTGGGAGTTGCGGTTTTGGAGTTCTCTTTTGAAGACTATCTTAGAGTTTGATTGTTCCGCTGCTGATGTTATCTGTTTCTTTTCCGCTGCTATTTTATTATTATCATATCTCTGATGTATATTGATATCTATTGGATCATCTGTTGTATCCGATATTGTATCAAAGTTGTATATCAATGTATTATTCTTTTATTCCGCTGTGTTATTTACTTAATGTTGTTATAAGCTCTGGCGAATCGGATTTGAACGGTCGAATCTACGGCATTCGAGTACGATGTGAAGTATGAATGTCGATTTTCGAGCGCGAAAAATCCGAAACGTTACATTTGGTATCAGAGCTAAGGTTGAAACTTTAGCTCAGGAGTATAACATGTTAAGTAGCTCATTAGAGATAGGATGATGTAAAACCTAGAATGAGTATATCCCTAAGATATCCGTCTGTATGCCTCAGTGAATTCTCTTACTATCCACTGATAGCAAGTATGAGTGCAAGAAGATAACGAGATAGGGGACAGGGAAATACGACTATAAATGGTCAATACCCTACAACAGTGGAAATAACTTTCTTATCAATTTCTGATTTAAACTTTAATGAATATGAATTTAAAATTTGAGATTGAAAATTTTAAATAAATTGAGTTAAAATTTGATTAATAGAATATAAAGGATAAATTGAATTATATCAATAAAGCGATTTCGTTTAAAATCAAATTTTGAAATTCTGTTGAAATTTCCTGGGTTGGTCGAAGTCCGAAGAGGGACAAATTGGTATATATTTTGAGATATTCCGACTTAGATTTTGGAATCAATATCTTGTGTTTGAGGAATTATAGGAGATCGAATCTGTCTATCTCTGTGTTGTTTTCGTGCCTGCGAATTTCGAGGACGAAATTCTTTTAAGGGGGAAGTTTGTAACGACCTCGGATTTTTATGAATTTAAATTGATAATTTAAATGAAATTTTGAATTAAAATTGTAAAATTTATCGATTTAAGAGATGCGAGTTTCCCCGATTCAAATAGAAAATATATTAAGTCAAATTTATTTGAATTTAAATACTATATATGTATGTGTATATAGAAAAATATAAAATAATAATTATTAAAGTAAAATTCATGATAAATATTTAAACTAAAAATAGAAGTAAAATAAATATTTGAGTTATAAATAGAGATAAATAAAAGTTAAGTATGGAACCAAACAAACATATTAAACATCTATGTACAAACAAAGTTATAGAATAAATAAATAAAAAAAGCAAAAGAAGATAATGATAATTTACATAAGCATGAACAAACAAAAATACAAGACGATAAGTATTTAAGTTGAAAATTAATATGTTAGTACAAACAAATAAATATAAGTACAAAGCATATACAAACAGGTAAATCTGTAGACCTAAAAACTTACCCAGGCAAATAAACATTTCATGTAGCCTGTAAAGAAGTAAGTATGCAAGGCAAGTAAAGGAAAAGTAAACAAATATATTTGCATATGACAAAAGATATCACTCTCAGCCTGCATAAAATTAGTAAACAAAACAAATTTAATTTGAAAGTGTATAAAGAAAAACCAAGGAGTACAAGCAAATCTGAAAACAAAGATTACCAACTATTTCAACTTCAACAAAACAAGGAACCAGACCAATATGTGATTATACAAGCAAATATGAATAGGCATATAGGCTGAGAAACAAATAATAAACAAGACAAAAATAATATTCAAGAGTAGGCTAGAAAAGAAAATAAATATATTAAGGACTAAAGCAATTAATGCAAGCATTTTCAGCCTTACTCTGGTTGTACAAACAACAATATACATCACCTGCACACCTCTTTCTATATATCCATATCAAGAATCATCTCAGAAAGTAAGATCTGTTTCTCAACATCAAGCCTGGAAGTTCAAATCCAAATCTTGAAGCTACAGATCAACTTAAAAGCAAAGTATTTCAGATTTCAAATTCAAGAGCCTGTTCAAATTTAAGGCTCTGTTCTCCCTCTGGAAATAATGTGAGTAACCTCACTTTGTCAACTTTCAAGAAAAATTTAGTTGTATGCCAGTGATGTTGAAATGAATTTGAGTGAATCTGATGTGTGTGTGTGTGTGTGTGTGTGTGTAGGTATGAAGTATGCATGTTTGTTTCCAACAGAACCCACTCTGTTCATAGTTCCAGTTCTTTTGTTTGGTTTAATTTTTTTTTCTAGAACAAATTGTTATTAGGACTTAGATTACAAACAAAGAATGCTTGATTTAACATAGATTAAGGTTTAAATTTTAAATCAAGTCAAATTAAAACCTGGTTGCCTATGTAAACCAAAAACAGCAGTGCAAAATATATATATGTGAAAACTCAAACATTGAAATTTATAGATTCAGCAATATAAATCGAAAACTTAAACAAAAGCATGATTTTTAAAAACTAAAATCATAGTTTTTAGTTTGGAATCGAGGCTGTAGATCTTGTTTGAACAGAAAATGGGTTTTTATCAATTTCTGTTAATTTAATGAATTTTAATCGTGAAAATTTGTTGAGAAGGGAGTTTGCCCCTTTTCGAATCTAGGAAAAATATTGGAAATTTTTTTAACGCGAGAATTTTTGAGTCGAGAGCAGTTTAGGGTTTAACAGCCTGTTTTATCGCCGAGTTTTCAAATGGGTTTCACGACGTCGAGACGAAATCGGAGTTGAACGCGAGGAGTGCTGGAGGTGCTAGGAGACGTGGCGGAGCTACGGTAAAAGTGGTGGAGTTTCTAGTGGCAGGGATCATCGGTGGTGGCTAAATTTCGACAAGGCATGTACAGGCCGTGTGAGTTGTGAGGTCGATTTCATTTCTCGATCGAATCGAGTGGGACTGGTGATAGTATTGAGTTGAGGGGGTCAACGATGACTAGATGGCGACGACAGTGGTGGCCAGGACATCGGCGGTGGATGGTGCAGGTGCACGCGTGTTTGCGTGTGTCAGTGTTTATGGTTGGGTGGTTATAATTGGGAAGATGAAGATAACTCGAAGGAAGTATCGAGTAATATTGGGTTTGGCTCGAGTCTTAACTCGAGTGCATTCAGTTTTGCGCCGGGTTAGATCAACACTAAAAGAAAATTTTGAAAAAAAATAAAATATACTCACACGGGTTGGTTTGGGGGAAAACTCGAAGCACTCAGGCATTTTTCTCGGGTAGGACTCGAAGAAGGAGTGATGTAGCTCGGGTATGTCTGGGTAGCAGGTTTTAATAACCTGATTTATCTCTAAACTTGAAAACTGAATTTAAATTATTAGGCAAAGTTAAAACAAGTTTAAATCTAAATTTAAATCTGATTAAAGATAGTTTGAATATGAGTTTAAAAAGAAAATAAAGTTTTAGAATTTGAATTGTTTTTAACAACCTTAAATGTTTAAGTTGAATTTGAAAATAAAGTTTTTAATTGTAGATAAGTTTTTAAGTTAAATTTAAATCTGAATTAAAGATAATTTGAATCCTAGTTCTGAAATCATAGAAGTTTTAATATTTAAATTGTTTAAATTTGCTTTGTGATGATGATTAAAACATTAATTAGAAAATGTTTTAAATTTGAATTAGTGAAGATAAAATGATATGCACTCATTAAATTAGTTCAAGTGAATAATTGATTAATTTATTTAATCAAGTAATTAAGATTTATTAAGTTATAGTTAGAACTTAATTAATTAAATAATCGGTGATTAAATATATGATTTTAAAGGTTAATTAAATGATAATTAACAATAATTAAATTGAGTTTAATTACTTTAGAATAGTAATTAAATAATTATGAATAGTTAATGAGGATCATTTACTTGAAATTTATTTGATAATAAATGTGAAAAGAATTATTCATAGAAATTTAATCTGATTTAAATTTGTCAGATAATTAAATTGATCCTACTTATGAATGTTTGGATTTTATTGGATGTTGAATTGTTAATATCCCTGATATGTGATGCTTTGTGATATATCCTGATTTGTGTTGTGACCTTTAATTTATTATCGGTGACCTATATATATCTGTGATCTGTGAATAGACGATGAGCGTTATAGTTTATATTGCTTATCAACTATATTTCTGTGTTTTAATCTTTGATGATTGAATGATGTTGCACCATTGTGTTAAACCCCTTGACCACACTTATACACATACCAATATGGATTTCATGAGGAAATCGATTAAGTCCCATATTTGAAATGATTTATAAAATTGAATATTTGAATTCAAATGTTTTGAAAATGAATTGAGATTAAAGTGAAAAGCTTTTGAAATGGAATTTCAAAGATGAAATATAGTTTATATAGCTTGATTGAGTTTTGAAATTTAAATATTTTGATTTAAATTTGAATTCAATATTTGAAATTGAATTCTATGATTTGGAAACTAGGATATAAAGAAAAGTTATTCAACTTATAATAAGTTATATGGGTTTTTAAACCATTTTTGAAGTGTTATTTTGAGAATTTGAATTAACCCAAAAGATTTAACTTGTATAAATAAGATCGAATTTCTTCGAAACGAAAACTACTTGTTTTCAAATAATAATAGCTTTCATTTTAAAGAAAGGATCTCCCAATTATGTTGAAAAGGTTTCAAGCTGAAATAGAATTGAAATGTTTTGAAAGCTATGAAATGAATCTTTGATTCAAAGGCCGAATGAGTTAATCCAACTTGAATTGAAATTGTTTTTGAAAGGCTATGAATGAATCTTTGGAAATGATTTTGAAAGCTATAAGTTGAATCTTTGATTTAAAGATTCAACAAGTTAATTAAGTTTTGAAAGCTATGAGTTAAATCTTTGATTTAAAGATTTAACGAGTTAATCCAATTGAAATGGAAATTGTTTTGAAATCCGTAAATGGAATTTTGTGAAATTAATCTTTTGTTAAAAAGATTTGAAATGGTAATTTGTTTAAACCATTTGAAAGAAAAGTTTTGAATTATTAAGTTGTGACTTAATCGAAATCCCATATCCATATGTTTTAAATGTTGCGCTCACTATTCGGGTTAGCCGGGAAAGGACCTTTGGGTCGTATAACCCATTCCGAATATGTGATACGTCGTTATGGATAGCATTTGAAGACCGGTGTTGAAGACCGGGTATTTGCGAGAGCGATAGGATGACCTGTCGATTGACTCTGCACCGAGTTGCTCCGGTATAGAGTTCTCCATATGTGATGGGGAATCCGATCAGGATTGTGGATATCCGGATTGCAAGGACTTCTTTGTAAGTGCCTTCGGTTCTGTTCTAAATCCAGAACAGACTTGTATGGATTGTTATGTCTGACATTACAAATTGAGATATAAAGCTGATTTCTTTCAAATATATTTCTGTTGGTGGCGGAGAATTTATTCTTTTAGCTTAAAACCCTTCTCTGAGACGTACGAGCTCAGAGGTTATATAGTTGAAGGTCATCAGCAATATATTCCCAATTTGGTAATGTGACATGCTGAGTGTTGCTGTGAAATGATCATTGTGTTGATCATTTGTGATATGATCATTTGTTTGATCGTTTATCTTTGTGATCATTTCTATGATCATTTGTTGACCCAAAGCACAGCTTTTGTATAAAGCGTGGCTTTGTGGACGAGACTTCGTCAAGCCCGACAGCCCGGTAATGGTCGAAACAGGAATCGTGGCGGCAAGGTTTCAGGGATCGCTTCCCTAGGGTAGGACCATTCCTTCTGGAAAGGGGTAGTATCATGGTATGGAGCCCAGATACTTACTCATGTGGATACACTATATCTATTACTGTGTGGTGTTGTTGAAATCGAGGCCTCGTATAAAGGTCCAAAAGGACGGGGGGTGGTATATCTGAGGTTTCTTACTCCCTGGGAAAGGGGTAGCCGGCCTTGTTTGGCAGAGATCCATTTGGGATGCTCGGGGACGTCCTTCCAGAGGCGTTTAATTTCAGGGTTTGGGAAGTTCCTTTGCCCGACCATTTGTTGGAAATCCATTCTTCAAATACGTACCTTGTACGGTTTTAGTTGTAGAACCTATCATTCACTTATGGTGGCGCCCCACTGTTTGGATGGTAGCTATAGTAGGCATAGTTCGAAATGTCTATGTTGGCTAAGATTTATATCTTTACTTTCGAAATGATTTTTACTACACTATGCACTAGTAATAATATCAAATGTTTCTTTTAATGCATATCAAGCATCTTTGACTATCATAAGGAGAAATCTCCTCCGATTCTGCGTTTGCATTGTGTGTGTGTGCAGGAGGCCTTATGGTAGTCTCATTTTTAAAAAGCATTGCGAATTGACTTTGAAAATCTTTTGTTGAATGTTTTAAAGGATAAACTGTTTTTGTTGTTCACACCAGTCCCACGACTGATCCGGAGTTTATTGTTTCTTTTCTAAACTCTGGGTGCTCATTATTTTCTACACGAGCAGTCTAGAGTTGGGTTTTTCAGATAGTCAGGTTTAGTAGATTATCTGGGGTTAGTTCAGTCTTTGGACCACACCAGTCTTGCTTAGCTTGGTGCATGATTATTGGGAGTTCGAGCTATTGCTGGATTTCTTCTTGGAGTTGGGAGTTGCGGTTTTGGAGTTCTCTTTTGAAGACTATCTTAGAGTTATATTGTTCCGCTGTTGATGTTATCTGTTTCTTTTCCGCTGCTATTTTATTATTATCATATCTCTAATGTATATTGATATCTATTGGATCATCTGTTGTATCAGATATTGTATCAAAGCTGTATATCAATGTATTATTCTTTTATTCCGCTGTGTTATTTACTTAATGTTGTTATAAGCTCCGGCGAATCAGATTTGAACGGTCGAATCTACGGCATTTGAGTACGATGTGAAGTATGAATGTCGATTTTCGAGCGCGAAAAATCCGAAACATTACACACGCTCTCTCATATATATACACTCAGCGACTCCTATAGGGTATTACTACCCTATTAGTAAAGAGTCAGACCCCACAAAGCTAAGGTTTATCGCTAAACCAAAGCTTTGATACCAGATGTAACATCCCGCCTTTTCACACGCTTTAAATCGACGATAAACCACACACGTCAGACTTAAAACACACAAAAGGGCGGATTATTATGGGGCAAATAAGAAAAGCAGAGAAGAAAAACAAAACAGAATCTTGCAGTGGAACGATAAAACATAATAATCAATATACAGTTCATAAAACAGTTTTACAAAACATTTGATTTTTCTTTATACAATAAATATCAGAGTTCACATACCAAAGGATAATAACAATGCTGCGGAATAAAATGGTGTAGTGGAATAATATAGTAGATAATAGTAATATAAATCTTCGTCCTCGTCCTCCAGAGCTGAAGTCTTCGAATCCTGAAATGCTCAGGCTGACCCGAGCAAATTGAAAATACAAAAGATTCGAGTCGGAACTAAAATATCTTATGTAAGTTAAATCAACTGAAATAAATATGAGTGCAGTAATTTAGAAGATGCTCGGGATTCACATCTCTCAAGGATCCGTTAAACTATTTACAATGTAGTAATATTTCGCTATTATAATAGTGTCTATTGTAAAATAAGCTTACTTTAAAATAGCGTTAAAGCTTTACATTTTCCATCTTAACACGTAATAGTGCCAGTAGTCTATACAGTGCCTGCATATCTCCTAATCGGGAGACTACGAGAAGACACTCCATAGGTACGACACAAATAGAAACTCGTAGTAAAGGCTCGCTAGGGTAGGTGACACGGCACAACTAGGCAATGCCAGGGGAGATATACCAATTGCTATCCGGGCTGGTGGTAACGCGTAGCAGCTACTACCGCCCACCTCGAACAACACCCCCAAAATCAAAAAAATCAAAAGTGGCCACCGAATCAAATCCAAATGTCAGAGTATAATATCGAAGGAGTGCGTCCGATCAGAGGAATGACCTCATTGGCCCGAGAATCGCTCCTGTTTTAGCCACCTTATGCTAACTCACGGGAGTCGGGTCCACGTATTTACCCCAAAGGAAACGCCGCCACCATCCTACTTCATTCTGGAATCTCCACCGCGTACACGGTTGTTAAAGGGTTTTCGGAGTTGGCAGAGAATATGACAACTTTCGATCCCGGTCTCTTTAACAACCAAACGTTATTATAACACCGCGATCTTTTCAAAATAGTTTATACTTTAAAAACTAGAATAAAATATCCATTTCAAACCATATAAATACGATATCATATCTATTTTTAAAAACCAAATCAATATGATATCATTTTATTTCAAATATATCTTTTTTCAAGAAATCATAGCACTTTCAAATCTATATACCTTGAAATCTATAGCTTTGAAACACAACTTAATATACTTCCATGGTTTACATATTAAATTACTTTGTATAATAAAATAGCTTCTTTAATCTTTCAAATAAATCCCGAATACCGATTTGAATATCTCAATAAACCATTTCAATTCATATATTTCAAAGCTTTAAATATTCTACCATTTCAAAACAATTTCTTTGATAATTCCATATATATAATATTCAATTACTATTATTTAGATTTGAAATGTTTACTTAATAAATCCAATAAAATTTAAGTAAAACTTTTAACTTCAAATAACTCGATATTCTTTAAATTTTATTTAACTTGATATATTCATTTATCTCAACTTTATATTCATTTAAAACACTTTAAACCAAATCAAGTTATAAGAATCAATCCCTTCAGAATCTCAACTTATTTTAAATTCCAAATCAAATTTATTCAAGTACAATTCTTAAATAATTCAATTTAAACCAATTTCATATTTATCTTCCAACTTAAATTTCATTTAAGTCTTTTAAACTCTATATATATAATACCTTAAATAGGTACTTACCCATATAATATAAACCATCAAACTCCATTATTAAACTCATTTTTATTAAACAATTTTATACATAGCTTAAATTCAAGAATTTAACTATATATATATATATAAAATAATATCTATATAACATCAAAATTAATATTCAATAAACCGTATATTCCTTTCCAAAACCATAGAAATCATTTAAAAATATTTTTGATATATAGACCACGGTGTCTGTATAAAACTTTCTGTCCTATGGTCAAGTGATACAGATATTTATCATTTTAATCCGTAATTTAAAAATAAAATTACGGTTATATATCATTTCAAACCGCAATCCCGAATGAAATGATAATGTATAATAACTTGTAGTTTATAACAATATAGAATACAGCATCCATTCACCCAATATCAATCATCAACCATTTATTGCAAACATCATCCAAATTCAAATAATAACATCAATAAATAACAATCTATTACTGACAGTATATTATTCAATAATAAATTAATATAACTGGCAGTTAATATGCAATAACAAGTGGAATACAATTTAAATTCAAATAACGCGATTTAACTGAGATGATGATTAAATATATGCCAAATAGTTATAAATAAATTTCAAATCACATTATATATCAATTTAAAAAACATAAGAAATTTTAGAAGTTGTGAGTGGGTTAAAACACTCACCTTTTGAGTTTAAATTGGATTTAAATCCAATTTAAATTCAAAATTTTGACAGTCTCCAAATTCGTCCAAACCAGCGCCAAATAGTCCGGAATTCAGATAAGATCCTAACAAAAGAAACCGCGCGTAAATCAGAAATCGTATGTAAAAGTTATTGCATAAACGAATGAAAATTTGAAATTAAAAAAATAAAGAAAATAAATAAATAAACATCTCCCTATCGTTAGCAAGTCAACGCCACGTCACAACAACCCATGCTCTACAGTAAACGCACGCTACCATTATCGAAACCGAAACCCTATAGAATCGCGCACGCTATCACTCACGCCGCCGATCGCTCCACCAATCGCCGCCCCTGATGCGCTCGACTCCCCACAAGCCGCGGCCTCCTAGCGAGGCGCCTCCTCAGGCCGACTTCCGGTCACACAGCCGCCGCCGGTTAGGGTTAAACCCTAATCGAATTTACACCGTCAATCTAGCCGTTGATTCGACGAGCAACCTACGCAGATATGCTCCACTGTCACTCGCCACGCCCCCGTAACTTCCAATTGACGATCCGTTGACGTTCATCACAACGCGATGATCGGGCGAGGTTATTTCGCCCAATTCTGGCTTCATAGAAACTCAGATCCAAAAAATAAACGCAGATCTGGGTTACGCTCTTCGAGGGCTTTGAATCCATATAAATTTGACATATATTGTGGAGTTTGAAATTTTGAAGTTGATTTTTGAATTGGATAGATTAAGGTTTACATCCATTGAGGAAGAGGAGCACAGCAGTCTCTATACGTATAGAAATGAGGAATAAAGGCTGCTAGGGTTTATAGAAGGATATATATAGGCAAATTGAAATAGAATAGATGGATCAGGTTGAATATATGTGCTAATGACAAACTGGCCCAAAAAGTCCGTTTCGACTCCGGAATGAAGTTGGGTCAACCAATATATCAAAATAGATGTTTTTAAATATTTTAAACGCGATGGAACAAGTTTCAAGTCCAAATTCCATCGTATGAAGAAGTCATGCTAAAATCAATATTTTCAAATTGATTTCAATTTCATTTATTTCAAGGCGTTTCGAGTCCGTACGTTCAAACGACAAGTCCGGTCGCTATGAAACTTGAAATCCTACAATAATTCACCGTTACGGATCCGATGAAACCAGTTTCGTCGAAATCCAAGTCATTGACCAAAATGGCTATTTTTATATTAATTAAATAAATTAAAAATTAGTCAGTTTAATCAAAATTTCAATTTCAATTCGATAATTGACAATTCTTATCATTTTAAATTTTCCAAATCATTTACACTGATTTAAATAAATTTAAATTTCAAATTAGAGTTGATTAATTCATCAATTCTAACGTTAACCTCACTTTTTTTTAGTAATTAATTTCATTAAATTCACAAATTATACATAAAATCCCAAAAATTCCATTTAGTTAAAAAATTAATTATTATTCCATTCATTCTTGTCAAATAGATGGATTAAATATTGGATTCAAAACTATCACATAAATTTCTCATATTATCTTTATTTCAAATAACGTATTATTTAACTATTGCAATTTCATTTAATTGCCATTAAATCGAATTATTGAATTTTCCGTTTCAATTAAATAAATAAAGTTTTGATTTCCATTCTTCTTATCCTACTAATTGCTTTAATAAATTAGGATTGCACTAATTAAGTCAATTACTACAATTTGTTTCAAATTAAATTCTATGAACTAAATAAGTAGGAAATTTATAACAATTGTAACCATTAAACTTTAATTACCAACAACTAAGCTTATTTCCTTCAAACAAATATCATAATTGCTTCCAGAACATTTATTTTATTCAATGACCATTTATTATAATTTAAATTCATTAATTTAGTTCAATGCTTACATTTGTTTTCATATATTCCATTTGCAGCTAATTATATATTTACATTATTTCCATTGAATTGAAATTCATTTAATTTATTAATAATTACCTTAGTTTACCAAATTTGACAACCCCTAACCATTTGTATTACGTTTCACATTAATGTAATATTTATTAAAATTTATTTTCAATTTATGTACTACTTAATTTCCCTTTATTGAAATCTGATTTCCAAATTTTATTTAACATACTAAATGAATAAATAATATATATAAATGGTCACCTATTTACTTTTCTTTCATTTATAAGTTTATTACTTACCAACCCAGGTTATAATTCCATATATAACACTAATTAATTACCATTAACACTGCATTATTACGTTTATAGACAGATTATAATATTTCCACTCACTTACCTTATATTGAATTCATAACCAAGTTGTAACATATAAGATTTCCAATAAATCATGGTAATCCATTCAATTTGTTACCCATTTACTTACATTAACACTATTTCACTTATTTTGGTCATTACTCCAAACATAGGTCGTAAGTTTTATATTTCTTTATATTATCCTATGGAAACAATATACATTCCAAATGCTTTATTACATTTACTGAAATTTATTTTCCAAATTTACCGAATACACCAAATTATGACCCTACAGTTATTTCAATTAATTAGGGTTGCGCTAAATTAATCATTTATTAGCTTACATCCAATTACAATTAATATCCTCAATGAATTTACCTATTTGATCTCATGCTTTCTATCACATCAATTTATACCTTATAATAAATCTACATTTCTATTTTAAATTTACATTCATACATAAATACAAAAACTTCAATATAACTTTAAAAATTTAAATAAATTCATTAATTGTCATTTCATTCAACCTATTAATTATTAACCATAATTAGCATTGTTACGTTTGCTTGATTATAAATTACAAATTTTTTGTTTCCTTCTAAATTTAATTACTCAATTTTAATTAAAATAACTAACTTAATTATTAAAAAAATTTGGGTCGTTACAACTTATATGAAACCCGGGGATAACTCATATCAATTTACAATTTCACAAAATTATTATAGACATTACTTATTCCGCACGTCAATTCCTAAGTAAGAAAACTTAGATTAAATGGTCCAATTCACTTAAATCGTTCCATTCCAGCCTATTGATTTCACATATCAATCTATAAAGAATCGAAATGGTTTCAGATATTAACTAATACCCGACTCCGGTCTCTTCGAATCCAATGTCATCTTAACCCAAGTTATTCAAGTGAATACAATTTACTTTTAAACACTGGATGTCACTTTACACAACATTTCATCATAGATAACCACATTATCACTGTTCACCCAACATATCATATTATAGAAACATTTCATATCACATAGAATCACGATCACATACCAGGGATAACAATTAATCCAAGGCATTCAAATATCATTCAATCATCCATAAGCAAGATAAATTAGTCATACCATTTCTAATTAATTTAATTATCTACCAATGAGTTAAATTAATTACTTGTTACTTATAAATCTTGCTTATTTAACATTAATTATATTTAATTAATTAATCATCCCTTAGTTATTCATCTTGATTAATTATTCTTGATTAATCATCTTAATTAAGTAATTTGCCCTTAATTAATTACACAAATTAATTATTCTCAAACCCATCACATTATTTAACCTTTCATTACCATCTTACTTAATTACCCAAATTAATTATCCGATAATCACATTGATTAATTATCCTTTAATTAATTCACACTCATTAATTTCATTAATTAATCAATTATTTAACTCATTATACTAAGTAATTAACCCTTGATTTCTCCCATTAAGTAATTACCATAAAATAAATCACCTTTAGTAATTACCCATCAGTTACCTATCTTAATTAATGACATTAAGTAATTACCTTCATTATTATCACTGATTAATTAAGTGATTAACCTTTAATTACTAATTAAATTAATTAATTCTTAATATTAATCCTTTAAATTACTTACATTAAGTAATTATGATAACTTAATTACATTAAGTAATTTGGCCTTAAATAAATTAATCATCCTTTAATCAATTTCCTTAACTAATAAATCACATTAATAAATCAATTCTTTAATTTATTACACAAACTAATTAATCTTTAATAAATAAATTGATTAATTATTCCCTTAACTGATTTCATTAACTAATTGACCATTCTTAAATAATTTATCCTCGAATTAATTACATTATTTGAAACACTTTTGGAAACATTCTAAAATTAACCTATTATAATAATTATCTTTAAACAAATTTTAAAATCTTTAAAAATTTTTGAACAAAAACTTGTTTTTTAGAATTAAATTTGCCTTAAAGCTTGGTCTATTCCTATATGTTAAAAGCTTTAGTCATCTTGCTTACCTGATAACTCAACCCATACTTCAAACCTGAAACAACAATCCCGAGACCATTCCTAAATACATCGAGTAAAACTCGAATACAACTCCACACATACCCTAGCTATACCCGAGCTCTCACGAGCACACTGCATGCTCCAGCTTCGAGACAAACATCTTACTGCTTCGAACAAAACCCAAGAAAAACTAAACTCCTTCAACAACATCACACGGAAACACAGGCACAGAGGTCTCGTGCACATGCACAAGGCATCAACGATTCTCTGACCACCATCGACCCTCTCCCCTGATCACTGCCGACCTCCTCAATCTTTCCGACCCATCGATAAACTTGTCGAAGCTTAAACCCAAAAAAATCGATATTTGACACCACCAGAAAAGAATACCCCTACCTGCATTCGTCTCATACCACCGCAATCGGTCACCAGAATCCACGTGCCAACGCCTGAATCTTCGCTCCGCACCCTACTATCTTATCCCTTTCCTCTGGCATCTCTCGATGCCAGTACGAATTTGCAATCAACCTAAAATCAACCCCGACCCATACTCGGCTTAAAACCCTAAAAACATCTCGGCTCGCCACCATGGCGAAAGGTAACACCTCCGACTATTTTTCACCCTATCATCGAACAACAACCCTTCTCCGGCCTCAACCCCGTAACCCCGGTCAATAGTTCACCAGAAAAAGATGAAAACATTAATTTCATTCCACACACAAAATCTCGTGATTTATAAACTTAAAATTCATGATTTTATTTGTAAAAAACATTATTTCAGATTACAAATCAAATTATAAACTTGAATACACGATTTATTTACATTGAGATTTTGATCTATTCAGGCTTTTTACTGTAATTCCTTATTTTATTAAAAACAGTCCTTAAATCTTGCCTGGGAACATTTTAAATCAAATACTTTATCATTTCAATCAAGTTTAACTTATACTTCTAGGTCTAAAAAGAATCAAGGAGAATTTTTTTGAATTTTATTAAGGTTTTAAAACCTGTTCAACTAGAACAGAGCCAAAAATCTAGATTCAAGCATGTACATCCATATACTAAGATAAATTTACATACGATTTATATTATACCATCATGCAAACAAATTTATCACACTTTACTTCAGATATTAATTTCTTACATCTAGATTTATATCAGATTTAAACCCTTTAAAAAGAATGGTTTACTCACCTATATATGCTTTGAACAGAGAAGAAATTTTACTTTTGAAAAAAAACCTAAAGTTGGTCTTGGGTTGTTGATCAGTAGTTTTGATCTGAAAATCTTTTGATTTCAGATTTGAGCTTACTTGAAACAAATATACAGCTTGCCTCAGGTTTGAAATAATTTGATGTATTGATTGCTGTTTTGATTTCTTCTTTGGTTTTGATTTCAAAAAAGGAGAAGTTGAGGAAAAAGAAAATGTTTAACCTGTACACAGCTTCTCCTCAAAATAATTCATATTTTTTTAGAAAGAAAATCAATGCTTTCCACTTGTTATTTCACTCTATATAAAGCTTACAACTGTTATTACATGTTTTTAATTGTCTTACAAATGTCAAATGTAATATTTAAATTTTGTTCTTATGTTTTTATTACTAACATATATTTTATGAATTATGAATATATACAAATTATACTTATAATTTTCAATATTATAATTTTTTTTGCATATATCTATTAATATAAATTCATCAATTTCATAATAAGGTTTATCATTTAAATTCAACACTTACTATAATTCTAAGTCCATTTATACACATCTAGATATTTATAATTATCTGAAATTTATTTATCTAACTAAATTAATTTAGTATCTCAAAGGTGAAAACTAGTTAAAATATCCAATTTTCATATGTTTCAAAATCCAGGTTATCACATTCCTCCTCCTTTGAATCTTTTCGTCCTCGAAAAGGAATGAAGCCAGAATTTATTCAATAACTCAAAATCAAATAAATTATTCTTTGATCATCTTTTAAAACACCTTTAAAATCTATACAATATTGCAAAAATGATTTTATAAAAATACTTTTTATAACTCGATGTCTCAACCAGTCCATCCTTGTTCTCATAGAAATTCGATCATACATTGATCAGGCGTAGGACTGAAAATCTGTAAGTACTTGGTAAACCCATTTTCAATACCTAGTGAAAATACTTGGAAAGTAATTTATTGAAAATATAGAAAACATTTTTTTTGAAATCGAGGAAATATCTTTGGTGAGAATTCTCTGGAAATCATCACCCCCATCCATGGTCGAAGTTGCATCCTGGGTTACGTTGCCACCAAAACAAAAGTCTATGTAACTGTAGGCACTCCGTGCCCCTCGATTACGCCATGAAACCCGCCACAGATCGCAGTTACATTCTGGGTTAAGTTGCCATCATAGTAAAAGTCCATGTAACTGTAGGCATCAGCGCCCTCGAATTTCGCTACTAAAAGAATGAAACTTCCCACTCCCACATAGGTCGCAGACTATATCAGTCAAGTCCCAATGTAGCCTTAGGCTCTCACGACCTCTCGACTTTCGCTATGTCTTTATAGGTCACAGTCTAACGATGTAAAATCAAATGTAGAGTGTTGGCTCTTAGAAGCACATATGACTTTGCTATATTACCATAGGTCGCAGTCTACCGATGTAAAATCAAACGTAGACTATTGGCTCTCAGCGGCACACTCGACTTTCGCTATGGTCTGCAGTAGATCGTAGTGACATCGAGTTAAACTGTCGTCACAGCATAACCCAAATGCCTCTGTAGGCATCAACGCCCTTGACTTTCGCTACACACTACACATAATCCTCAGGAACTAGCTTGTCCGGACTCCTCACAGGATCAACTTTAGAATCCCCCTTAGGGTTTAAGGCAGTACCATCCTATAGCACTCTTGAGAAGTTCATTCCAAGGGAGCGCCTTTTCTCTAGAGTCATTTTCAAAACACTTTATACTATACACATATAGTGTCTTCCAAATCATACACCTAGTATGAATCCCATATAAATCTCCTTTCTCAAAATCGATTATCCCAAAATTGATAATTCTCTAATTAGGCTTTCCAAATTCCAATATTGATTTTTCCCAAAAATCAAAAGCTTTTCAAAATTCCATAGGTTCCAAAAACCTTCCCTAAAATCCTCATAAGATCCTCTATATATATATAATTTTTTAAAAACTTTGGATCATCTTCAAACTTGTATAAAACTCCTTTGATACTTTATATATTTTCAAAATCCTTTTTCCTGGCTATAGATTCAATAAGGGGAGATTTATCTTATATAACAAAGGTATAAAATTTTGTTTATTCCAAAGAAAATATTCACATTTGCTTACTCTATAAAGTCACTTACCAAATTACTTACTTCCACAGAGTAAATTTCTGCCATAGTAATATCCAATTTCCATTTTACTTCATCATATATTTCACAAAATATACCATTCTTTTCAAAAACCATTTCATAGCTCTTATTTACAAATCAATATCAATTTCATTCAAACCCATACGATGTACACATATCATCCGTACGCTATATCAATCTGATTGCTCATTTAATCACACAATTTCACTTCCGAACTAGTATTATCCGCCCGACTTCCTAATGCGGACTCAGATCCGGTTTCTTGATCAGAAACTGTCATTCTCCTTACATAGCCATAGCTATGATAGAGAATATCCAGAACCAATCAACAATCCATATCCAGGTTCACCATCAAAAAGCGAGTGAAAAACCCCAACTCGGATCGATATACTATCTCGAAATTCTGTGCTCGAATCTGGATCAAATCACTATGCGAATAGAATAATATACGTCACCTTACATATCTATCTTCATTGATTATTACTTAAATCAATTCCCTTTCTATTCACATTCATTTAGATCTTTATTCACTTACTCACGGCTGCTTCAATCCCCATTTGGATTATCACTTTAATTCTTATCTCAAACAGATATTTAATCATAAACAGTTTGCACTCTGACCAGCTTAAAATTAGAAAATAACTTGAAAGGTTAAAAATAGATAAGTAGTTGAAAAATAATTATTAGTTTGTAAAATAGTTGTAAAATAGTTAAATAATTGTAAAATAATTGGAAAATAGTCAAATAGTTATATAAATTCTAAATAATTGAAAAATAGTTATAAAATAGTAATTAGTTATAAAGTAATTGAAAAACGGTAAATGGTTTATAAAACAGTTGTAAAATAGTTAAATAGTTCCAAAAGTAGTTGCAAAACAAGTACAAGATAGTTTGGGTTTTAAAAGAAAAGTTGTATAGTAAATATATAGGAAAATAGATTTAAAACAGTTTATATTAAAATATTTTATTTGGAAAAATAGTTCAGAGTCAAACTGTTCAATTCCCAATCTCCATTCCCATCGATTCAATTTAAATTTCCACTTCCATTGAAATTGACTTAATTCCAATTTAAGCAATCTTCAATTTCCATTGAAATTGATTTAACCCCAATTCAATTTGAATTAATCCTCAATTTCTTTTCTAAATTCAAATCATATTCCGTTTGAATTTACTTATTCAACTTTAATCACAATTTCAGTTAATTCAAATAAATTTCAAAGTGAACCAATTTCAATTCATACCAATTCCAATTTGAATTAATTCCAATTCCCATTTGAATTTGAACTCATTCAACTTCAATTTCATTTTAAATTAATCCAATTCAAATTTTCCATTTGAATTTCAAACCTATCCATCTTCAATTTCAAATACAATTAATTCAAATCAAATTCAATTTGAACTAATTCAATTCAAATTTCAAATTTAAACCATCTCAAATTATATAAATTCGAGTTAATTTTTTTTAAATGTTGATTTAATCCTTTAAATCAAATCAACTTATATCTTTAAACCATTTAATTCTGAATCCAAATTCCATTTTTAACCTATTTCAAAGTTTAAATAATAATTCAAATCCTTTTTAAACAACTAAATCTTTGAAATTCAATTTATCATCAAATTTCTATGTTGAAACTAAAACTTTGAAGTTTTATCTTAAACATTCAAACCTTAAGTCCAAAATGATTCCATTTTATCTAAATATCGAATATATTACCACCCCCCATTTCTTCATTCATTTAAACAAATCCAATTTCAGCTTAAATATTATTAACAACAATAGGATGGTATCATTCAAATTATTTTGAAACATCCACCCATTTCCAATTTTCATGTCTCAAACCCATTTTGAGATCACACAAACTCCCAATTCAAATTAACCATTTAACTTCCCAAGTTAAATCCCAATTGCATCTTGAAATTTTCAATTCAGGTTGCTTGTTAACTTATTTAACTTCTCCCAAGTTAAATTCAATTTACTTAATCCAGTCAACCTTACCCAATTTTGAATTCTCACTTCGAATTTTAAACTTCAGATTAACAATCTTCCCTCTTAAGTTTAAAAACTTTCTTCACTTTGGGTTTCACATATCATTCCGTATAAAAATTTAAAACTCAACATTTAGAGTTTATTTCAAATCATCTTTGATATCATGTATATCCACACATATATACATATTTACTTCTTAGTCCACCTAGTCATACCCTAGGTTTTTAAACCACCTTTGGTTTTAATTCAAAATAGATTTCTTTAAATCTTTCAAACAACCTCCAATTTAAAATAAGATTATATTCTGTTCTGAATATTATTATTCATTTTTTCCTTTTAACACTTTGAAACAATTCAAATGTTTCTATACCTAGAATTTAAAATTTCACAATTTGGATCCATTCTAATATACAAATTATGCTCATCTAATGGTTTCTTCCTTAAAATATTTTATTATTTATTGGAAAACAATCATCCTATTATTAAACACAATAACCATTTCATATTCTGGTTTGAAACCAATTCTAATTCATCTTATTGGTATAGTTCATTCCATCCAACTCCTATTTGGATATGTATATTTATCACTTAATTCTTATCCAATTTCAATATCCAACACCCAATTATTGCTTTATGTATAAAATATAAGCTTTTTTACAAATCATTCATTAAAACCATTTTTAAAAACTTAATATAAGAAAATATCACGTACGCTCTCATACACACACACACACACTCAGCTTATCCTAGGGTACCCCTGACCCCATTCTTAATGAGTACACCCACCAGAGCCAAGGTTCTCGCTTAACCTGGCTCTGATACCAAAATGTAATGACCCGAAATTTTCAATTCCGAAAATTCCAGATAGTTAGAGAAAAGAAGAAAAGAGATAGAAGAAGAAACATAACAAAACACAGATTCTCACATTCACAGCGGATAAAATATAATTATTAGTTAATTTACATCAATACATAAGAGTTACAACAGTTTCACAAACACTGGACAGTTAAGATTAACTTGTCCCAAATAAAATACAATATACCACAGCGGGATACACTCCATACGTTCCTACCATCCAGCTCGCCTCCTTAGCTCCAAAACATCCTTACCTAAAATCTGTAATACTCGGTCTGACCCGAGCATTGCATCAAAGTAACATATGGGTCAGGCTGGAAACCAGCGTGAGTAAACTCATCTGACATAAAATTCCAATGCATAGAACTTATTTAAAACCGGGGTAACTTGTATCAGTTTACAATTTCACAAAATTGTTATAGACATCACTTATTCCACACATCATTCCTAAGTACCAAAACTTAGATTAAATGGTCCACTTCACTTAAATAATTCCATTCCAGCCTATTGATTTCACATATCAATCTATAAATAATCGAAGTGGTTTCGGATATTAGCTAATATCCGACTCCGGTCTTTTCGAATCCAATGTCATCTTAACCCAAGTTATTCAAGTGAATACAATTTACTTTTAAACACTGGATGCCACTTTACATAGCATTTCATCATAAATAACCACATTATCACTGTTCAACCCAACATATCATATTACAGAAACATTTAATACCATATAGCATCACGATCACATACCAGGGATAACAATTAATCCAAGGCATTCAAATATCATTCAATCATCCATAAGCAAGATAAATTAGTCATACCATTTCTAACTAATTTAATTATCTAGCAATGAATTAAATTAATTACTTATTACTTACAAATCTTGCTTATTTAACATTAATTAATTATATTTAATTAATTAATCATCCTTTAATTATTCATCTTGATTAATCATTCATGATTAATCATCTTAATTAAGTAATTTGCCCTTAATTAATTACACAAATTAATTATTCTCAAACCCATCACATTAATTAACCTTTAATTACCATCTTACTTAATTACCCAAATTAATTATCCGACAATCACATTGATTAATTATCCTTTAATTAATTCACACTCATTAATTTCATTAATTAATCAATCTTTTAACTCATTATACTAAGTAATTAACTTTTAATTTCTCTCATTAAGTAATTACCATTAAATAAATCACCTTTACTAAATTACCCATTAATTACATATTTTAATTAGTGGCATCAAGTAATTACCTTCATTATTATCACTGATTAATTAAGTGATTAATCTTTAATTACTAATTAAATTAATTAATTCTTAACAATTAATCCTTTAAATTACTTACATTAAGTAATTATCATTACTTAATTACATTAAGTAATCTAGCCTTAAATAAATTAATCATCCTTTAATTAATTTCCTTAATTAATAATTTACATTAATAAATCAATTCTTTAATTTATTACACAAACTAATTAATCTTTAATAAATAAATTGATTAATTACTCCCTTAACTGATTTCATTAACTAATTAACCATTCCTAAATAATTTATCCTCGAATTAATTACATTATTTGAAACACTTTTGGAAACATTCTGAAATTAACCTATTATAACAATTATCTTTAAACTAATTTTAAAAGCTTTTAAAAACTTTGAACAAAAACTTGTTTTTTAGAATTAAATTTGCCTTAAAGCTTGGTCTATTCCTATATGTTAAAAGCTTTGGTCATCTTGCTTACCTAATAACTCAATCCATACTCCAAACCTGAAATAGCAATCCCAAGACCATTCCTAAATACATCGAGTAAAACTCGAACACAGCTCCACACATACCCTAGCTATACCCGAGTTCTCGCGAGCACACTTCACGTTCTAGCTTCGAGACAAACATCTTAACGTTTCGAACAAAACCCGAGAAAAACTAAACTCCTTCAACAACATCACACGGAAACACAGGCACAGAGGTCTCGTGCACATGCACAAGGCGTCGACGATTCTTCGACCACCATCGACCTTCTCCCTTGATCACTGCCAACCTCCTAAATCTTTCCAACTTATCGATAAACTTGTCAAAGCTTAAACCCAAAAAAATCGATATTTAACCCCACCAGAAAAGAATACCCCTACCTGTATTCGTCTCGTACCGCCACAAACGGTCACCAAAATCCATGCGCCAACGCCTGAATCTTCGCTCCGCGCCCCACTATCTTACCCCTTTCCTTTGGCATCACTCGATGCTAGTATGAAGTCGCGATCACCCTAAAATCAACCCCGACCCATACTCGGCTTAAAACCCTAAAAACATCTCGCCTCGCTACCACAGCAAAAGGTAACCCCTCCGACTATTTTTCCCCCTATCATCGAACAACAACCCTACTCCGGCCTCAACCCCGTCACGCCTGATCAACTAGTTCACCAGAAAAAGATGAAAACACTAATTTCGTTCAACACCTAAAATCTCATGATTTATAAACTTAAAATTCATGATTTTATTTTTAAAAATCATTATTTCAGATTACAAATCAAGTTATAAATTTGAATACATGATTTATTTACATTGAGATTTTGATCTGTTTAGGCTTTTTACTGTAATTCCTCATTTTATTAAAAACTATCCTTAAATCTTGCCTGGGAGCATTTTAAATCAAAATACTTTATCATTTCAATCAAGTTTGACTTATACTTCTAGGTCTAAAAAGAACCAAGGAGAATTTTTTTGAATTTTATTAAGGTTTTAAAACCTGTTCAACTAGAGCAGAGCCAAAAATCTAGATTCAAGCATGCACATCCATATACTAAGATAAATATACATACAATTTATATTATACCATCATGCAAACAAATTTATCACACTTTACTTCAGATATTAATTTCATGCATCTAGATTTAAATCCTTTAAAAAGAATGGTTTACTCACCTGCACATGCTTTGAACAGAGAAGAAATTTTACTTTTGAAAAAAAACTGGAAGTTGCTCTTGGGTTGTTGATCAACAGTTTTGATATGAAAATCTTTTGATTTCAGATTTGAGCTTACTTGAAACCAATCTACAGCTTGCCTCAGGTTCGAAATAATTTGAAGTATGTATTGCTGTTTGTAGGATTGATTTCATCCTAGAGGGGGAGGGGGTGAATAGGGTGATAGTATTAATTATAAAAATTAATTGCGGAAGCTTATAAAATTATTTCAACACAGATCACAGATTAATAGCAGCACAGATAATAGCAGAATAATAAATGCAGAAATAGAACGACACAGAATTTACCCAGCTTCGGCAAAACCCTGCCTACGTGCTGCCCCCAAGGTTTCTACTAGAAATTAGATAGTCCCTTGCTTACACACGTAAACTCGCGACACCCGCTATCGACTAAATCTAACTCTACGCTCAAAACCCTGCCACAACTCAGCCACTGAGTTGCGAATTCTCAAGCTACGCCACGTAGCTTGTCCCCTAGTCACACGACTATAAATTTAAACGGTTTAAAAAGAAAATACAAATTAAAAACAATTTAAAACAATCTAAACTCAAAAACCCTAATTAATAAAATACACAAGCCCTTAAAATAACAGGCCGGCCCCCCTTTTATATTTTAACCCGTTCCTTTATTTGGAGATGGCGGCCGTTGTTCTCTCGTTCGTTCGTCCTTGCGAAATTAGGGCTTCGTTCTCTTCAATCCAAACTAGGGTTTTGAAATTCGAAGCTTGGAACTGTGATTGAATTATTGACTCGGCGTTTTTTGTCAATCGCTGGTTTCCTTTGTGCACTACGACTGCTTCGAATTGATCGAATTTGAAAAGCTTCGGTATGTACTCTTTGTGCTTTTCTGTTTGTATGCTTGAATTCGATCAATTTGAGATTGCCGATGATGATTGTTTATATAGGGTTTGTAACCCTAGATTTGCGTCGTATATTCTCTATTTGACTTTATCAACTGATATTGCTTGATCGTTGATTTTCGTATGGATGTTTATGATGTCACTGACTTCTTCAATTCATATATACTCGTGTTACTTGGTTGACACGGTGTTGATTCAATTTCATGGTCACCATGATGTTGTTTTGCTTTTGACTTCGGCCATTTCTGATTTCATGAATTACGTGAATTTTTGGTCATCTTCGTCTCTGGCCATATCTGTGTTCATCCCTCTGCTATTTGCATTTACTTCATTCCACTGTGCTTTTAGTCATGTTGAACTGTGTACATGCTTTATGATATTCTGGTAGCTCTCGAGTCTGTTGGTACTCTATACATTTGTTTGCACTGCTGACTGTTGCTTTTAACACATCATTTGATCTACTTGCATTTCAGTTGCACAAGATGTTGTCTTCATTTGATTGTTGTAGTTTTTGTATTGTTGAGTTGCCATATCTTTTGCTCGAGCTCTTTGCACACTGATGCATTCTAATCCTTGCTGTCAGCTTCTTGCTTGTGAAAAATAGTTGCTCATGTGCTTATCGAATTTTCATGTACACTGTGTCATTTAAAGTTTGTTGTGGTCTTTGTAATTTCACCACCTATGTGTACTTGTGTCGAGGCTACTGTTCTTGCCTTTATTGTGTATATCTCTCTGCTCATCCATTTGCATTCTGGTTTTGGTATCATCATTATTGAGGCTGGTGTATGTATTGTTTGGGTCTGCTCATGTTACTTGTATCACTAGTTATCTGTTTTGAGTCACTTCATATATGCACTGATGCATACTGCAGCTATGTTGGCTTGTTGGCATCTTATTGCTGTGGCTTCATTTTTATCTGGGTTCGACTTTGACATTAGTTTTTGTAGTTGGTTCCTTACTTTTCAATGTTGCTGTTCGAGTTCATTGTTCAGTTGTTTCTGTCTGCATCTTGTGGTTGCCACTGTGTTTCATTGAGCTCGACATTTGCATCATATGTTCCAGTGCCCCTATGCCTTGTGTACATGTCTTGTTCATGCTGTACATATGCTTGTTGAGTTTGTTAGTTGTGCATGTCACTGTTGCATTACTGTAAGTAGCTCATTGAAGCGATTGAACCAGAAGGCATCATGCATACAAGTACAACTTGGCTTTCTGTTTATAATATGTATGGAGACCAGACTCTAAAATAAGTTAATTCAACCCTGAGCATTTTTGATCTGCAGCTTTGTTCGTGTGTTCATACATTGGTTGTACTTGAATTTGAACTACTTCATGTTGGCTTCACTGTTGACATGTGCATTTGTCTTTGCACTTGCATACTGCTGCTTGTTGCAGTTTGGTTACTTGTGTACATACTTTGTCGAATTCATTTGCATTGTGTTGTTTGGTCTGGATTGCTTTGCTACTGTATGGTCTTGAGCATTGCTGGTCTCTATTGTTGGATTGATGTTCTTCATGTTGTTTGATGAAATTTCACTTGAGTTGAATCCAGTTTCAAAACTCGGGTTTGACCTTGTGTTCGAGTCGTGATTTTATTTATATTGCACCTGAGTTAAACCTGTCTTTCTATTTGGGTTTGACCTTGTGCTCACCTGTCCCTGTAACATTATCAAGTGTATATCGGTGTGCACGGCCTTGTGGCATGTACAGTGATACACTGTGCATGTCACATTGTTCGTGTGTGATGAATTCAAATATAAATGATGACGAACAACCCAAATAACCGAGGCAAATAATATTTTCAAATTTTTTTTATTTTATACCGCAAAAATATTTCTTTTTCAATTTTACTGCGTTAGTGAATATTTTTGCAGATTGCTCAGATGCTGGATTCTAACTGGAATGAAGTTGAAGATAAATACGAGTGTGAGTGATATGTAGTGAGGTCAACTGTAAATGTGAAATAGTGATGTAATTGAATTTGTATCAAAGTTGTATAGTGGATAGTGAGAGCTAGAATTTGTACTATTCAAAATTGTAATAAATATTTGTTTGAAAAAAATATCCGTTTGAATTCAAATTCCGTGTTATTTAATTTTATCCAGCAAATATTTATTTAACCTATGAAAAATAAAATAGTATATTAACAAATACATTTAAATGAATGTATATATGTTTATTATCATCAAACAAAAATCATATAAGCGCATATTCAACACTGTTTTGATTTCTTCTTTGGTTTTGATTTCAAAAAGGAAAAGTTGAGGAAAAAGAAAATGTTTAACCTGTACACAGCTTTTCCTTAAACTAATTCTTATTTTTTAGAAAGAAAATCAATGCTTGCCACTTGTTATTTCGCTTTATATAAAGCTTACAAATGTTATTACATGTTTTTAATTGTCTTACAAATGTCAAATGTAATATTTAAATTTTATTCTTATGTTTTAATTATTAACTTATTTTATGAATTATGAATATATACAAATTATACTTAGAATTTTCAATATTAATTTTTTTTTTGCATATATCTATTAATATAAATTCATAAAATTCATAGTAAGGTTTATCATTTAAATTCAACACTTATTATAATTCTAAGTCCATTTATACACATCCAGATATTTATAATTATCTGAAATTTATTTATCTAACTAAATTAATTTAGTATCTCAAAGGTGAAAACCGGTTAAAATATTCAAATTTCAGATGTCCAAAAATCCAGGTTATCACAGCATGCCTCAGTAAATTCTCTTACTATTCACTGATAGTGAGAATGAGTGCAATAAGAGGACGAGGTAGGGGACATGGAAGTGCCACTACAAATGGTCGATACCCTGCAACAACAAGGAACAACTTTTTCCCTCAACCTCTTTTGTTCATCATCCAATGTCAATTCTTTGATGGCTTCCTAGCAGCTATAAGAAGAAGCTTTGGTGTGGTGGTGGCCCTGCGAATCTTTGTTCACATTATAGAAAGTTCCTATTTCGTATTCTCTTCATCAGTTTTCTATCAACTTTTCATTTTTAACTTTAATGAAATTTAAATTTTAAACTAAAATGAATTGATTAACAAAATATGAAGCCAAATTAAATTGTATCCATTTGTCTGTTCTTTTGGGGTCCCGATATATTCTACGAATGGTTAGTTATCCCTTTGGACTAACCATCGCCCCTGCATATTTCGTAGGGCTGATTACCTAAGTATTTCATAAAGTATTGAACAAATTTGTTCTCGTATCTATTGATGATATTCTGATTTGGTATGACAAATATAGAATAGATGTTTCAGTTTGATCTAATAAATCAATTCTCTATCTTTGATGTGACCATTTGCTCTTTGATTGTCTCCTTGTCTAGAAAATTTTGGGGATGAAATTTTCTTAAGGGGGAATCTGTAACGATCCCGGTTTTAAGCCAATTTTAATTTGGAAATTGATATTAATTTTTGGATTTAATTATGAATTAATTTGAGTTTTTTCAAATTAAATAAGATATTTATTTCTTTATTTATATTTATGTATATAAATTGATTGTAAATTGAATTTTGGAATTGAGATTCAAATATAAATATATTGAAAATAAATTAGATTTTAAATTATGTATTATTTTAAAATTAATAAAAATATGTTTTGTAATTATAATATGTGCATATATATATACACACGGTGATTTGAAAGTTGTATTTTAAAATTTAATATAATAAATTATCAAAAGGCTATTTAAAGGTTAAATTCTAATATATATATTAATGTATATATATTTATTAGTGTATAATTTAGTTTTAAATCATTTTCTTTAAAATTTTATAATTATTTATAAAAGGAAATGCATTTATTAAAATTTAAAATTGAATATAAATATATATATTACTATATATAAACTAATATCTATGTTATATAAAATTATTATTTACACATGCAAATTACAAGTGTAGGCTAAGTAACATAAAAATGAACAAGTGTAAGTGTTTTGAAATACATCTTAACATTTGTAACAAATTTATCAAACAAAGATACAAGTGTCATTTGCCTTTTTGTATTTTAAAAATTTATGAATAAAACTAAAGTAAGTTATATATATACACCCACTCTCCTACACTCCATTTTCTTAAAAAAAACACAAACCTAGAAAGAAAACTTAAAACCAAAGATTAAGATTCAAAGCAAATTCCAAGTTTAATTTTCAAATTCAAAACTGAAACAAGGCAAATTCAACATCAAAACAAAACCAAGATCCGACCAATTCAATTTAAATCAATTCAAAGAAGATCATCTCAATGATCAACAAGCAGATAAAAATTTAAAGCAATTTCAACTTCAAGTTTAATCATAGCAATTTGCAGATTCAAATTCAGCTAGAAAACAAAGATCAAATACAATTTCCAGATCAAAAAAATACAGACGGTTCTAGGTTTTCAAGCCTGTGTTCTGTGTCTTCCAATTCAGGTGAGCAAATTTACTTGAATCTAACTTGATCTTTGAAGTATGTTGGGTAAAAATGATTGATTGGATGTAAATTTGCCTGCATATTTGTATGTATATATATGGTTGGATATATATATCTATGCATCTCTCTGCTATTCTACATGCAGTAAAATAAAAAAAATTAAAAAAAATCCTTACAAAATTCATATCTCAAAACATAAACAGATTTAGGTGATGATCTTTAAATGAAATATTTTGGTATAATCAAAATCTAAATTTTAAAAATAATTTCAAGTGTTTGTAACAAGCAATTATTTCAAAAAATGGAAATTACAGTGAAAATCAAATTCAAGTCAAAGTTTTGATCATCTAAATTCCAAGTTTTGATTTCATAGCTGGATTCGAATTTAGAAATCATGATTTTTGACATAGGTTTCACGATTTTTAGTATTATGGATAATGAGATATTGCGAGTTGAACGAGAAAAGGAAAGTCGTAGATTTCCGTTGATCGATGAGGTGTTGTTTGTCGTAATCAAGGCTAAAGATGGTTGGAATCTCGGGGATCATCGGAAAATTAGAGTGTGGATTTTTAGTTGGTTGGGGTGGCTGATCGATGGCAGTTTAGGGTTTTAGGTCCAGTTTTAGTTGACGCTGTTCTCGAGGAAATCTCGTTGTCGATGGTGGATCGGGTTCAATCGCACCAAGGGGAATCGTCACGTAAGTCATTGGCGTAGCTTGGGTCGTGATCACGTGTCGTTCGGTGGTCGAAGGTGGCATGGCGAGGGGTTTTTTGACGACTGAGTTAGTTTCTTGTGGTGATCAAGTAGCTCGATTTCAATTTTCAAGTGAGTTTATCAATCTGGGTGTTCGGGTTGGTCTGCAAGGTCACCAACGACATGTCGAGGGTTTCGGCGTTGGTCAGAGGTGATACGATCACCTATGCACGTGCACATGTCAGTAAATTTGGGTAGTTGCTGATGGTTGAAGAAGAAGATAGGGGCTCGGGTTTGATCTCGAGGAACTGATGTTGTGGCTCGAGTTTCATGACGTGTTATTCGTGTGTGTTCGACAACTTCAACAGATTTTTAAATCTAATTTAAAAACAAAGTAGGAAAATAAAAGAAAGAAGATTACTTGGTGCAAGGCTCGGATAAAAATGCATATGACTCGGGTAGATACCCGAAGTGGTCTCGTATTTACAAATCATACAGTTTTTAAAATTTTAAAATTTTAAAACAAAACAAGTTTTGAGATTTTATTCATTAAATAAGTTCTTTTATATAATAAAAGTTTATTTAATTTTTGTTCGATAAAAGTTGTATAGTTTATTTTAACTAAAAAATTAATTGAGTTTTGTTTTCTTAAGTTCATTTTGAAATAAAATTTAATAGATTAAATTAAGAAACGAATTAAAGAGATAAATGGTTTATCTAAAATGATGTTTTTGATCAAAGGTATTAAGTTAATTTATATGTTGATGATAATTTATTTTCAAGATTTATTAAATTAAGCTTTAAAAAACAATTAAGAAATAAATTAAAGTAATGATTTATCTTTGATTTATTAAGGTCTCGGGTGATTAAACGTTCATCAATTAATGTAAGTAATTAAAGGTTAATTATTTAAAGTGACTACTTAAAAGGCTGATCACTTTAATGTAATTAAAGGTTGATTAATTGACAGAAGTAATTAAATGATAATTAATTACTTAATGTCATAAAATTAGGGTGATTAATTAATGGATAATCACTTAATGTAATTAAATTAAAGGATGATTGATTAATAACTAAAGAGTAATTAATCAAGTGATTAAAGGATAATCACTCAATGAGATCAATTAAAGGTTAATTAATTATTTAAAGTTAATTAATGTAATTAATTAAGGGATAATTAATTACTTAAAGATTAAATTACTTAATGTAAGTAACTAAAAGATAATTAGTGATTAAAGGTTCGTTAATTAATAATTAAAGGTTAATTACTTAATAATTGAAGGTTAATTATTTAAAAATTAAAGGATAATTTATTAATTAAAAGTTAATTAGTAAATAATTAAAGGTGAATTAATTAATGATTAAAGGTTAATTAATGATAATTACTTAAAGGCTAATGACTTAATATAAATTAATTAAGGATAATTAATTGATTAAAAGTAATTAATTAAGGGTTAATTTGCTAATGTAATTAATTAAGGGTTAACTAATTAATGGGATTAATTTTAAGCCAATTAATTAGTTAATTAAGCAAGGTTTGGTAATTAATTCATAAGTAATTAATTTAAATTGATCTTGCTTATGGATCGTTGGATTCTATTGAATGCCTTGAATTGTTTGATATCCCTGATATGTGATATTCTATGATACGATTGTTGTGGATTGAGCTGTGAACTGTCATTTATTTATCTGTGATGAATTTATATATTTATCTGAGAATAAATGATAACCGTTATAGGATTATACCGCTTATCGATATTGTTGTGCTTGAATTGATGTTGGTTGTGATATTCTATTATTGTGTGCAAAACCCCTGGACTACACCACACAAACAAAAATATGGATTTCAGTGGAAATTTGTTAAGTCATGGGTATTTTGAATTTAATTCAAAATGGTGAAAATTTCAAAGATTGAGTTTTGAATCCAAAATGATTTGGAAGTGATTTGGGTTAAATATGGAAAACTTTTGGAAGCGGAATTTTGGAATTAAAATATAATGTGGTTTGTTAAAGTTTTGAAACTAAAATAGTTTAATTTGATTTTGAATTCAAGATTTAAAGTTGAATTATATATATATATATATATATATATATATATATGTTTATTTGGAAACTATGGTTTAAAGGGATTATACTGGTTTTATGGATTTTAAACCATTTAAAGTATTTTAGATGAATTATTTTGGGAATTTGAAATTAATTTAAATGGAACTTGCTAAGAGTACGACAGCTCGCTGATTTTCTGATTTTACTTTAAAAGACTATAACTGGAGCATATTTAATCGGATTTTCCCAAAACGAAAAAACATTTGTTTTCAAATGACAACATCTTTCATATTAAGAAAGGATTTCCAGTTTTTGTTGAAAGGATTTCAAGTTATGGGTGAATCAAATGGAAACAGTTTTGAAAGTTGTGAATAAATCTTTGTTAAAGATTTGGTGAACCTTGTTTCAAATTGAAGAGGATCTTAAAAAGGTGAATCTTTTGTTTAAAAGATTTAAATTGGAAATTTGTTTAAACCATTCAAAAGGAAAGGATTTGGGCTAAAAGGTTATGACTTAACTAAGATCTCAATATATCCATATGTTTTTAAAATAAGCGCTCATTATTTGGATTAGCCAGGGGAGGACTTTATGTCATAAAACCCATTCTGAATTAATGATATGCTGAAATGGATATCATTTGAAGACGGTGGTGAAGACCGGGTATTTTCGAAAGCGAAAGGATTACCTGTCGAATGTCTCTGCATCGAATGGTCTCGGTATAGACATTTTGATTACCCTATGTGATGGGGAGTCCGGACGTGATTAGGGATTATCTGGATTTGCATGGGATTCTTTTGAAGTGCCTTCGGTTCCATTAGGCCCCAGGACGGACCTGTATGGACGTATGTTTGATGTTACACTTTGAGATGTAAAGCTGGTTTCTATCAAATACATTTCTGTTTGGTGGCGGAGAATCTTATTCTCTTAGCTTAACACTCTTCTCTGAGACGTACGAGCTCAGAGGTTATGTAGTTGATGGTTACTAGGGATATATTCCCAATTTGGTAATGTGGCATGATAAGTGTTGATCATTTGTTAATCGGAGCATGGCTTTTGTGAAAAGTGTAGCTTTGTGGACAAGACTTCGTCGAACCTCACACCCCCGGAAATGGTCGAAACATGCAGGATGCGGCAAGGTTACGGGGGTCTTCCCCTTAGGGTATGTGCATTTCCTTTTGGATAAAAAGTGATATCATGGTATGGCGCCCAGATATTTAACTTATGTGGTTGTTGGATTATTTGTTGGTGAGCTCTTGGATAAAGGTCGGTGACGATCGGGGGATGGCATAGTCATGACAGTTAGTTACCTAGTTATAGAGGTAACTCGACCTTGTGTTGGCAGAGAGCCAGTTAGGTTCTCGGGGCGTCCCTCCATAGGTGTACCCATTCAGAAAGGAAGTTCCTTAGACTTGTCCATTTGTTGGAAATCCAATCACCCAATACGAGCCCTTTACGGTTGCAGTTGTATAACCTGTCATTCTTAAATGGTAGCTATAACAGGCATAATATAATGGCACTTATGTTGGATAAGATTAATATTATACTTTCGAAATGTTTCCTGCACTAATAATAATATCAAAAGGATTTTCACGTATCAAGCATGTTTGACTATCATAAGGAGAAATCTCCTTCAATTGTGTGATTGCATTGTGTGTGTGGCGGGAGGCTTTATGGTAGTTTCATTTTCCAAAAAGCATAGCGAACTTCTTTTTATTTCATTTTGTTCAAGATGAACTGTTTTTGTTTGCTCACACTAGTCCCATGACTGACCTGAAGTTTATTATTTCCTTTCTAAACTCTGGATGCCCACAATTTTCAACACGGGCAGCCTAGAGTCAAGTTTTCAAATATTTCTACTAGTAGGTGTAGCTTTTGGCAATCTTCGAAGTCTATGGATTTGGCGATCGCATTTTCACACCGAGTTTACTACAAGTTCAACATGATGGTGGTTCAAGCTTTAAGTTTGAAGTCTTTAGAGCTATGGCGATGGAGATGTTATCTTTCCACTACTGTTGCTGTTTGTTTTTCCGCTGTTGTATCTATCTCTGATATATATGTTGATCGCTTCATATTGTATCAGATTGTTGTATCAATTTGTTGTATATCAGTAAAATCATTCTTCTGTTTCCATTGTGTTGTTATCACCTAACGTTGCTATAAGCTTCGACGAACCAGACTCGACGTTTGAATCTGCGGCATTCGAAAACAGGTGAGGTATGAATGTCGATTTTCGAAGGTTGTGTCAAGGTCGTTAAATTTGGTATCAGAGCCAAAGGTTAAGTAAGAACTTTAGCTTTGGAGTATAAAACATTAGATGACTCATTAGAGACAGGGTTACAATTACCCTAGAGTGAGTATATCCCTAAGATCTGTTCGTATGCCTCAGTCAATTCTCTTACTATTTACCTATAGTGAGAATGAGTGCAAGAAGAGGACGAGGTAGGGGACAGGGAAGTACCACTACAAATGGTCGATACCCTTCGATTGTTATAGCTTGATTTGCTTCCCCATTTCAGGCCATAATTGCACCCTTCAATTGTTATAGGTGATTTTAATTGCTCCTATTCAACTTCTCACAAGTGTGGTGGTATCCCTCTGACCGCAAAAGATATTGCTCCTCCTAATGATTCCATTTATAATTCCTCCTTACTTGATATTCCTTGTGCAGAAGCTCCTTTCACTTGGTCCAATAAGAGCAGACATGGAGTTAGAACACTATTTAAAATCGACCACGCTTACTCCAGCTGTAAATATCTATCTCTTTGGCCAAATTTCCATGTCAAAATTCCTATGCCCATTATTTCTGACCACTGTCCCCTTTATTCTTGGCTTTGGGCAGAGTGACATTAACAAAAAATAAATTTTTTTTTTATTCCTGGACTAATGAATTTAATTTTTTGCAGATGGTTCAAAGGGATTGGACATTAAAGCTTATGGCAACCCAATGCTATGGCTTCAGCAAAAACTAAAAAAAAACAAAGAAAATCCTCAGAAGTTGGGCTACTGCCAGATTTGGCCAGGGGTCTAAACTATCTTCCAGTGTCAGAGTTCATCTCGATATGTTTCAGACGCAAATTATGAATGGTGCTCGTGACCCAATGCTCAGTTTAGTTGAAAGCAACCTCACCAATCAATTAGTTGATTCTCTTTCATCAGAATTAAATATGATTAAACAAAAGTCAAGAGAAAGATGGTTCAATGAAGGAGATAGGAATTCCAAATTCTTTCATGCTTCCTTAAAAATTAAACAATCTAGATCAACCATTTCTCAGACTGATGATCATAATAGTTGCTCTCTAACTACTCCTGATGGTATTTGTAACGACCCAGTTTTAATAACGAATTTAATTTTATAATTTAGTTGAATTTTTGGATTAAATTACGGATTTGTTTGAATTTTTCAAATTTAATAAGAAATGTATACTTATTTATTTTTGAATTTGGACTTGAAACTCAAAATGTATATTTTCAGTTGAATTGAATTATAAATAAAAAGTATAAGAGTAAAAAAACTACTTGTCAATATTGAAAATAAGTATAAAGTATAAAATAAAATATACGTTATAAATCTAATACTTAAGTAAGAAATATAATTATAAGATAAATTACAAAATAACAAGTAAATTACAAAGTAAAACTATAACAACATAGTAATATAGAATGTCATTTATATTACAAAGTAAATGAAACAAAAGAAGATAATAAAAACAAAACCAAAATGTATGCAAGCAAGAAAATAAATAAACAAGGTTGTCATGTACTATTGTAAAGAACAAAAACAAAGAAATAAAATACATTCAAAGTAAAAGAAAGCATAAGTCAAAGGAAAACAAATAGATAAGTATAAACGTAGAAACAACTAAAAATATAGGTGACTAAGATTGCAAAAGAAGACAGCAAATGTAGGTATATTCATGTACAAGCAAAATACAAATATGAAACCAGATATAGAAATTAATACCAAAATCTTTAGTACACAATATATTACTTATCAGCCATTTTATACACATATAAAAAAAAGATATGTATGAAGGATTGTCCATGGCAATTAATGCAGCCATCAATAATGAAAGTCATCAGCCACTAAAAATAAAATTAAAATAATGCAAGTACCTTCAGCCAAAATAAGATCTGCAAAGCACAAGCTTGTAAAATAAGATAAAATAAAAAGAGGAAAAAAGTAAAAAGAAAAAAATATATCAACAAGGCAAAAGAAGTACATGTACAAAGTAAAGAAACTGTACAAAACATAATACAAATAGTAAGCTTGTAAACCAAAATAGGATTTGCATTTAATGCCCATCCTCTCAGCAATAAAAGAAGTAGCCTATCCTTGATACCTTCCCCTATACACAAACTGTTCTCCTTTATATGTACATACCATCCATATTCATTCCCTGTTTGTTCAGTAAGAAAGTTTAAACAAACCAGAGAAAGGAAAATACAAACATTATCATCAACAAAATCTGAAAGCAAATAACGAAACAGTAGAAAAGAAGAAGAAAGGAAAACTGCAGTTTTCACAAACAAAGGGATTCTCTGTTTTAAAACATTTCAACGTGAGCAAACTTTTCTTTTTATATAAGTCCCTATACTTGTTTATCTTGATGATCTGTTGAAGTGTGATATGAAGTATGTTTGAGTAATGATGTGAATTTTCTTACATGTGTGTATATATATATATATACACAAATGCCTGGGTATATGTATATGTATACAGGAATTAGGGCTCTGTTCATAGTTGTGAACTTTAAAAATCAAGTTAAAAAATTCTAATCCTCTTCCCCTGATTTTTTTTAACCTATGATGTTTGAAAAAAAATTTGTTCGTGTTGATGTAATGCAAATTTTAAAAATAAAAACAAGTAAAACTAGTGAGTAATCAATCCAAGAAAGTAGAGTTTCAGTAGATATGTTACAACAGAAAAAATAAAATCAATGCTTAGGAATTCAAGTTTGGGTTTTCGATCAATTCCCGATGATCGCGTGATTGAAAACAATCTCGGAATCGTTTTGGAAGAAGATGGAGGATCATAGATTATTGAAAAATAATCGTTGAATTTATAATAGATCAGAATGATCATACAAGATCAATTTAGGGTTTCGACCCCAGTTTTGAACATAGATGGAAAATTGATTGCCGCGGTTTCATCAAGGCATCGAGTTCGATCGCACCTGTGGGGATGGGCTCGTGGGTGAGTAGCGGAGGTTTGGTCAGGCTCGCGTGTGCTCCGGTGATCTAGATTGTCGTCGACGAGAATTTTTATGGCATTGAGTTGTTCTAGGTTCGACTCTGGGTACTCGATTTCGATTGGAAGCTCGAAATGATGAGGTGGTGGTTGGATTGGGTTGTCCCATCAAAGCGTGATGTACCGGAGAGTTCGACCGAGATCGGAGGGCCTCCGATGAAGTGTGCACGTGTACATGCAAGCTTGCGTATCTGGGTGAAGCATTTGGGAAGGAAGAAAGGTACAGGAGCAGGAGTTTGTTCGCATGTTCGAACTCGAGGTTGAAAATGAAATTATACGTGGTTCGAACTCGAGTATGCAAGCTAGGTTTACCCGATGTTTTTCATTTAAACTTAAAACTTGACTGGGAAAAATAAATAAATAAATAAAAAGAGAAGAAGAAGAACGCGAGAGGGTGAGAAGAGGTCTCGGGGAAAGAGGGTGTTCAAGTCGAAGTAATACTCGAGTATTTAAGGGATGGAATCAGGTTTCTGACAAACTGGAATATTATGTTGTAAAAGTGTAAAGTTAACAACCTATTTTCTACAAGTTTTTAAATACTATGACTTAATAAAGAGTTCAACGGTTAAAGTCAAGAAATTTAACCAAGTCTTAGTTATTTTAGTTAATACTTTAACAAGGTTTTTAACATCTAACTATTATTTTTAATCAAGTAATTAAGTTAATTAACATTTAATGTTATAGTTAATATTAAAATGATTTCCAAAGGTTAAAGAAGATTTCTTTGAAAATGTTAATTAGTGAAAAATTAATTGATTATTTTTAGCAAAATAATTAAGAATAATTACTTTTATATTGTAATTAGTAATTAATTAAGTAATTTAATTATGAATTAATAGTTAATTAATTAAGTAATTTCATTCAGAATTAAGAATGAATAATTGATTAACTAAGTAATTTGTAATTAATAAATGGGTAACTAAGTTTGATTAATAATTTAGATTTTTACTTAATGATTTAAGGTAATAAATTTAGTAATTATGACTTAATAATTGTTTAAGAATTGATTTGTTAATTAACTAATTTGAAATGAAATAAGTTATCAATTGATAATTAATTGATTAATTAAACAGGGTTAAGGAATTAACTCTCAAATAATTAATTTTAAATTAAATTAATTACAAAAAGAATTAAAGATGATTACTTATGGATTGTATATGTAGGATATCTAATTTGTTATAAAATGAATTGATATTTCTGTTTTGAAATTGTGATGCTGTGATGTGTGAATTACTCTGTGCTGGATTATGATTGGTAATTTTATTCTGTGTTGATGAGAAAACCCATAGCCTGTAAAACGACATTTAAAATTTCGATGGGACAGGGATTCGGATTCTGGTTAGTTGTCCGAAACCCACATCGAATCGTAATGATGAATCTTTGTGAGTGATAAATTTATTTATTTATGAATCTGTAAATTATTGCTTATCGATATTGATATCTCTGTAATGATTGATGTGTGCACTATTGTGTAAAATCCATGTACCAAACTGTGCACACCCAAATATGGATTCCATGCGGAAATGGGTTAAGTCACAGATTTTTAAATAAGTTTTGAAATTGAATTTTTAAATTCAAATAGTTTTGGAAATAAATTAAGTTTAATGTGAAAAGCTTTTGAAAAGGTGTTCTAAGAATGAGAGTTATTTTGAATAACTTAATAAAGATTTGAAATCTGAATAATTTGAATTCAATATCTGAAATTGAATTTTATATTTATGATTTAAAAACGATATACAAGTTTATATGGGGTTTTAAAACCATTTTTAAAGTATTGTTGTGAGAGTTTGAATTAACTCAAAGATTTTTAACTTGTATAAATAGAATCGGGTTTTTCCAAAATAAAACTATTGATTCTAAATGATAAAAAGCTTTCATATGAGAAATGAATTTCAAATTGTATGTAAGGGATTTCAAGTTAAACAGAAAATAGTTTTCCAAGTTATGAATGAATCTTTGGAAACAGTTTTGAAAGCTATGAGATAAATCTTTGATTTAAAGATTTAAATGAGTTAATCTAATTGAAATGAAAATTTCTTTGAAATCCGTAAATGAATCTTTGTGAAACTGAGTGAACTTTGTGAAATAAATCTTTTTGTTTAAAAGATTTGAAATGGTAATTGGTTTAAACCATTTGAAAGAAAGTTTGGAATTATTAAGTTGTGACTTAATTGAAATCCCATATCCATATGTTTTAAATGTTGCGCTCACTATTCGGGTTAGCCGGGAAAGGACCTTTGTGTCGTATAACCCATTCCGAATATGTGATACGTCGTTATGGATAGCATTTGAAGACCGATGGTGAAGACCGGGTATTTGCGAGAATGATAGTATGGCCTATCGATTGTCTCTGCACCGAGTAGCTACGGTATAGAGATTTCCTAAGTGATGGGAAGTTCGATCGGGAAGAATACCCGGATTGCAAGGACTTCTTTGGAAGTGCCTTCGGTTCTGTTCGTACCCGGAACAGACTTGTATGGATTGTATGTCTGACATTACATTTTGAGATATAAAGCAGATTTCTTTCAAATACATTTCTGTTGGTGGCGGAGAATTTATTCTCTTAGCATTAACACCCTTCTCTGAGACGTACGAGCTCAGAGGTTATGTAGTTGAAGGTTATCAGCGATATATTCCCAACTTGGTAATGTGGCATGCTGAGTGTTGCTGATCATTTGTTGATCAAAGCATGGTTTTTGTAAAAAGCGTAGCTTTGTGGAAGAGACTTCGTCGAGCCTCACAAACCGGTAATGGTCGAAACAGGAATTGTGCGGCAGGGTTTCAGGGGTAGCTTCCCTAGGGTATGACCATTCTTCTGGAAAAGGGTAGTATCATGGTATGGAGCCCAGATACTTACTCATGTGGACACACTATATTATTTACTGTGTGATGTTGTTGGTTAGAGTGCTCTCGTTTAAAGGTCCCAAAGGGCCGGGAGTGGCATATCTGAGGTTTTGTATATTCCTCGGGAAGGGGGGTAGCCGGCCTTGTTTGGCAGAGATCCGGGTTGGTTCTCGGGGCGTCCCGCCAGAGGCGTTCCCATGTGGAAATAGGAAGTTCCTTGGCCTGACCATTTGTTGGAAATCCATTCATCCAATACGAGCCTTGTATGGTTTTAGTTGTATAACCTGCAGTGGAATGTGGCGGTAGCCTACTATTGAACATGGTAGCTATAGTAGACATACGATAATGGTCGTATGTTGGCTAAGATTTATATTCTACTTTCGAAATGTATTTCCACACTTTGCACTTATAGTAATAATATCAAAGAAATTCACGTATCAAGCATATTTGACTATCATAAGGAGAAATCTCCTTCGATTCTGCGTTTTCATTGTGTGTGTGTGCGGGAGGCCTTATGGTAGTCTCATTTTCCAAAAGCATTGCGATTATAAAAATTTAAATCTTTGATTGTTTTAAGGACAAACTGTTTTTGTTTGCTCACACCAGTCCCACGACTGACCCAGAGTTTATTGTTTATTTCCTAAACTCTGGGTGCTCAATTTCTTTCCACACGGCCAGTCTAGAATTTGGTTTTTCAGATAGTTAGGTTTAGTAAATTATCTGGTGCTAGTTCAGTCTTTGGATATGGACGAGACTTGCTTAGCTTGGTGCAATCTTGATGGTGGATCGAGCTAAGAGTTTTGGAGCTCTGTCTTTGGAGCTTTTGGATCAGAGTTGCAGTATTGGAAATCTGTGAAGACTTATCTCATATTGTATCATGTTCCGCTGTATTCTATGTTGTATATTCTCTGATGTTGATGATTATCATTGTATCAAATTGATGTATCAGATATTGTATTCATGTTATATCAGTGATATCATCTTTTATTTTCGCTGTGTTATTTATCATTTAATAGTGTTGCAAGCTCCCGCGATACAAATTTGATGTTGTTTATCAAGACATCGAGTTCGGGTCGTGACAGTATTGACTCTGCATTCCTCAATTACTACACCTCCCTGCTTGGCAGCCAAGATTCCTCTCAATTAAATGATGCCTTGCTATCCTCCCTCTCATTACCTCAACTTAAATCCACCCATCATGTTATCCTTAACACTCCAATATCTGACAAAGACATTAAATATACTATTTCATCATCCGGAAGGAAGATTATGGAGGACCTGATGGCTTCAGTGCAAAGTTCTTCACCCATTATTGGCACATTATTCATAAGGATGTTTTACTCGTTGTTCATAATTTTTTCTTAAATGCAAGCTTCTTAAGCCCATCAACTCAACAACTATTGTCCTAATCCCTAAATTTCCTACTCCTAATCACGTCACATAGTTCAGACCAATATCTTGTTGCAACATCATATATAAAGTTATTTAAAAAATCCTTGCTTTGAGACTTAAGCTGGTTTTAGCTTCGGTCATATCCTCTAATCAATCTTCTATTTTTCTTAATAGAAATATTCTTTATAATGTGATGTTAGCTCATGGAATCCTTAATGCTTACTCTTCTTTCAACTCCTCCCCTAGAGCTATGCTTAAGATTGACCTACTGAAAGCCTTTGATTCAGTTAGATGCCCAGCTCTGCTCTCTATAATGAAAGCAATCAATTTCCTTGATTCATTCATTGCCCTTATATTTGAATGCATATCCACTGTTTCTTACTCCTTGCTCATCAATTCTCATACTGTGGAATATTTTAAAGGGAGGACTTCGACGGGGAGATCCATCATCTCCATACCTGTTCATTATCATTATGGAGTCATTGACATAAGAATTAAATTATTGAGTTACTTTAAATCAATTTTCCCTTCATCCAAAGTGTAGGAACCCTCTCATCACTTCATTGGCTTTTGCTGATGTCCTTATCATTTTTACTGAACCCAGCCTTTCTTATCTTCATTCTATCATGTTATCCTTAAAGAATTTTGCTATCTTCAATGGCCTTCACATTAATCCTTCTAAATCTCACATTCTTCTTGTTGGGCTCAATGCTACTTCTGCTCTTCAGTGCTTAGAAGTTACAAAGATGCAGCCTCTTCAAAATGATATGTCTTATCTGGGTGTTACTCTTGCTTCTAAAACAATTTCCACCTCGCAATGCTCCCCCTTGTTTGAGAGGATTACATCCACCCTTAGCAGATGGAAAAACATATTCCTTAGTCATGCAGGCAGACTGAAAATTATTAATTCTATCATTTTCTACATGAATGGTTATTGGCGCAGAACATTCCTCTATGCTGCTAAACTAATTGGTATGATTCATAGAGCAATAAAAACCTTTCTTTGGACTGGCAACATTTCTCTCTGAAACTTACTCTTATTTTTTTTCCAAGCTAGAAAAGCCCAAAGTATATGGTGGTTTACAAATAATGAACCTAGCATTATGGAACATTCTACTTCTCCAAGCAATTTGATGGCTATAGGAAATGAGGATTACGGATCTTAAGGCTGGATTAACACTAGATGGGAAGTGAATAGTGTTTAATGGATTTTATGGAATTTTTGAAATCTTTACAAATTAAACACATACAGATGCAATTTCACAAACACAGAGACAATCACAGAACCAGACACAGATGCAAATAGTAAATAAGAGCAGTAAATGAAAGGTCACACCAGAATTTTATGCTGGTTCAAAGTTACCCTACATTCAGTCCCACACAATTTCTTGTGTTGATTTCTTTTCAAATATAATTTTAATACTACAACCTCGATTTCAAAGCCATGAGATACACCCTCCTATCTTCGAGTCCATGGCAAACTCTCTTGATTTAACCAGGCTACAATCACACCTAATTGATTTATGGGTTACAATCACACCCAATTGATTTACGGGCCATAATCACGCCATTTCCAATCACACTTTGATAGAGAGAGACTCGATACACTTTGATCTTTCGATCTTTGATTACAAATAATCCTACAACTTTGAATACCACTGAGATCTTTGAGAGAGAGTGGTCGAGAATCAAACTAGTGATGATCGAGTTTGATTCATGTAGAATTTTGGCAGAGTTTTATTGAAGCAGTTGAAATATAAGAGAATATTTGAGTAGAGAAGAAGGAGTGAAGAAATGAAGAAAAGCTAACTTAAAATTCGTTGAAAAAACTGGTATTTATAGGAGAATAACGGTCAAGTCCATTCGCGAAAGGTTATGACGAACATACACTTCTTTTAAAAATTTGAATTTTAAATTCTACGACTGCCATATCATATAGAGGGATAAGGGATGTCGACATGTCTATGTTATTTTTGAAAATAGATTTTTCTTTAAAATCATTTCTATTCTAAAACTTGTCAAAATAATTTCTAAACTTTGTAAGCCATTTTGAATATAATTTAAGCTTATAAAAGAGTTTAAGAAAGTAGTCTTAAAATATATAATCTATAATATAAAAGTAATACTAAAAACTAAATATAGATTTCATTAAAATATATTAAATCTAAAATATTAATTTCAAGAGATAGTTTGAAAAAAACAAGGGATGATTTTGAAATTAATATGATTGAAAATAGTTTTTGAATTAATGCTAAAATATTTAAATTGATAGAGATGACTTTAAAAAGATAGTTTTGAGAAAATAAATCATTTTGAAAATTTTACGGATTCCATTGCACTAGAGAAGGTCGTGGGTTCAATCCCACTAAAGAGGTCATGGGCTCCATCCTATTATTAAAGCGAAATATGGATTCCATTCCATAATTAAAATTCGAATTAATATTTTAGTGCTATTATGAAGTTTTAACATAAATCTAAACTCTATTACTTATCTTGATATCTTGAACTCGTGAACACTTGATCTTATGAGTCTCCATTCTTGATTTCTTCAATCTTGAATTCGTCACTCTTGAATCTTTATACTCAGTCTTGAATATTTATACCGTACAGTCTTTATTTCAGTATCTGCATATACATACATATCTAGACAAGAATATTAATATTTATATTTTATAACAAGTCCGAAGGTTATTGTCATCAAAACCAATATCTCAGGAACTAAGAATCTTCCCCTTTTTGATGATGACAACCTATGTTTATAAAATATAGTCCACTAAACTCTGATTCTACTCTGACTCCCCTTTATTCAAACAACTCCACTTTAATCTACTAACTCCCCCTTAATCTAAGCCTAACTAACCTATTTTATAATTCTCCCCCTTTGTCATCAACAAAAACTAATCCTAGACGACATAACTCCCCCTAAATCTTATAATATAGCATTTTATAGGATAATAACATAGTATATTAGAATATAAACGAGACATATAATAATATGAATAAAATATAGTAAGGTAAATGTGAGAGATATGAAAATTTCAAACATAATCTATCAATATATACATCATGTTCTTATCAAACCACACCATATTCAATCAGATATTACACATCATATTCAAATCAATCCAAACCATACTAAATCAAATCAAATCATACAATTCAACCCAAATTAAAGTAAATCAAATAACATATGTTAAATCAAACATTTCTTGGAACTTAAACCCATCCTTCTTCACTGAAGATAGGATCTGGCTTTATAGCATCCCATTATTCATTATCTTTGTTCAGAGTTCCTTCTGGATTCGCTGCAAGTTCTTCTTTGTTAAGGGCAGAGATCATCCATTGAATGGCATTGAAATGCCTTTCTTGTGCTTTTATCATCTGTATTTGGCTTAATTCTATGTGACATGGACTGAGAAGGATAAAAGTAAGTATGTTCTTGAAGGAATTGAGAGTTTCTTCACGATTCTCACTTAGATTATAAATAAGAGAGGCCATTTTTTGATAAAATATGAAGAAATTCAATAGAAAATAAAGAGAATTGAAAGTATGCATTTTTCTAAAAGAAACAGGTATTTAAAGAGTTAGAAAATCATTTTAAATGAAAAGACACACGGTAGTTATGTCAATTTCAATTTCAAAACAAAAAAAAAACCATTTTTTGGTCATTACATGTCGACATGGGGGTAGGGGATGTCGACATGCCCCTGTTATTTTTGGCAGTTTGCTTTGTTTCTTTATATCATATACAAAGTCTATATTTATAAACTTATATAATATAATAACAAGCATTCCAGAGATATTTTAGAGCTAATAAGAAGAAATAAAAGACTTTCATTGATAGATTTAGTTTACATTACCTAAACGATACATAACATTAACTAAAGAGAGATACAAACTAATACAACATGAAATGAAACTAGTATTAGTTAGAGGATGATGAAGATGATGATAATCCAAGCTTTCGACTCACTTTTCCCAAAAAACTTGTTCATTTTGGTGGAAATCTTGTCCAACTTTTTACTAATAGATCTTTTTAGAATATGTTGGTTTTCCACGATAATCTTTTGATTCTTGAGACGCATTTTGTTAGATGGATTGTTAGGGGTGATAGGGTAATCAATGCTTTCCAATAAAGTCTCTTCCTCCTTCTCTCCTTCCTTTTCAATTTCCATCTCCTCTCCTTCTTCCTCCTCCTCCTCTTCTTCTTCCAACTCTTCATGAGCCAATCTCCCTTCCTTTTCGGCAAGTGTTTCATATGGTTGAAACACAAATGGAATTTTCATGAAAGAGATGTTAGCATGGTTAAACACTTTTTTAGAAACGAACTCCTCCTTCTTATAATGAACACCAAAGTAGTTAAAAATCCGAGTGAGATAAATTCTATTATATAAAGTGTTTTCACCTAAAGTAAAAATTTTGGGACCAAGTTCATCCTAAATCACTTGTGCCCAATTAATTCCATAGTGCCCAAAAATAGCAAAAGGAGCCTTGTAAAATTTTAAAGTAGGGTGATTGAAATTTTCCAATCTTGGAGTTATGGGGTTAGAAGTTTTATAGTTCTAGCTTTAGAATGGAAATTTTGGTTTATAAACTCAAAGTTATCATCTCCTTAAAAAATGTGATGAAATGTTTTACGATCATGTTCATCAATTTGAAATTCCAAAAGATCCATTCCCGTATACTTACAACCAAGAATGTTACCCAAAATATCACTATTTAAAATAATATGCATTCCTTTAACGCTACTCCATAATTCCCCTTCATTTCCTTCATAAAACCACGATTCAAATTTGCATAAAACATTTTGACAAGATTTGGATAACAAACAAAATCGTTTTGAGAATCATCAATTAAGCTAAGAATTTGGTTCTCTTCAAAAAGAACATTGATTTCATAAAAAGAAAAATGATTAAAGATATAAAAAATTCCTATATGGACCTTTCCAAAGTTTACATAGCTTATGTAAGCCTTGATAGCTATCGAATCATTGTAGAGGAAATCTTTGGTGGCCTTGGACACTCTAATGGTGGATGGAGTACTTTAGGAAGCCATTTTTGAAGGAAGTAGAGAGCTTGAGAGTTTTAATTTTGAAATGAAAGTGAAAAGATAGGATAAAGTTAAGAAGATAAATAGATATCTAAAAGCCATGTTCTCTAGTCAAGAGACACCTTTTCAGAGCTTTGAGTCGGTGAAAAGGTAGAGGGAAAGTAAAAGTTTTGAATTCAAATTTGAATTTCAAATTTCTGGAATGATGTCGACATGGGTCCCTTAAATCAAGTGACTTATGTTTCTTATTTTATTTAATATCTATATATGTATCCTATAAACTAATTTATATTTTATCTAAAATAATATTAAATATAATAATACTTTAATATTAATATTTTAATATTAAATATAATAATATTTTGGAAACAAAATTTTAATTTCAAACAACAAGCAATTTCAAAACATGCAAACAATGAATCATTCAAACAAGCAATTTTAATCAATATAATTTAAATGCATACATATTTTTAGATCCCTATTTTCAAGATCATCAAAATCGGGAATAGCTGTAAAGCACATGTTTGAATTTTCTGTCTCTTGATCTTCATCACTAGAGAATGAGTCTAAATAATTCAGTGTAGCAGTATATGCACTTTTTGTTTTTTTGACGAATCATTACTTGGAGATTTTTTTTATTTATATGGATGTAGACGATCTCTTTTAAGTGGCTTGGCTTGTCATAATTGTAGCATCTGCCATTGTTCGAGTATCATTATTATTTCCAAAATTTTTGTGATCGTTTCTCTTGTCATTTTTCATCTTTCTGCATTTCAGATACTTTCTAAAATTCCTTGTCATCAAGACTATTTCTTCATCATTGTCACTGTTTTAGTTTGAACCATCTGTTATTGCATTGAACATTATTGACTTCTTCTCTAAGGCCTTGCTTTCTCTTCTCCCCTGCATTTGTACTTCAAACGAAATCAAATTCCCAATCAATTCTTAACTTTTTAAAGTACTAATATCATTAGCCTCTTCAATTGCTAAAGTCTTTTGATCCCATTTCGGAGTGAGTGAATTCATAATTTTTTTACTTGAACTTCTTTGGAAAAGTTCTTTCCTAAGGCAATTAGTGAGTGCACAATGTCTTGAAACCTATTGTACATGTCTGAAATGGACTCATTTAGATTCATCTTGAATAATTGAAACTGATTAGTCAAAATAGATATTTTGGTCTATTTAACTTTGCTTTTTTCCTTCATGAGTAACTTGTGGAGAATTTTCAAGTCAAAGGGTGGATTTCTTCTACCTTACAGGGACAACAACAAGGAATGGAAAAGCATATTCTAAGAAGCATCACAGAAGAATGCGAGATCTTATGAGTTACTATTAATTTTGAAAGTGGTTGCTGATAGCATATGGAAGGAAAGAAATGACCGTGTCTTCAATGGCAAAAGTCAGAATAGATTGGTTTTTACCATCACATTATTAGCTGTATCCACAATGCTTTGATCTTGTCTCGGTATCAGTTTCCTAGAAGTTCAAGTTAAAGTGGATTCATGCTTGATTTGCTTCCGTCACTTTTTTTATTTTTCTTTTTTTGCTCTTCTCTTGTTCTCTTTGTGTTTCTCTTATTATCTGCTTGTAATTATATTTTTATAGGATTTTAATAAAATGGTAGGGGTCCATTCAACCCCGTTGGCCCTGCCAAAAAAATAAAGAAGTTCAAATTTTGGCTTAAATAAAAATATACTAAAAAAACCAAAGTTTTGATTTAAAATCATTCTCTAAATCAAAATTCCTTTTCAGACCAAAACTGGAAATTAATAGTATTTTCAAAGTACTCAATTGAACCCAACAACCACTACGTCGCTTAACAAATGTTGATATTGATTTTTATCACTACAAAGGTTAAGTTTTCAAATATATCAAAATCATATCTCATAGGTGTAGGATCGATTTCACCCTAGAGGGGGGGGGGGGTGAATAGGGTGATAGTGTAAATTATTAAAATTAATTGCGGAAGCTTATAAATTAATTTCAATTCAGATCACAGAATAGCAGCACAGATATCGCAGAATATAAATAACAAAATAAAACAAAACAACAACAGAATTTACCCAGCTTCGGTAAAACCCTGCCTACGTGCTGCACCCAAGGTTCTACTAGAAATTAGATAGTCCCTCGCTTACACACGTAAACTCGCTATACCCGCTATTGACTAATCTAACTCTATGCTCAAAACCCTGCCACAACTCAGCCACTGAGTTGCGAATTCTCAAGCTACGCCACGTAGCTTGTCCCCTAGTCACACGACTAGAAATTAAACGGTTTAAAAAAGAAAATTACAAATTAAAAACAATTTAAAATAAAATAGCCCTAATTTTAAAACCTATAACCCTTTAAACATAAAATAAAAAAAACTTTTTATCAAAGCCGTCCCTTTTCTTTGTTTTCCTTAGCCCGGTCCTTTTTTTTATTCTTGAATATCTTGAGAAAAATGGCGGCTTCGATCTTCGTTCGTCTCTAAAATTAGGGCTTGGAAAAATTGAAGTTACCAACTTAATTTGGCACGATCGAATGATGATTTCGTTCTTGCTTGGTCGATCGATGCTCTCTTCTCTTTGCTTCACGGCTACCTCAATTTGGTCGAGTTAATTGTCAAAAACGGTATGCGATTTTTCCTTTTTCGATGTTGATTTTTGCTCGACCTTTGATTCGAGTTATTGATATTGTTCTGTGTTGCTTGAGCTCGAATCCCTATATGATTGCCGATGATGATTAGGGTTATATATAGGTTTCGAAATCCTATTCTTGCGTTCGTATAAAGTCATTTGAATTTGTCTTCGGCCGTTTGATTTGACTTTGATGTTTGAGATGTATCTGACTTGTTCAATATGAATATGCTTTCGTTGCTTGATGGTTACGATTTTGATTTATTTCGTGATGACCACGGTGTTGATTTTTAACTTGGTCAATTTTGACTTGTTCATTATATCCACGGCTTTGAATTCTGATGCTTGATAAAATTGATTTGCTATTTTTGTAGCATACTCGACTTTGGTCATTTGTTTTGAAAACTGCAGCTTGATGCATGCATCCCTCTTGCTGTTCACAGCCATTACATCCTTACTGCCATGTTGTTCAATGGTTCTTGTATATGAGTTGTTTCACTGGTGGCCTATGTACATGCTTTACTGCATCTTGTCTTGTATGATTTTGATGGTTGTTGCTGTGTATAACATTTTTGTAGTTTCCTTTCCATGAGTCACTTGTGCTCGGGCTCACTGTACACTGAAGCATTCTGGTTTGATTTGCTACTTGTCTCGGCCTATAGTGTTTGCTTGAGTGTTGCTGAGTTTCATCATGATTTGCATTTTGATGCTCTTTGAGTTGCAGTGCTTCATCACTTGAACTACTCTCTGACTTTTGTCTGAGTTCATATATATATACTCCATTTTTCATGTATTAGTGAAGCAGTGTTGCAGTTTGGCTTTGTCTGACTTGTAGTGTTCATTTGAGTTTGACATTGTTTATGTTGACTTGACCATGGTTGTTGCGCCTGAGTTATATCACTGGTCTTTGCATTTGTACACTTGTTCATATGAACTGCCGTTCCATTGTTGGTCTGTGTAGTTGCAGTATTTATGTACACTGTGTTGTACTGAGCTCGACATTGCTTCATGTTGCCTTCATGTAGCTTGTACTCTACACTTGCTTGATTGTTGCAGTCCATGTTCTGTTGAGTTGTTGTATGGTCTGTGGTGCACCTGGTCATTCGAGTCCTCCCTGCATCATTATCTGTTGCATACATGAGCTTGACACTGTACTTTTGTTGTTTGCATTATTGCTGTTGTGTCACTTTAATTCTTCTGAGGCTCGAGTTGCACACTACTGTTTTGGTTGTATATTTGTAAGTTGTTTAGTGCACTTTTGTTTACTGTCATATTGCTGGAATAACTTCAACATTGTTTTGATGCATTTGCATGTTGTTTCAGTCTTCATGCACTCATGCATTTGGAATTTGTCTAAGCTTTGCATTCTTTTTTTGTAGCCTTGTGTTGAATCCAGTTTTAAAAACTCGGGTTTGACCTTGTGCTCGTGTCGTGATTTTCAATGTATTGCACGTGAGTTGAACCCGGCTTTTCATTTGGGTTTGACTGTGCTCACCTGTCCCTGTAAATCAATCAAGTGTATATCGGTGTGCACGGCCTTGTGGCATGTACAGTGATACAATGTGCATGTCACATTGTTCGTGTGTGATGAATTCAAATGTAAATTATGACGAACAACCCAAATAACTGAGGCAAATCATATTTTCAAAAATCATATTATATTTTATATTGCAAAAATATTTCTTTTTCAATTTTATTGTGTTAGTGAATATTTTTGCAGATTGCTCAGATGCTGGATTCTAACTGGAATGAAGTTGAAAATAAAATATGAGTGAATGAGCGATATGTAGTGAGGACATTTGTAAATGCGAAATTGTGATGTAATTGAATTTATATCAAAGTTGTATAGTGTATAGTGAGAGCTTGAATTTGTACTATTCAAAATTGAAATAAATATTTGTTTGAATAAAATATTCGTTTGAATTTAAATTCTGTGTTATTTAATTTTATTCAGCAAATATTTATTTAACCTGTGAAAAATAAAATAGTACATTAACAAATACATTTAAACGAATGTATATATGTTTAAATGTCATCAAACAAAAATCATATACGTGCATATTCAACAATCTCCCCCTTTTGATGATAACAAACATATATTTAAGATTTTGAATATGTTAAATGTATTTGATCATTGATATGCTCTAATTGCTTCCCCTTTTTAAATGCTTCCTCTCTACACAAGGCCCCCCCTACAAATATGCATACAATTAAATAATATGCAAATAAGCCTAGATGCAAATGGAAAATTATTTGACCTTTGCTTGATTTTATTTGACAAAATCTTTACTTTTGTCTCCCCCTTTTGTTATCAGCAAAAGAATAATAGTGTTAGAGAATAGAGATAAAGTAATCGATATCAATCCAACATTAAAACTCAATTGAATATAAATATTAAATTTCGATAAAAAAATAAAACAAAAATCATAAATATTTTGTTAGGCACATATTCCACTTTTAGAATGATGGAAATGATGTCATCATATAAAACCATATAGTTATGTCTATTTATGGTATATTTATATCAGGAATTTGAATATCTACTAACCATGCATAACCGTTAGGACTTTTAAATGAGATTAGTAGTAGTCCAATTTTATTTTATTTTTAAAATGAAATCAAGTATCTTCTAACCACACATAACCGTGAGGACTTTTAAATGGGATTAGAATCAACTTGTTTATTTTAAAAATCAACTTTTGATATGCGTTCCATTCATGCATAACCGTGAGGACTTTTAAATGAGCATGGAAGCACATAACAAATACCAAGTAATTCACCCATGCATAACCGTGAGGACTTTTGAATGAGAGTGAATATTTTGGTATTTATTATCATTATTATTATTACCCCCTTTTTTAAAAAAAAAATGTGAAAAACGAAAAACGAACGATTCCTGTTTAAAGTACCACATATTGACAAACTATATAGAATTTTGATGAGTGATGGTCGTTAGAAATATGATAGATATAGAGATGGTCATGGAAATTTTTTACCAACAAATTTTTTTATAACTCTTGTTTAAATTTCTAAAGAAATTTACTAATTATACTTTCTTGAGTTATAATATATGATCAATATCAACACTCATCGCTTTTTCAATCATTATTTTTCTTTTCGATAATCATTAGGGAATCAGATTAGTCAAAATAGTCATTTAAAATCAAATTCAAAAATAATTATGAAATTAATTTTTCAAAATGACTAATCTGAAAATATGGTCAAACATGATTTTCTCGAGGGGGATATATGAGAAAATAAAAATTCTGCCATTTGAAAAAATTATTTCAAGTGAAAAATATGCAGATATTTTCTTTGAAAAACGATGCAGCAAATGAATGTTTCAAAAAATTAATCACGTTACACTAGTAATTTTTCTATCAACTATATTACCAGTGTAATCTGCATCTGAATTTAAATTTCACTCAATGTTCACTCGTTAGATGTGATTGACCAAACCATGTAGTGTGCACCAAGAATTTCAAATTCAATTTTAACAACAATTTAAATGACATTCTTTTGAAATTGAATTGAAACTGTGTAAATAATCTGAAAACCGTGAATATAGAGTTAGACATATTATAACTAATTGGATTATCTAACAAAACACTATTTTTAATCCAAACTGATATATGAAGTAATTCAAAGAATCTAGAGATTTTTATAGTGTTTTTGGCATAAGAATATAATTGGCCAACTATGTTGAATAAGTCAAAGTCAAAATCACCATCTTTTCATCATCTCAATACTGGCTGATTTTAATTCAGAATACGGTGCAGATTATCACATTTAATATATCGTTTAAAAACATACCATTACCTGTTTTACCTTTACGATATTTTTCGTTGTTGTCCGTTGTGATTCTGTCACCTTTATACTAGGCTAAGGAACTTTGCTTCGTCGTCCGTTGTGTTTCTGGAATAGCCAAAAATCCAGAGTACACTATTGTTGTTCCTTAGCCCGCCACCACACCTACACGGGAAAAGATTTACGTGACCTATTTGTTTTTATAGGTCCATGGTTGTTAGTGGCAGAAAATTTTGAAAAACAATTTTGTGTAGACCCAAAACTATTTATAATTGTTCCCTTCGGCACCCAAATTTGTTTAACTTTGAGAGATTTTATATTTGTGCCTTTTGGAACCCAAATCGGTATAGTTTTCACATGTTTGGGTCTATACCAACAATTATTGTGATTGTGTCCATATTTTCTACAAATTGTGCACATAGAATTAACTTGCTTAATATTGCTTTCAACAGTTTTTGAATTATTATATCCAAGTCCTTGTCTAACCGTATTAACAGTTTGCTTTCCTAATAGCATATTCAACGATTTTCCACTTTTTGAAAATTTATCTAAAGTCGTTGACAATTGTTGGACTTGTGTGTTGAGAGATTCATTTTCGTTTAACAACTGTGTGCACTTTTTAATAGAATTCTCTCTCCTAGTATTTTCATTCTCTTTTAAAATCATAATTTCATTTTCAAGTGATTTTATATTGGTTTCTGATTTTTTAATTTCTTCTTCGAATGTTGGACACTTATCACACTTAGGGATCCTACTTTGATAGGTTTTAACTAATTGGTCAAGATGTTTATTTAAATCTATCAAAGTATCCTTTTGTGATTCAAGTTTGGCGTATTTTTCCCTAAGTCGTTCAAAACAGCCATTTACTTCGTGGAAATAAATAACTAATTCAAAGTGAGTGAGTTTTGATACCTCGCTTGGCTCGTCATCGTCGCTATCAGTTATATTCCCTTGAAGGCACATATCTGCTTTCTCACTCTCATTGCTAGAACTTTGATTATCTTCATCACTTGTATTCCACGTGGCTGCAAAACTTTTCCTTTTTGATTTATTTTTAAAGTCGCGTTGATTTTGAGGACAATTGGGCTTGATGTGTCCTGGTTGGTTGCACTTGTGACAAATGATCTTCTGTTCTTCAGAGTAGTCTAGTGCTTTGGCTATTCTGCTTTTCGCTTATTGAATTCGAGCTGAATTTCCATATTTGTAATTCCACTTTTTGAATTTCTTTATTAATAGCTCCAATTCTGCTGCTGCATCATCATCGTCATCGTCATCACTTTCAGTTGTTCCTTTGAGAGCTATTGATTTCTTTCGAATATCTCCTCCTTCACGCTCTTCCTTGAATTTCATCTCTAGCTCATATGTGGTGAGATTTTCGATGAGTTCTTCAACTTTGAGTTGTTTTAAATCTTTCGATTCTTGAATGGCAGTTACTTTCGCTTCAAAGCTTCGTGGAAGGACTCTGAGGATTTTCCGGACTATTTCCAATTCGGTGTATGTTTTTCCGACAGCTTTTGATTTGTATACGATATTGGAAAGTCGTCCGTACATCTCTTTGACATTTTCTTCTTTCGCCATTGTAAAGTTCTCGTATTCGCTGCTTAGCATGGCAAGGCGAGATTCTTTGACTTGAGATGTTCCTTCGTGAGTCACTTCTAGTATGTGCCATATTTCCTGCGCAGTTAGACAATGTGAGACACGATTAAATTCAAATTGATCCAATGAACAGATAATAGGATTCATAGCTTTGGCATTAGTATTCTGTAATTTATTTTCTAGTTCTGTCCATTGTTCCTTTGGTTTCTCTATTTCCTGATTATCTACAGTTATAGTTGGAGTTTTGTAACCTGTCTCAACAATATCCCAAGCGTCAATGGTTTTCAGAAAAATTTTCATCCTATTTTTCCAAAAAGTATATTCACCATTGAACATTGGTGGTCTAACTATCGACTGACCCTCTGCAAAAGCATTATTAAAAGAAGCCATTTTAAAAATTCAAAATTTTAAAACAAAAACTGATTTTTTCAAAAAAAATTGAAATTTTAAAACAGATGTTGACTTCTATTCCTAGCTCTGATACCACTTGTAGGATCGATTTCACCCTAGAGGGGGGGGAGGGGGGGGGGTGAATAGGATGATAGTGTAAATTATTAAAATTAATTGCGGAAGCTTATAAATTAATTTCAATTCAGATCACAGAATAGCAGCACAGATATCGCAGAATATAAATAACAAAATAAAACAGAACAACAATAGAATTTACCCAGCTTCGGCAAAACCCTGCCTACGTGCTGCCCCCAAGGTTTCTACTAGAAATTAGATAGTCCTTCGCTTACACACGTAAACTCGCTATACCCGCTATTGACTAATCTAACTCTACGCTCAAAACCCTGCCACAACTCAGCCACTGAGTTGCGAATTCTCAAGCTACGCCACGTAGCTTGTCCCCTAGTCACACGACTAGAAATTAAACGGTTTAAAAAAGAAATTACAAATTAAAAATAATTTAAAATAAAATAGCCCTAATTTTAAAACCTATAACCCTTTAAACATAAAATAAAAAAAAAACTTTTTATCAAAGCCGTCCCTTTTCTTTGTTTTCCTTAGCCCGGTCCTTTTTTTTTAATTCTTGAATATCTTGAGAAAAATGGCGGCTTCGATCTTCGTTCGTCTCTAAAATTAGGGCTTGGAAAAATTGAAGTTGCCGACTTAATTTGGCACGATCGAATGATGATTTCGTTCTTGCTTGGTCGATCGATGCTCTCTTCTCTTTGCTTCACGGCTACCTCAATTTGGTCGAGTTAATTGTCAAAAACGGTATGCGATTTTTCCTTTTTCGATGTTGATTTTTTCTCGACCTTTGATTCGAGTTATTGATATTGTTCTCTGTTGCTTGAGCTCGAATCCCTATATGATTGCCGATGATGATTAGGGTTATATATAGGTTTCGAAATCCTATTCTTGCGTTCGTATAAAGTCATTTGAATTTGTCTTCGGCCGTTTTATTTCACTTTGATGTTTGAGATGTATCTGACTTGTTCAATATGAATATGCTTTCGTTGCTTGATGGTTACGGTTTTGATTTATTTCGTGATGACCACGGTGTTGATTTTTAACTTGGTCAATTTTGACTTGTTCATTACATCCACGGCTTTGAATTCTGATGCTTGATAAAATTGATTTTCTATTTTTGTAGCATACTCGACTTTGGTCATTTGTTTTGAAAACTGCAGCTTGATGCATGCATCCCTCTTGCTGTTCACAGCCATTACATCCTTACTGCCATGTTGTTCAATGGTTCTTGTATATGAGTTGTTTCACTGGTGGCCTATGTACATGCTTCACTGCATCTTGTCTTGTATGATTTTGATGGTTGTTGCTGTGTATAACATTTTTGTAGTTTCCTTTCCATGAGTCACTTGTGCTCGGGCTCACTGTACACTGAAGCATTCTGGTTTGATTTGCTACTTGTCTCGGCCTATAGTGTTTACTTGAGTGTTGCTGAGTTTCATCATGATTTGCATTTTGATGCTCTTTGAGTTGCAGTGCTTCATCACTTGAACTACTCTCTGACTTTTGTCTGAGTTCATATATATATACTCCATTTGTCATGTATTAGTGAAGCAGTGTTGCAGTTTGGCTTTGTTTGACTTGTAGTGTTCATTTGAGTTTGACATTGTTTATGTTGACTTGACCATGGTTGTTGCGCCTGAGTTATATCACTGGTCTTTGCATTTGTACACTTGTTTATATGAACTGCTGTTCCATTGTTGGTCTGTGTAGTTGCAGTATTTATGTACACTGTGTTGTACTGAGCTTGACATTGCTTCATGTTGCCTTCATGTAGCTTGTTCGCTACATTTGCTTGATTGTTGCAGTTCATGTTCTGTTGAGTTGTTGTATGGTCTGTGGTGCACCTGGTCATTCGAGTCCTCCCGGCATCATTATCTGTTGCATGCATGAGCTTGACACTGTACTTTTGTTGTTTGCATTATTGCTGTTGTGTCACTTTAATTCTTCTGAGGCTCGAGTTGCACACTACTGTCTTGGTTGTATATTTGTAAGTTGTTTAGTGCACTTTTGTTTGCTGTCATATTGCTGGAATAACTTCAACATTGTTTTGATGCATTTGCATGTTGTTTCACTCTTCATGCACTGATGCATTTGGAATTTGTCTAAGCTTTGCATTCTTTTTTTGTAGCCTTGTGTTGAATCCAGTTTTAAAAACTCGGGTTTGACCTTGTGCTCGTGTCGTGATTTTCAATGTATTGCACGTGAGTTGAACCCGGCTTTTCATTTGGGTTTGACCTGTGCTCACCTGTCCCTGTAAATCAATCAAGTGTATATCGGTGTGCACGGCCTTGTGGCATGTACAGTGATACACTGTGCATGTCACATTGTTCGTGTGTGATGAATTCAAATGTAAATTATGACGAACAACCCAAATAACTGAGGCAAATCATATTTTCAAAAATCATATTTTATTTTATATGCAAAAATATTTCTTTTTCAATTTTACTGTGTTAGTGAATATTTTTGCAGATTGCTCAGATGCTGGATTCTAACTGGAATGAAGTTGAAAATAAAATATGAGTGAATGAGCGATATGTAGTGAGGACATTTGTAAATGCGAAATTGTGATGTAATTGAATTTATATCAAAGTTGTATAGTGTATAGTGAGAGCTTGAATTTGTACTATTCAAAATTGAAATAAATATTTGTTTGAATAAAATATTCGTTTGAATTTAAATTCTGTGTTATTTAATTTTATTCAGCAAATATTTATTTAACCTGTGAAAAATAAAATAGTACATTAACAAATACATTTAAACGAATGTGTATATGTTTAAATGTCATCAAACAAAAATCATATACGCGCATATTCAACAATAGGGACAAACAATCAAGTTTGATATGTCATAATTCATATGACAACAATATTATGGAAAACAAATCAATAAGGGTAAGGAATCTCGTTGGATCTCTCTACAAATTTCTTGTACATTAGTAAAATCCCTATAATTGGTTTCATATATTAACCACTTTAATGCAATAATTCATCAAAACCAAACAATCAACCAATAAAGCATCCAAACAAACAATCAATAATTTTTACCTACCATAAACATTACTGGTTAACAAAAATGGTGAACTAATGTAACACCCCTTCGAAATGGGAACAATAGTCCCACGTTGTGGAAAAACACTATGAAGTGGGTGCTTATATACCAAAGCCTTCACCTCATAATAATGTCGAGGCATTTTGAGGAACAAAATCCCACACCTTGGCTTGGTCTATGAGGCAGAGGTGATTAAGGGACACTATCTGCGTTAAGTGAGGTGCGGGCTGTTACAATAGTATCAGAGCCATACCCAGCCGGAATTGTGGTCTGTACGAATTACAGTCACGACGCCTGGGTTGTATTCTTGAGCCAACGAGGGCGTGGGCTCTAAAGGGGGGATATTGCTTCGAAATGGGAATAATAGTCCCACATCGCGAAAAAATACTATGAAGTGGGTGCTTATATACCCAAGTCTTCACCTCATAATAACGTCGAGGCCTTTTGAGGAACAAAACCCCATACCTTGGCTTGGCCCACAAGGCGGAGGTGACTAAGTTAGGGACAATATCTGCGTTAAGTGAGGTGCGCGCTGTTACGGTTAAACTCACCTAAATTTCTGTTGGCACCGAAGCATTTCTGGCTTGAACTAAAATCAAACGACGTCCGATTTTAGCCCAAATTTCAACATACTCCAAGTTCACCCAAACAAGTTCCATTATGAAGCTTTCATCATTACGAGTCCGCAAAAATCTACGTCTCGATTGGACCTCGTATGGACAAGTTATTCAATTTTTAAATTATTGATTTAAATAATATAAATAAAATCACTAATTACATTTATTACACACTAATCACCTACATAATTCTTCTCCCCAATTCAAATTTCCGCTACTTTCCTAAAGCTCGCCATCTCCATAGCCGACCACTCCACCACCTCATTCTCACTCATCCTTACATGGAAACACTTACCACTTGCTCCGTTGATCATCACTCATCGGTCTCCACACCCCCATACCAAAAGAAGCCACCTCCAAGATACAGATCGCGACCTAGCGCCTGCTACCTTGACCTTATCAATTCACATTCATTAAAAAAGTGCCGCACACCACGAAGGTTGCCCAATGATGCACCTTCCTTTAACAAACTCATATTCAAACTTGGCTAAGCCTAATTCAGTTTCTTAAAAATCAAAACCTAACTCAAATAACCCATGACATTCACCGCCACTGCCTTTAAAAATCCATCCACCTAAAGATCTCAACCTAACAAACTCCAAGAAACAAGATTTTGATTTTTCTTTATTTTATATGATTCGCTATTAACTTTAAATGGAGGAATTTTCATGATTTCTTGCTTTATTTTTTTCAGCACATGAATTAAGCGAAATGGTAATGGGAAGACAATAAGAAGGCTGAGCAGAGAAATATTGCAGTAGTGGACGTTGACTTATAATTATTTTTCAATTTTCGGTATCTCGTTGCACAGCTTTTCATTCACATACGAACCCCAAACGACAGAACCAAAATATGGTCATGCTCAGAAAAGTGGTGCGACCTCCAAAAAATAATAATATACATTGGTTTTTGGATTCTGTAAAATCACAAAAGTGATGTTGTTTGTTGAATATCATTAAACGATGATATAAATATCTTTCGAATTGAAAATTATGGAAAAATCTAATAAAATAAATTAAAAATACGTCAATAGAAATCGAGTCATAAAAATAAAAATAATTTTTCTAATTATTTACTGAGCTGTTTGTTACTATAATTAAATTTACAATTGAATTCACCGTTAATATTTATTAATTTAGAAGGAGTTAAACAAGTTCATTAAATCCATAGAATTAATATTCAATTTAAAACCCCAATACTCAAAAAACTTTTCAAGTTTTTATTCACAATTCAATGGTTTAAACAATCTCTAAAATTTAACCCAAATTTTAAAGCTTTTAACCAATATTTCAATAATTAAATTTAGTTAAATATTCAAAATCAAATGACTGAAATTCCAGGTCATTACATTTACTGGAATAACTTAATTTATATTTTACTTGCACGTGTCATTCATATCTACAAATTTGGAACTATCACATGATCTATAAGTCTTACGAATTGCTACTACCCTACATTTTCCAGATTCTAACATGTGCAAATTTCTAACCCTATAACTCCAAGCTTCACATAGGCATACATGGAACGTATCTACAATGAAAAAACCTAATAAAGTAACACCACCCATAGGCTAATGTAGAAACATCCCTTAGTACTATTGCATAATGCTACTTGGAGCTGTTCTCCCCTAACACGACTTCTCACTCGTGTCAACCTATTCCGCCTGTAGCCTCCAGTGAAACAACATAATACGTGGAACATCCGTAGCCTATAGGTGTCATATCCTTTACCTATATGGTACCGATCAATATCTGGATCGCCCCTTTATCACTTAACTTACTAAGCGAAGTAGACCCTATTTGTCCCTTTTTACACTTCAAACCAAATAAAACTCCTTGCATATATATCATCCCTTAACAATAACCATCTTGGCTTACCCGTTTCTAATTCTGGGATATGTTTTAACCAATCATACTTTCCCAGCATCATCACACAAGGGTTCTACAATTCATAGCATACTTGGATAAAAAGATACAAGGTGGCACTCACCCTTTATTACTATACGAAGTTTCACATTGTAATCTGTCCTTTCAATTCAACCACTAACTGAAAAGGTCATTAAATTTCCATGTTTCCTTTTTATCTCTATTACCATTTCAAAGCTTCCAAATTGCATAGTCAAATTATTTCCTAATGGGTTGTTTAATCCTATTTATCTAACTCTGATCTTTTTCTTTCCTTTTTAAGTTTAAGTGATAGTCATAATATTTTCACTTTATCCTTTTAAATCCAAACCATTGATTTTTAACTCAAATTTCACAAAACAGGTAAGTTTTAAAACTGTAAAAATTCTCTTTTGATTTTTAACAAGTGTTTCCTCCTAACCAGATCATGATATTTTAGTTTAATTAAATTATTAAAACATAGTTGAGCTTAACTTAGCAAAGTGTACATTAAACATCATTTTAAAATCTTCTTTCATAAATAAGAAACTGTCCAAAAAAGCATTTTTAAAGAAAATATGGAATTTTTAACTTATTACCGTTATTATTTTAGAGTCTGACAAAAACAATGATTAAAGACATTTTCAAATATTAGCAATTTCTTATTTATGAATGGAGTTCAAAAGTTAGACCTTACAAATTCTCAATATTTTCTTCCAAAAGTTCTATATTATTAAAAAAAAAGTGCACCTTGAGAGTAAGTGAAATAATGTGCCTATAAGGCAAAATAAAACCTTTAAAACAATCACCGAAAAATCACTTTTTATCAAATTCTCTGCTTTTACTTTTTAAATAATTTTCATAAAGTTTATCAGATTAGTTTATATAAATACATAAACCAACTTTCTCTTTCTATTTAAAATATTAGAAATCTACAGTTTCTGATTTTTTAGAAAACATTTTCATTGTTTTATCACTTACGTTGGAGTAGACAATAACAACTAATTACTTAAGCCTACATATACCTTACATTGCTTTGAGTGCATAAGATTTCCGTCCTTCTTTTCGAAGATGCCTAACTCAAGTTTATTTTTCAGTATAGTGTCCAACTTCAATATGGAAACACTCTAGCCGTTCCTTTAAATAAATAGGAGTTCTTGCGAATACTTCTAATATGAGAATGTGGTTTCTACTTTAATTAGGAAATCTTCCTTAAGTTTGTAAAATCCTCCTTCATGTTATCAGTATCCTATTCCTATTATATAGGTCTCATGGTACTAATCTTCTTTACTCACCCTTGAGTCCAAAATTTACTTGCTACTACTAGTTGGTATGTAAACCCTCTGCTAGCCTTTCTTTGTGGGGTAAACTCCAATAAACATGAAAAGTTTAATTTTCACCTCAATTTTTATAACCTTAGGCCAACAACTACCTTACGAGTCAAAATATATACGTTGTTGTCTATTAATAAATAGATCAAAAAATTATAATTACGCTACCTTAATTGGGGTAGGCTCATGTTATCTCCTTGCTTTAGATACCGGTGGAACCATATATAGATGTTCACGCTTGGATACTTAACTACCTTTATAGAGCCATTTCTCTAGAACTTGTACTCATTCTCATTATCTATGATTGGGAATTATTTTCAACTTTCTCAAAGATAGTACTTGGCAAGAATACTCGATATCATCCTTTCTTGTTATACTTATGTATATGTAAAACCGTTGAAACCTTTTATACATACATACATACATACATACATACATACATACATACATACATACATACATACATACATACATACATACATACATACATACATACACGTATGTATGTATGTATGCCTTGCAAAGACCACTTCGAAAAACCTTTAGAAAACTTTTTGGAAAACCCTTTTTTTCAAAACTTTTCGAGTACATTCTCTCCATATGTGCCTAAACCTAGGGAATCTTAATCTGGCTCTAATACCAAATGTAACACCTGCACTTCCTGACACATTGATCCAAAGTCTATTATGAATTTCAATCTCGTGTTATGCCAAGAAATACGAGCTATTGGGTTTTTAAAATATTATAGAGCATAATTATAAGGGTAAGTTCATAGACATTCTACACTTTTAGATCTCACAATGGAAGAAATTAAAATATAAGTACATAAATATAGACAAATAAGAAAATAGTCTCAAAAATACTTTATTTTCCATATACACTATATGAAATTACAATATATGTTTTACAGACTTTTAATACAGTAAGTAATTACATGATAAACAATAAAGAATATAAAAACTCCAACATGAAGCTCCTTTCTCCATATACTATGTCCAATCAACTACTATCTCGTCATCCTATGGTAGGGAATAATGGAAAGGAGGGAACAGGTCAGGAGAAAGTCTAGTGAATGAGTATAAGTTTTATATGTGATGATCATATACAATTAACTTCAACTCTACTCTAGATGACATAGGGCATGCTAAAATGTCCGTTAATTCCAAAGGTCTGTTACCTAAGGGTTCTTGTCTAATACATTCATATACTACAATTTATGTCAGCTATTGCGATGGATCAAACTAAGGACTGAACCTCACATCTAACAATACCATCACTCCTAGAGTTATTCAATGCAAACAAAGCCACTGTGACTAAATCATGGAAACACAACCTCAATGCTACTAAACGTGAAAACACCGCCACTAGGCTACCGTGGGACTAAATTCTTGCTACTGTCAACACCACTAGGATACTATGGGGTAAAATTCCCACTAGTATCACTGCCACTGGGCTATTGGAAACCGATTCCCCCTCACTACGCTTAGAGAGGAAGAACCAAAGATGCCGACTCGTTAGTATGTATCATTGTCTGCATTTGCTTCCACCTCTCAATTGTAGTGTTGGTTTCTTACTACATGCTCCGGGATCCTCCATCTAAATTGTATCACGTGTGTTAGAAATCATGCATACTAGGACACCCTTTATGCTAGACCCGTTCCATTAGGCATCCTCTTTAGTGTTGCATGTCCACCATGGAACCTCTTCTGAATGCCATTGTGAAAATACATTGCCTTCGGTCGATTACTCGATCCTAAATTAGATAAACAATAATTAGCTAACACCGCCACGGCCTAGCATCTGCTTTTAGGGAACTAGCTTCCCTATAAGTCCTAACATACATCCAATTGCCTTTAAATAGGTCGGAATAGTTAACGTTTATATATATATATATATATATGTATGTATGTATATGTGTGTGTGTGTGTATGAACTAGGGCCTTAGGACAAGGTTCAAATTCGCAATTTTCGTTCTGAATGGTCGATCGTTGGACCTCTCCGGTCGACTTTACTAGTCAACTGCTATCGATTCCAGGGTTAACCGATTACGTAGTAAAATTATAGTTTTCTGCATATTTTTAATTTTAATCATTTGTTATAGTTTAATTAAACCGTTAGCAGCGATTGGTGAACCCTAGTTACTGGATGACCAGTCTAAGTATCAATTTGCAATTCAATTTAGTGTTTGTTTATTTATGCTTAATTGAAGTCATTTGCTATTTTCGTTGAACCTAATTACAAATTGATCGGTTTAGATTCTAATTTCAATATCTTATTGTCTAATTTAGAGATTTATAAATTTAGGGTTTATTAAACTGGGCTTTTTCATTTTAACCTAATTACAATATTGTTCACACTCACCTCAAGTCTAAGCTCTTCCTGTCTGTTTGCCTGATAATTGCCCTTGTGAATACTAGCTCTGCTCGATCCATCTATCTATAATTGATTTTGTTCTTCTAGTTTGAGTTTATTTGATTTTTGAAGAGTTTTAGGTTTAGAGGAGAGACAAGAATTTGACATAGCTTTTATTATAATAAGCTGCTGCATTGATTTCAAGGTTATGTTCTAGTTGAATTTATAAGGGTTAGGAACCAATTTAAGACATTGATTTGGGTTGGAAAATATTTATCTAACATCACGTACACTGATTGTAAACTTAGTGCTGAAGGAAAGATCACGACCATCCATCAAACGAGCACTGATTTCTTCCCTTTTCAATTGAAGGGTCGACCACTTACGGTCCAAGGTCGACCTATACCGGTCAACCATGCCAGGCCAAGGGTCAACCTGTGTATTTTTTCTTCTTTTTACCTTTATTTTATGACAAATCTTCTAACGTCCGTAACTTCTCCATACTAACTCTGATTTAAAGTGTTATACATGAAAATCATCTAAAAAATCATTACAAACGCAATAGTGCATGTTTCGTAGCCAAATTGGAACGTTTGTGAAAATTTTCTTTTTAGTCCTTTTTATAGAATTTAATTTTCTTATTAAATTTCTATTAAACTTTATGGGCGTTACAAAGAGATGCTATAGTTTTCTCATATACGGGGAGAAAGAAGACTCAGGCTTTGAAGTCGATACACCTGTCTCATCCCAACAAGCACTGTAGAGTAAAGACACTTCACTTTAGCTTGAAGCTATCAAATATGAAATGGACTCATGTATGACAATAGACTGTGGACTTTAGTTAACATATCCAAAATCACACTTCTCTCCTCTATAAATTACATTTAGAAAATTTCACATTCAATCGGTGTTTTATCAAAACCTTTGGCACAATCCTCGAATGCATCTTATGTTCTTCTTCCTTCAAAAAAAAAGACAAGATATCATTGATGACCACAAGCACACACTTATTTGGTTGGTCCCTGAAGACACGATTTATAAGACCAACAAATTTTTTCTTGTAATAGTTATCCCAAGTATAACCAACCAATCCTTGAATCCATACGGCGTGTGAAACATTATAATCAATACATTCTCTAGCTATATGCCTCAGAGGCATAACTACTGGTCTGGCATCCTTACACAAAATTTGTATAGAACTCTACTTCCTTATGTAGTGGTAATATAGTCACCTCCTTAAATATGTCCGGATACTCACTCACTAGGTGCCGATGATAACTCATTGTGGAGGGTCCTAAACAAATATAGAAACCTAACTATCACTGCATCCTTGGGCATGCAGCTCAACTCAAGCCTACACTCATCTCCTATCCCTATCATTACCACTGACCTCTCGAAATCTATCATCACTCCGTACTTCCTAAGCCTATCCATCTTGAAAATGATAGCAAACACATCAAAAGAAGAGTGAAGAAATCATAAGAAAACATGCAACTATGACTCGATAACGCCATGTCATGATAGACCATGCTCATGTTGGCTGAAAAATCTGCATAGTTCGATATAATCAAGAGTTTGTCTACTAAGTCGGGTATTCATCCTATTCTATTTACTTGGTGACTAGATATAAAGGTCTAATCAATATCAGTGAAAATACGAATAGGTATATCATAAATAAAACATACCTTGGATAATTATACCTTTCTCTTTCACCCTCGTTGAAGGATCCTCGACGAAGTTGGAATGACTTTAAGTGCATAGGCAGATACCATATGCTTTTTCTTAAGCAGCTCTGGGCAGTCCATCTTTATGTGCCTAGCCTTCTCACAATTAAATAATTTCCACTGTGCACTCTTGTAGTTGCTGCTTAGATGTCCCTTAGTATTAGGGCCTCACTTGCCTTTTTTCTAGCCACACTTAGCTTGAAACTTCTTCTGGCCCCATTAATATTCCGTTTTCTCTTAACATCCCTACACACATGTGTTTTAGGTACTTCTTTTGAAACATTACCAACAAACTTAGATTTGGATACAAACTCTTATGTTAGAGAGCCTTCTCGACAAGCTTCTCGAAGAACTTATCAATATCCCACTAGCTTCTCATTGAGATAGTCGCCTGAGCCTATATTGAACTTCTTGTTCTTTTTTAGCGGAGTATTGATAAAGGATAAGTCGTACTTCGATACCATGTCGAATCGGCCGCATACTCTGAAACAAATATATCTTCCTTTCTCAAGTCAGCAAATTTTCTAAACAACATAGACTTCTGAGTAGTCGGTATGAATTTCTCTTAAAATAGAGCCTTGATCTGCTCTTAAGTAAACTGAACCTCGAGAGTAGCAATCTTAACAACGTTCCACCAGTTCATCGCTTGTCTCAGAAGTCACTAGAGGTCAACTTCCTTTTCATTGTGTATTCAAGCTCTAAATCCTCGAAGACATGCTCACATGTGTCCAACCACTCCTGCACTTCCAAAGCTGATTCCGATCCTTAGAATGCTTTTTCATTAAGATTTGAATAGTCTTTATTTAGTCTACTAAAGTCAACTCTAGCTGCTTGCTCTGCAGTACCACCACCAATAGTTCTACGAGCAAATTGGGCATTTTGAATATGTTTTCGTCCCATCTCAATAAATATTTTCTACAAGTCAGAGTTACCAATCAGGGAGCTTTCCCCTTGCTCTAGTCTAAAGATGAAAGTCCTAGCTGTATTCCGCATAAGATCTCTTATTCATATATAAGTTGTAATAAGTATGATCGATCTCTAAGAAAGAAATAAGTGGTGTTCATGTATGCAATACGACTTACTACTATATAGTTTTAAAACCAAAATACATTGTAAGTACACTCTCTCATATATTGCTCGATCCATTCTAAGGTGTTAACTCTTCCTTATATATAATATATCCCATATCAACTTAGGTCAACTATGCAACCTAAGCTATAATACCAGGTATGACGACCGCCTTGCAACCCCGATACCCATGTATAGTGCGCTACAATGGTACCTGGCTAATGCAAAGCTATAGTCAAAGCATAAAATAACTAAAATAATTATAGAAACTATTATATATCTCATTGTGCAAGGATAAGATATGATAATCAATAAACATATAAAAGCAAGGATGAAATATAACTATATGAATAACCATATGTGCTAATACAAGTCCTGCAATCTAGTCTACTCATTTAAGACTACTCGAAATAATATGAAGTAAACCATAAAACCTCGAGTTGAACAATAGTTTGGTATGAGAAATAAATAATCTAAAGATAATATAAAAGCTGATAAATTATAAGAAACACTAGGTATGAGAAGTCATACCTGATATATCCCTACAACCAACATGTTAGAACATAATACTCAAGTATATGCTAAACTATTATCATAGGGTTACCAATACTCAGAGCATGGAATATGGTGTCAGGGTGTCTAACTCAGTAATGCCTACCTAATAAGACATCCATTAAAATCGCGCATCAATTAAGGCAAACATAGTCATCATAGAACTGCTGGAAATCAAGATAATCAAAGCATTCAAAATATTTAAAGCAACCATCTTACTTCCAAACGCTTTTGCTCATATGACCAACTTAAACGATCTGCAACTACTTAGAGTCCCATGTACTCAATACTCAATCTCATGCCGCACTCATGTGGCTAGAGATATGGACTACTCAGATGTCCAACTTATGGCTCCAACTCATGGGCATACTCAAATCACCCTAGGGTAAACTCAAACTACCTGCCCTATATGAGCACCAATAGATACTGGTAGTATAACTGCCTCTTTTCTACTTCGTGAATGTTCATTCAGCACTTGCTTGTTTAGTAACTACTCTAATGCTATAATCACTTCCCTCATGAAGTACTCATTCAAATGTCTCACATCGTCGATTCGTCAAAGCCCAGAACATCTCTAGACATACATCCAAATTCATGGAGTTCCCTCGTCAATGTTTCGAATTAATCAAGTCAAAGCATCGCATCATCGCTTTACTATCAAAACCACTTATCTTAGATTCATATCCTCAAAAACTAGCATCGAACAAACACATGAACGCTAGTTGCACTACCTCTAAAGTCCATGATCTCATTTTCTATAAGTATAATATGGGTCTCACCGACTATAAATGGTCGTCACTAACCATATAACTTCAAATGACACTTAGCTAAAATTTATCAATGTTAACATCAAACCTCTAAGCATTTCCCAAAAAACCCAGGCAACATCCCTTGTAGCCCAAAGTCAAGAATCCTCAACCCTAAAGTCAAATTCTTGTGTTTTAAAACCTCTCTTCTAAAGCCTCTCGTCCAAATTTTTCTCGTAATGAAATTTTCTAAGTCTCCAAGACCTCTTGTCATTTTCCTATGCCTAAAGTTTAGCCTTTAGTTCCCTAAAGTTTTCTAGCATGAGTCACAAAGAAAGCTATTTAATGCCCAAAGTTCCTACCGCTAAACTATGAATCTCCTACATTAAAACCTCACATCCAAAAGTAAGTCCTGAATCACTTACAGCCAAAAGTGTAGGGCCTTTGTGCCATCATTAACACTCTATATCGATTTCGTCACTTTTCGGCCAAATATATTACTTTATCCACTCAAATTGTGACAACTCTTAAACCACACACAAACAAATTAAAACAAAAGAAAATTATACAAACACATATCCAAACAAGCAATTTCAATCATAACATTACATACATACCTCATATCAATCCATACAAACAATTTGCAGGAATTTATATTGCTTAGATCCAATCATGCACATCAATGATGAGCAATATAAAATAAATGGTCAAAAATGATTAAAATCAACATCCAATGCTTTTAATATGTTTTAAATCATTATTAAGTTTAGATCATTCATAAATCACATCTTTAACATTATATGGCAATTACAATAAAATAAGGGATATAAATCACTTACCAAATCAACAAATGTTTAAATGCTAATGAAATTTCAAAGTGAACGGTAGCTCCATGAATCCCTATGCATCCTAATCAGTAATTAAGCTAATCCCCTTGTTAATCTCCCTCTAATGACTAGATTTGGCCAATTAAAATGTGGTTTAAGGTTTATTTTTGGTTATAGAGATGGTTAATAGAGGTTAGAATTATTTTTGGGAAGATGGGAAATGATATTGAACTATCCCATCAGCTGTAATAGGAACAAATCCTAAAATGAGTTTATAGGTCTAACCCAGGCTTAAGCTAATTACCTAGTAAGTTATTTGAAAATTGTCTAACTTCAAATAACCATATCTCATTATAAGTCAAAATAGATTTTATTGGCCACTCTACAAAAGAAAAACCATCATATCTTTCCAATATAAAATGGACTTAGATCCTATTTTCGCTTCTACCAAAAGTTATAGACATTACACGTTTTCGAGGTTAAACCATTCCAATAAAAGTAGAAAATGTCAAAATGTCAATATGCAACATAACCTAAAGTAGTAACATCATTCGATCCAATTTGGATTTAAAATACAATCCTATGGTACATAAAATATGGGTCTTTTACAAACATGTTGCTAGAATATTGAGTAGTTTGACCATCTATGTATGTCATCTTTGTCGTTATATTTCTAAGAGTGCTTAGTTCAAGAACTTCTAAGTATATTTAAACTTCCTGACCATCTAGGTGGGTCTGGAGAGTGCTTGGTATAAGACCATCTGAATGGGTCTGGGAATCGAGGATTGATATAACTATGTAGGCATATATATACTTTGAGGATGTAGCTATGAGTAATCATATATATTTCTGATTATGTAGCCATGAACGAGCATATACACAATTATGAGAGTGTAACCATAAGTAGGTGCACATGATATTTTGGAGGGTTTAAGCATGAGACAGTATACCAATTATTCTAAGGATGTGACTATGTGTAAATTCACTGATAATTTTAAGGATACACATATTATGGTGGATTATAGTCAGTATAAAAGTTAGCATATGTGGGGTAGGTTGGTGTGATAATGATACCTCATTATTCTGGGTGTGTGCGCTTTATTTTGGTGAGTTATATCAATTGTTGAATTTTATATTTATTTGTACATGCATGTTTGGACCACCTTATTTTTTTGAGAACTTTTATAATGGGCAATTATGGTTGGATTGTTAAGATGCAAGATATGACTTGGTAATAGAGTTAAATCAATGGTTGAGATTGTTTCACTCTTTGTTGATGAAGTGTTATTCTTATATTCTATAATTTTATTGCATGATTATGGAAATATATATATATATGTTATAATAGTATGTTTATATGGTGAATTGCATTCGCCATTATGAATGAATTTTACCATATCACGATTAATTATTTGTGTGATCGTCATGTACTACTGTAGAGGTTGTTTATGATTAGTACTTTACCATGTTTCATGATTGAACCCACGGTAATGCTTTGTTGATTTGGTTGAGGGTCATATTTCGATAATTGAAAGGCATAATTCTTTTGGTGGGGAGAATTTAACGACCCTTAAATTTGACAGTGTTAATGTTAAATTAATGTAATGACCACCCTACTACTCCGGTACCTAATACATCTAAAGAGTGTGCTATTACGGTGCCCGATTGATGTAGAATGATTTTCAAGGGTTGTAAAGTAGATAAATCAATTATAGATTTTGTCATGTATCCCATAGCGCATTAACTAAAATATTGTAATCATCACAGTTACAAAACAAGTGAGATGGTAAAAACTAAATGAACCATAATATCAAAGTGCACAGGTTTACAAAGTTATACAAAATAGTAGTAGAGTTCACACAACAAGAAATAAACATTAAAGTAAACTATCCCTAATAAAATAGCTAATAGTGTCTAGGATCCAATGTGGTATACAACAGAATAAGCAATAGTAAGCCACGTATATATACGAGAATGCACCATCTTCCTCTCATCCATTCGCATAGCACTACGTGTCACCTAAATGTTCTCATTTAAGAGTACCCGAGATAATAAAAAGAAAAGCATAAAACCTCGATTCATACAATAGTCCAGTATGAGTGATAAACAATCTCAAAATACTATATAAAATAGACATAGTAAGGAACATTGGTATGAGAAATCATATATGACATGTCCTTAAAAAGAGTTAGCACATAACAACGATAATATACAATTCTACTAAAATCATAAAAGGTACAAATAACTAAGTATGATATCCGATATCTAGGTGTCCGTCTCCGTCGTACCTACTTCTTGTGACATCCCTAGAGTAATAAACAATCATGGTAAGCATAACATCCATTAAACAATCATCACAGTCACTCAATGTGCTTCATATGACCATTCATCTGATAGGGTTTAATGGAAAAATCCCGGCTTCTAGGTGTTGGAATCTAAGCTAGATCCTTCCTCGATCCAAGGTACACAGGTCCCTTCATTGATCTAGGGTACACATCCTAATACCTAAGCGAGTTTCCTCACATAGCATTGCTCTATGACCACACTTCAAAATACTTTTAGCATCGATGATCCCTTCGCATAGATATCCAAGTCCTTCTTCGCTCCGTCTATTCGATTCTTCCTTATGAAACCCTTCAACTTTCCACTATAGAACCCTTCAACATTCCATCAAGGAGTTTCCTTCCTTAAACCTGCCTTGTGGATTACCATCACCATGAAACCATCGATCGAATCGTCACTATCGTAACACTTGCAGACATCCACATCAACCATAGAATTAACTCATCAAAGTTCTGAAGCCAATCCATCACCATACCTTCGCCTCATAGTTTTATCATCTATCTTTATAGCATCGCAACCCATGAAAATAAACGTCAGATGATCGAACACATGCACACTCCATGATACACCGTTCAAAATCCTCAGAACTACGCTTCATTTCTCCAATCATTTACATGATCGCTACCAACCATATATGGTTGCTACCGAGCATGTTTGGTTGGCCCAAAGTTGACTAAAGTTGGCCAATGCTCAACCATTTTCCTTTGCCTTGCCCCCACATTGTTTCGAAGCGCAATGGTCTCAAACTTGAAGTAGTTGCCTTAATCCCTTGAAATATTTTTGATCGGTATTATGTATTCTCCTCTTTAAAAAATTTCTAAGTCTAATCTCTTTCTCACTTTCCCATCACATGCTTGACTCAAAGCAGCCTCGCTAGGGACCTGAAGTCACCCCTATTCGACTTGAAGCTTGTATGGTACCAAGTTGTTCTTCCTCTTTAAAAATTGGTTAACTCCAAAATTGCATGTCAAGATGATTCCTTTCAAGCTTGAAGTAAGTCACCTCTCGACATAAAGCACATCACATTGACCATAGTGTTGGTTCTTAGCGATCAGATTTGACGATCAAATCAAGTCCAGATAACTTCAAATTTACAGTGTAGACTTCCCAAGACTTCAAGCATCTCATATCCAAATTTCACCTTGTTTCGAGCAATTTGGTGCCATTTGCACCAAACAACTTATTATATTCCTGACTATACAAAAAAACCAGCAAATACATCAATTAACTCATCCATAAATCAAATGTCACTCAATATCATCTAAACAGTATGTTTTAAACATCTAAAACATAATTTAATAACAAGATCTCCCTAGATGTAGTTTTCTATAAAATAACAATCATGATGAGCAAATGGAGTAAATCATACTAAAATCTGATTCTAACTATTTAACATGGTTATAAGGTGTTGTCAATATCAGATCTAGAGATAAGTGATAATTTGATTATATTAATATATATATGATAGCAAGATAAGCAATATCACTTACCTAACACCCAATTTACCCAACCATCTCCTCAAATCCAAGATGAATAACAGTGATATAAATCCATATGTAGTTGAACAATAGATCTAGAGATTCCCATAGCTAATATCTTCTTATAACGTGTTTAGGCTAAATTAAGTATGAAAAATAAGAGTTTTTTTATGGGAAACAAATTAATGGAGGTTGGGATCTGTCATGGGAAGTAGGAAAAGTGATAAGGTTTGTATCCTCATCTCCAATTATTTACGAATCCCAAAATGGGTTAGTGGCCTTAAGCATGAAGTTAGCAAATTACCCACTAATCTGGTTAGCGACAGTCTAAATTTAAAATGACTGTATCCCCAAACAGTATGTCCATTTTCCTACTATGACGCTATTTGAAAAAAGAAAACATCATCCCAATCAAATGAAAGTGGTCTCACATGCTTATTCAACTCCTAGCAAAAATTACAAGCTTCATAAAATTTCCAACGTTAGAAATGTTCGATAAAAATCTAAAGATGGAAAATGTCCCTAGTAGCCATTTACTAAAATTATAATCATATGATCTGAAATGAATTAAAGAATAACTCATGATCTTTTGATATATAAAATATGGTTCTTCACAATTAATTAGTCATGGATTTTCAATTAAATGGCGATATATATGTTGTATTTATAATTGTTTGCATAGGTCTTCTCGAGCTTATTTATTTCAACTATAAATTCATTAAATTTGGAGCTATAATTTGGAAGATAGGAGTCTTATAATCTATAAACAACGTACGAAGCTATTTCGGGTCAAACTGGGTATATGACCCATAACTTGATATAATGACTATTTAAATGAAGCTATGGAGCTGTTAGCTTTCTATATATTTTTCTACCCAAATCTCAAAATTCTCTAATCGCCTACTAATGGAAGATGATTATTTCTAATTCAAATCTTTTGTAAGCTTAAAAATGTCCAATACCACTCGAGTTATATATCAGCACAATCAAATCAATGAGGCAAATCAATGGCAAGTGGTCGTTTATTATAAAATACTTAAGTTATGTGATAACCTATCCTTCGTAATACCTTGATATCAATGTTGCATGACAATGTTTGACTTTTTAATACTGCGAAGGACAATTAAAACAATACACTATAACCAAGGCATATAGATAATCTCACAGTGGAGTAATAACATATAATATATTGAGTATACATGTACAAAATAGGGTGAACAATATATATGAGTCTGCACTAGTAGAAATAATAGATAAATAAATATCAATACAAAAACAAGAATATAATATATGATATAACAACTCTCATATATAAAAAACATATCTTTCCTTTACCACTATAATATCAAGCATGTATCCAAAGTAACAATTTCGACTCCAAATATCTTTAGTTGTCCTGAAAGCGTATCCACAAAAGCACCTGACTTCCAAACTTTTCAATCGAGTACCCAAGAGTTGTAATGACATAAACAGTCAAAGACAAAACGTGGGTCAGACATAAAGCCTAATATGAGGGGAACTATCTCAAAATACTGTAAATCAAAACTATATACATATAAAATAGGAAACTACTAAAGCACATTCGGTCCTCTCTAGAAACGTGGCTCAGGGGTAATCTGAATATCCCATAAACATATAAAGTAAACCCATCACAAAAAATAGGGAATCATACCAGAACCTGCTTATCTTATGTAATTAACGAATTAGCATGTGACTGATTCGTAACAATATACCAAGAAAGCAAACCCAATGTACAAATGCTGGGTTAATATAAGTTTATTCTTGAACATATAACAATAATATCAACCAACTACTATACTATGCATCGTCTATGACATAAGATACACATCAACTAGAGAGTAAAAATTAATACTCATCATGGTCGATTAGTGGAGTCTGCTATGGACACAATTGCCGTTCACTCAAGGATCCATAATAATTAGAGTCGGTACCTGATTATATTATAGGCACCAATCATAATCGAATAATTCCCTTGGATTGTCCAAAATGAATAGAGTCGGTACCTTGTATATTGTAGACCCCGAGCTACATCCACTTGATGGAACTAGTATAAATCTCAACATATCCCTCATCCATCGTTGATGGTATATGACCTACTCTAGCTATTTGAAACCTATGTGGATCTCACTGTATCCCTCATCAAGCATAGGTGATACCAAACCCCTTCGTAGATGATTATCATCATTCCTCCTTAGCCATCATGAATTTCATGTATGGTCACCCATCATGAATTTCATGTATGGTCACCACAAAATGACCAATAACATGTACGACCACTAATATAATGCCAATACTGAACATGGCCACGAATATATGACCGATATCACTTGTCAAAGCATATCTACCCTAAGGTTGAAACCAAAAGGCACAGATTAAATCTGCTCGATCATGCACACTAGTTGCACGTAACCGGGCAACAAATTAGCATACTATTTCGTGTTCGATCGTTATTGACACATAAGCATCACTTACATTAACAACCAAATCCCGAGCTTAGTCTTACATTTTACTTTCCTAAGTAGCCCAAAGTCTTTTCGAAGTCAAGCCAAAGCATCACACTAACTCACATTCAGAAGCGGGAAAAAACCCCTTCAACTTACACCCTACCTGGGCTTACTTTCCAGGACTGTATCATATTGGTGTACCATTGGTATAGCCATGGGTGGACCTATGGCATCCTACACTAGGTAGTAAGACTACGCAGATACCTCCCATGCTACTATGACGGTCGATCCGGCCGTCGTTTCCTCCGTCGCTTCACCCGATGAGTCACTTAGCTTCATGTAACATCTCATAATTTAACGCTAATTAATTAAAATGAATTTAATAAATAAGTAATAATGCTAAAATATTTTTTTAACAAATGTCAATATTTGGCTACAAAACCAACACCGTTGGGTTCATTTTGATTTTTTGATCAATTTCATATATAAATTATTCCAAACGGAGTTCAAATGAAAAAGTCATTAACGTTTGAAGGTTTAAAGTTCGAAATAATTGTATATATAACTAAGGAAAAAAATCAATTAACAAACATTAATGGAAATCAAATCTCACGAAATGTAAATATCGTGCAAGTAAATTACCTTGGTGAAAGAGGAAGGAAACAAATTTACGCAATCAGCTTAATAATGAAGAAAACTAACAAACTCAACACGCTATTAAACAAACGCACAAAACGAAGCATAGATCGACCAATAAAGCACCAAGGTCAACCTGTAGTTGTCGAATGTAATGACCCGGAATTTCACTGCTTTGATTAGTGGATATTTATTTAATTTTCAAAATTCAATATGTAGGTTTTATAATGAAAATAAACTCATTTTAATAAATTAATAATGATGATAAAATCATTTTCAAATTTTTTTACCAAATTAAATAGTTCGTAGAAAAATTGAAAATATGACAGAAGAATGTTTTTCGAAATTTGGAACTTTCAACACCGGAAAGTTATCGAGAATGTTGTTCATATTTGTGCACCATATACACACATATATAAGATTCCATTGGCTAAATAATAATATACTTAGAAATAAATTTTCTTATGCTAATTTGAATTAGTAAGCGATGTGACAACATAGTTTTAAAAATAATAAACTAATATACATATACATATATAGATATTGTCACATCTTAGGTTATATATATTAAGTATTTTCACATCTTAGATTGTAATCATTAACCATCATTATCCCTTGTCACATCGCAGCTTTAATTAATAATTTAACTTATATATATATATATATATATATATATATATATATATGAAGAAGGTGCTGTGACAAGACATGGATTAATATATATATATATATATATAATGAGATTTGATGTGATATATATATATGGATTTGATGTGACAAATCATTGTTTCAAAAAGAATATATATATATAATAACAGAGAGTGATGTGATAAGGCATGGCGGTATGACCTCTCAATATCATGACATGTTAGAATATTTTTAATGTAAAGGGTATAAAGGTAATTTTCTCTCTCCTTTCTATCTATAAATACCCACATACATCTCTCTTATTCATTTTACTTTCTATAATCATTTCGTAACCTCTCCGTTCCATTCATGTCCTCCTTCTCTTAAATAAAAGAAAAGAAAAAAAAGAAATCTTTAGAAAACTTGTTCACAATCTTCTCCATTTTCATCCTACTTCATTCAGCCATAACATCCACCTTTCTGCTTCAAATCATGATTTTCGTTTATACAAACCGTGCATAAATCCAGTGGCTACAACTTTCATGTTAACCACTTTCTCAAGTTTTTAGTCTAGCCATGTCAAAAACGCTTGTCTTTAAGACCCATTTTCGGACCTATGTTTTGGTGGCTGAAAATACCACCTCTTCTTTTAACCATAACTTCCTCAAAAATAATCCAAATCCAGTGATTCTTTTTAATATGATAGAGAAAATAATGTTCTAAAACTTTACTATCGACAACTTTTCAAAATTTTGAGATTATCATATCTAAAACCGAGAGGAAGTTGAGCTATTTTCGAATTGTTTTTTGAGTTTTTCAAGTTTACAAGTTCTAAAGCATTCAAGTTTAGGAAAGCTTTGTGGTGAGTAAATTCCTAACTTTTGGGGAAGATCTTACCTTTATATATTTGTTGGTTATATGATTATATATATGTATGATGCTATGTTTGAATTATGATATGGCTTGGATGTTTTGTGTATATTTGATTTGAGATTGATGGTTAGGTGTTATGTTCGGATCTGAATGTGGTGATTTTACCAATATGATGATGATGTGATTTGGTATCTTTTATATATGCTCGGATTATGGTTGAATGGTATGGAAGATTGTATCTTGAGTTGTTAGTAAGGGACTTGGGATACATTTTGAAAATCTAATCGTTTACTAGTTTTGAGTTAGTAAATGTTTTGTTTAAATTCTAACTCGATTAAGGTTTTCAAAAACTTTTCTTTTACGTATTAAAAATTAATCCAAAGTAAGGTTAAAATTTTAGATGGTAACTTAGAGAAGCAAATTTTAAGTTATTGCATCCGTAGCGATGGTCGCTATAGATGCAGTTCAGAAAAGTTTGATTTAACTTTAAAGTTTTCTTTTAAAAATGATTTAAAAACCTATTTTCAAACATAATTAGCAACACATAAGTTAATTATAACTTGATTAAGTATGTCTGATAATTAATTAAGGATTATTATTTATTAATTAATAAGTAACTAGGTTAAGTAATTAGTGACTAATTAGTGATAATTAAGTAAGTTATTAAGAAGTTTTAATTAATGATTAATTAAGTTAAAAATGGTAATTAATCAATTTGAATTATTTTAATTATTATTTAATTAAATTTGAATTATTTAAGTAATTATTATTTAATTAAAAACTAATTAATTTCTTAATTATTACTTAATTAGGTATTAATTTTAAGTAAATTTTATTTGCTTAAAGTTTAATTATTAATTTACTTTTAATTAATTAAGACTTAATTTATGGTTTGATTTTGATTATTTAAGATTTAGTTAAGCTTTAATTTATATTACATTTTAATTAATTTAAATTTTATCAGTTATGTTTTAAGTTGGGTTCTTTTCTAAGTGGTTTGATTTTAATCAAAAGATCTCTTGTCCATGATATTAAATAGACAAACAACTATGAATAAGTTCGAATGTGAATGTTTGTGTTGTACGAACATTCATTAGAAAAAACACCTTCTACTATAGGTAATTGTTTGGATTGTTTGGACATGTGTTTAGCAGAACAAATCTCCGTTCTGTTATTAATTGATTAAATTGTTATGGACATCTCTTTAGCAGAACAAATCACCATCCTGCTATTATGTTGTTTAGACATGTATATGCTAGTTGAGTTGTATTGAAATGTTATTCCATGATTTGATAATTGGTTGGATTCATTTATATGTTGGCCTATGCAAGTAATTGATAAGTGTCTTGGAATTAAATTGAAATAAAATGGTAATTTAAACCAATACCATTGGGACTGCTAAGCCTCATTTGGAATTTATAAAGTATGGTTTTGAATTTACTTAAATTCTTTAATCAATTTGAGACCAAAGGTTTATAAATGTTTTTTCACGTCATATAATTCTTATAAAGATATTTATGAATGATAATTTTTGTATAGAAAGGGGGTTTACTATCCGAAAGGGTTATTAAGGTGTTTTACAAATGATGTTTTGTAAATGATATTTATAAAGGAGTATAGAAAGGTTTATATAAAGAGTTTTAAAAATAGAAAAAAGGTTTATAAATCATTCCAGAGATTTGGAAAGAGGTTTATAAATTAACTTAAGGTTTATAAAAGTGGGTTATAACTTTATTTTGAAAGCTATAAGTTAATTGAAATATGAGATGAGCTTTTAAAAGGGAATTTTTGATAAAGGATAAGCAGAATGTTTTATTTATGAGAAATGTTTGGTTATTTAATATGGGATTTGGAAAAAGGAACACTTTAAAAAGTTTGCTAATATACTTATATTGATAAGATAAGAATATGATTTTGTTTAAAGGAATGAAAAGTAAATTTTTTTGATAATATGCCTATAACATTGAGATAAGTATATAAATGTTTCCCAAGTATAAAAGGAAATGTAAGAGGTTTGGGAATAGTGTTTTGAAAAGACCATGTGATCAGGTTTTATTAATTAAGAGAATTAATAGAGGCTTAGCGGATCTCATATAGGAATTAAATCATGTTTGGATGTTTGTTTATTTGATTGTTAAATAATCAACTATCAAATCTGGACAAAGTAATACTTTGGAAATATCTAGGAGAAACATGAGAATTATATGGTACAGTTACCGTTGAAGGTGTTATACTATACATATAAACTCATTTCGTTCTTCAAGCAAGAACGATATGGAAATCTATCCATAAATAGTTAGTAGATGAACTCTGCTCTTGTCATTTGTCTATTTATTTCCTAAAGAACCAGGATTGAGTTTACTAGAAATATAGAAAGTTGTTTCAAAGAGACTGGGATCGGATATGCTATATGAAAACCACTTCGATCCAACTCTAGCATTTCAAAATGAAGACATCTTGAAGCATGGGATCGAGACGGAGCCATTGAAGTGCAAGGGCTGCTTGCTACAAATCCTGAGGGTGGTTCCAAAATGGATATAGTAGAAGTAGTGCCTTCGATTTGTCCTTATCCTAGACAACTTGTATGGATGAATAGTGGCATTGCATTGACGCCTTCAGGGTAGTGTTAGCATTCCAAGATGGACTGCTATTCAGAAAGGTGAAGCGTAGCCTCAAGCCTCACAACCGGAAGGAATGACAAAAACATGGCATGCTGCAGAGCTATGTGGTTAGCTACCATTAGGAGTGGCAACCCCATTCTAGATGTCACTTTCAGAGTTGTTTTGCGTGCAAACATTGTGGTAGTATAAGGCCTCGGTGTCAAGGGTTGAGGTAATCCGGTCTGCCATGTTAAAGGGGCAGCCAGCTCTGTGTTAGCATCAGTGCATTTTAGAGGTGTATCATCGGAAGGTTGTCTATTACCTTGCCATTATTGGAATCCAATCTCCAATACGTGCCTTATGTTTTTGATTATAGAGCCTAGCATGTTGGAACGTGAGATGCAAGCATTTCAGCTATTTTATCTATTTTAAAAACCTAGATAGTATGATAATATCACTAGATTTTGATATTTTTTTTTGGTTATCGTAAGGTGAAAAAACCATTTGTTTTATGTGCGGTGTGGTATTATGAGATATCCTTTGTGAAATTTTTTCAAATATAGAAATTAGTTTGGTTGTTACTTGTTATTGAGTTTTACTCACGCTAGTTTACCAAACTGACCAGGGCGTTATTCCATGCAATGCTTAGGTCAGATCGAGCATGTTTTTCCAAAGTTAGCTGGATATTTTGGAGTTGGAGAGGAGTTGGATGGTCAAGACGTATTCACGTATATTTTTATTCTGCTCTATTATAGAGTCCATATGTTTATCAATGTAAGGACGGGTTTCTATAACTATCTAAATTTAGGATAAGTCTATTGTACTCTGATGTTACATATATGAATAAAGATGTTTCCTTTTGTGAAGATCATTGTTGTATTATATATTATTCGCTGCATTGTGAGATTATGTGTTTAGTTTTCCTCTATTTCTACCTTCTTCTTTCACCCTAACAAATGTCTATTTTGGAACTCGAATGTTCGAAATATAATAAAGTGAACATACTAGTGCTAATTTTTGAGTATCTAAATTCTGGTTCGTTACATCGACCCTTGGCCATGGGTGGTCGACCCGTGTTAGGTAAAATTTGTAAATTTGAGCATGGGATTGAACGATGTTGATTTATTTAATTATTTTTCTTCCATGTGAAGTAATTGATGTGTGTCTCCAATAAAAATAAAGATTGTATAGGATAATCTAATGCTCCAAGTTAACTCATATTGCCTATAAATACAAGCCAAGTTCTCACTTCACTTATTATATTTTCTGGAGCGGAGCTCTGCCATTCTCTTTTGTCCATAATTTCTAGATTCTAAAAGTAAAGTGAATATAAGTGGATAAAAAAGGAAAATAAGGGAAAAGAAGAGTGGAAGCAATTCAGGATGACAACTAAAAAGGTGAATTTGAATCTAAAACTCTAATCTAAAGTTAATTCAATCCTTTACCTAGATCTGTAATTTTAATAAATGAATACCCTTTTATTATTTTGATTTAAAGTAAAAAGGAGTCAAATAAAAAGGAACTGATCTAGATCTAGAGAGTAAGAAAGCCAAAAGCAAGATGAGTGGGAAAATTACATGTTTTATAGTAACATTAGATTTATGTCGTTATGATTTATTCCATTTTTTCCTATTTATAGTCGATTTGGGTACTTAATTGTAAGTGTTATGATCTATTCCATTTTTTCCTATTTATAATGGATTTGGGTGCTTAATTATAAATGCGTAATGATTACATATAAATCATAGGTTGGATAATTTATTATTTACATGTAATAAATTAATGTAAATAACGAATTGAATAATGAACTGTATACGCATATTGATTATGGAATAAATATAATAAAATTTATTTTGGAATACATCTAATGAAATTGATTATGGTATAGATTTAATGAAATTGAAAAACTTGCCTATAAATTCTTTACAGTAACTTGTTATGGATTTGTAAATAATAAATTAGTATTTAAACAAAGGATAAAAATATATACAAATTTTTTTATTAAGATTTAGAGGTTTAAATGATATTTTAATTTGTTTGGAATTTGGGATATTGTAAGTAGATTTCTACGTATTATCACGTCTAGAATAAATAAAAGTGCGATGTTTGAAATGACAAGGAACAGAAAAAAGAAAGAGATGTACAAAATAGGAATATTCACCGTGATTTCTACTGTCTGTTTCAAATAATAAAAAGATAGTTCCTTATAATTTCGAACACTACACAAATCTCTCTTTTTGGATAGGATATAGAAGTTTACATTGTTAAACATTGTTTCAACACATTAAAATGTAGAAAATTCCCAAGTGTTAGATAAAGAAATAAAATTGCGACATGAATATTCTAAAAGAAAAGAACGCGACGCCAACAAAGATGGAAATTAGATAAAAAGAAATGTAAGTGAAGGTAATAACAAATTAAAGGGTAAAAGGGAACATAAATAGGAAATGGGAAAAGAGTGCAAAATAATGGAAAATGAACGTTGTAAATCTTTTAAAAAGAAAGCGGCAAATAGTCTTAAACTGAGTAAGACACGAATGCATAAAGAAATAAGGAATTATGGTTAACAATAAATCATGGAGCCAAAATAATTTAGTAAGAATGAATCAAGATATATATATATATATATATATATATATATATATATAAGATATATTGTAGCCTCAAGTATGCGTTTGTGACGAGTGCGAACTATGAATGTTAATTTATGGTTAAATGGATAAAAACAGGACAATAATTAGAATGGATTAGAATACGAGGTAAGTATTGTTACACAATAGAAGTATGCCCACCACAAAAGGCTACCAGTAGTTGAGTATACATTATATCGATGTAAGACATGTCCAACCATAGGACCTTTGATGAGTATACGCTTGCGTTGTAATGACCCATAAATTTTTAGTAATTATAATGGTTAATTTAATAAGATTTTTAAAATTTAATACTGATGGAAATAAAGATTTAGTGAATTACTAATGGAAATAATAACTTGGATAAGATTGGTAATCTAATTGTTAATAAATTGGATGTAATTCCAATAAGTGAATCAGTGTAAATGTTAATTATATTCTTATTGTAATAAAATGTTAACAAGATGAAATGATTAAATTGATTTAAAATCTTAATTAATGTGTGCATTAATTTATAATGGGATATAAAAGTTAAATTAATAATTTAAAATGTTAACTTACCAATAAAATAATGTATAAGGAATGGAAATGGAATAAATTAGCGTATGAACTAATGGTAGCACTTGTTGTGAGCTAATAAGTAAATTTAAAATGTAACAGTGCTAATTTAGGTTAATAATTAATAGGTTGAATGAAATGTCAATTAATGAATTTATTGAAATTGTAAAGTTATAATAACATATGATAATTGGTTGGGAAGAATAAAGATAACTAAATGTAACATTTTCATCGGATTAGTGTAAAAATAGTCATTTTTTCCACTGACTCGGATTTCGACGAAACCAGTTTCATCGTATCCGTAACAGTGAATTATTGTAGGATTTCAAGTTTCGTAGCGATCGGACTTGTCGTTTGATCGTACAGACTCAAAACGCCTTGAAATAAATGAAATTTGAAATCAATTGAAATCAATTTGAAAAATATTGATTTTAGCATAACTTCTTCATACGATGGAATTTGGACTTGAAACTTGTTCCATCGCAATTAAAATATTTAAAAACATCTATTTTGATATATAGGTTGACCCAATTTCATTCCGGAGTCGAAACGGGCATTTTGGGCCACTTTGGCGTTAGCGCGTAAATCTATCTTATCCATCCATTCAGATGTCAACCTTGCCTATATATATATCCTACTATGAACCCTAGCAGCCTCTGTTCCTCATTTCTATACTTCTATTCACCTCCCCACTTCAATGGCAGACAAACCCTAATTCTAATTGCAATCCCAAATCAAATCCAAAGCTGAAATTTCAAACTCCACAATATATGCCAAATTTTATATCAATTTGAACCTCCTGACGAGCGCATCTCAGGACTGCAATTCATTTTTGGTTTCAAAGCATATTTTGCCCTGAAATCGCAAATCATTTCTGGTCGTTCGTATTGGAATTCAATGGATCCAACGGCGGATTTAAATCCGTTTGTCGATCTGGCAGTGCCGTTGCGAAGGTGGTGACGAGCATGTCTTATGGTCGTCGTCGTTCGTTGCAACTCGGTCAGGATTTGCCAAAAATCAATGATGTATTGCCGACTTTTGTTCTCGGCCTGGGAGTTGGCGGCGGCATCGTAGGGGACCAGTCAGAGGTCAAGGCTGCGGCTAGGCATGGCCTTTGAGGTGACAGACTCGGATCGTGTTCAAAGCATCTCTAGTGGTGGCGCAAATCGATGGTACAGCGGCGGCTTAGGCATTGTCATGATCGAGACGCAAGTAGCTAGGGTTCTGGAACGCGGGAGCTTGCTGATGTGTCTGATCTGTATAGGTAGCTTTGATTTTTAATTTTGTTTTATTTCAATACGCGTATTTTTCGCATACGAGATTCGTTTTACACGCGTTTTTTTTGTTATGACCGTATCTGAATTCGGGACACTTTGACGCTGGTTTGGATGGATTTGGAGACTGTGCAATTTTTGGGTTTAAATTGGATTTAAATTCAATTAAAATTCAAAAGGTGAGTGTTTTGACCCACTCATAACTTCTAAAATTTCTTATGTTTGTTAAATTTAATTTATGTTGTGATTTTGAATTTATTTATGACTGTTTGTATATTTTTAATCATCATCTTAGTTAATTGCCTTTATTTAAATTGAACTGTTATTTAATTTATTATTGCAATATAAACTGCCAGTCAGATAGATTGTTTAATCAATTATTGAATATAGACTGTCGCTAATTTACCTGTTATTTTATGCCCTATATTGATGTTATTGTTTTAGTTGGATGATGATTGTAATAAATGGTTGATGATTGATATTGGATGAATGGATGTTGTATTTTATATTGTTTTAAACTGCAAATTTGTTATGCACTTTATTTCATTCGGGATTGCGGCTTGAAATGATATATAACCGTAATTTTAATTTTTAAATTGCGGATTGAAATGATAAATATTCGTATCACTTGACCATAGGATAGAAAATTATATACAAGCACCGCGGTATATATATAAAAATTATTTTCGAAATAATTTTTATGGTTTTATAAAGAAATATATGGGCTATACATATATTGATTTTAGATGTTATATAAATGCTATTTTTTTATTAATTTAGCTATGTATAAATTTGTTTTGAATTATAAAATAAGCTAAATAATAAAGTTTGATTTCTTTTATATAATATGGTTAAGTATCTATTTAAATTCTATTATATATAGAGGTTATAATGACTCAAATAAAATTAAGGTTGGAAGATAAATGTGAATTTGATTTGAATTTAAGATTTAAGGATTATCCTCAAAAATTTGATTTGAAATATAAATAAATTGAGATTTAAAAGGTATGATTTCATAACTTGATTTTTGTTTAGAGGATTTTAATGAATATAAAATTGATTTAAATGAATATTATCAAGTTAATGTAATTGAAAGAATATCCAGTCATATTGAAGTCTAAAGGTTTTACTAAAATTATATTTGATTATTAAGTAAACATTTCAAATCTAAATAATAGTAGTTGAAAATGATGTATTTGAAATTATCGAAGAATAATTTTTGGAATGGTGGAATAATTAAAGCTTTGAAATATATGGAAATTATATTGGTTTATTTGGGAATATAAAATCCGTATTGGAATTGATTTGTGAAGGTGAAGAAGTTATTTTACTATATAAAGTAATTAAATATTTAAACCATTCAAGTGGCGTAGTATGTTTCAAAGCTATGAAATTCAAAGTTTTATGTTTTGAAAGGCTATATTTCAAGTTTTGATTTCGAAATATTATAACTTTGAAATGTCATAGTTTTAGAAAAGGATATATTTGAAAATGATGTCAAATTTGGTTTCATTTTTTTTAGAAGAGGAAATGATATCGTATTTATATGGTTTTGAAAGGGATTTTATATTCTGATTTTAAAGTATGAATTATTTTGAAATAACCACGGTGTTATAATAATGTTTGGTTGTTGAAGACACCGGGATCGGAAGTTGTCATACTCTCTGCCAACTCCGAAAACCACTTTACCAACCGTGTACGCGGTGGAGACTCCAGAATGAAGTTGGATGGTGGCGGCGTTTCCTTTGAGGTAAATACGTGGACCCAACTCCCGTGAGTTGGCCTAAGGTGGCTAAAACAGGAGCGATCGACGGGTTAATGAGGTAGCACATTTGATCAGACACATCCCTTCGATATTATACTTTGATTTTTGGATCGCTTCGGTGGCCACTTTTGATTTTTTATTTGGCGGTGTGGCTCGAGGTGTGCGGTAGCTGCGCGCTACGCGATACCACCGACCCGGAAGCGTAATTGGTATATCTACCCTGGTATTGCCTAGTTGTGCCGTATCACCTACCCTAGCGCGCCTTGTACGAGTTTGGTTTTCTCCCGTAGCCCGTGTGGTATCCTATGGTGGCTTCCCGATCAGGAGGTACTATGATATTGGATGGACTACTGGGACTATTACGTGTTAAGGGCTATATGGGTAACCCCTTAATGCTATGAAAAAGTAAGTTTATTTTACTATTAGACACTATTATAATAGCGAAATATTACTACATAGTAAATAGTTTAATGGATCCTTAGGAAATGTGAATCCCGAGCATCTCTTAAGTTACTGCACTCATATTTATTTCTGTTGATTTAACTTACATAAGATCTTTTAGTTCCGACTCGAGTGTTTTGTCTTTTCAATTCGCTCGGGTTAGCCTAAGCATTTCAGGATTTGGAAGACCGTATTCTAGAGGACGAAGACAAAGATTTATTATTATCTATTATATTATTCCACTACACCATTTTATTCCGCTGTATTAATTATTATTCTCTGGTATGTGTACTCTGATATGTATTGTATAAGTATAACCGAATATTTTGTAAACAGCTTCATGAACTGTATATTTGATTATAATATTTTATCGTTCCACTGGAAGATTCTATTTTGTTTTTTTCTTTCTCTGCTTTTTCTTATTTACCCCACAACAATCCGCCCTTCTGTATGCTTTAAGTCCGACGTGTGTGGTTTATCGTCGATTTAAAATGTACAAAAGGCGGGACGTTACATCTGGTATTAGAGCTTTGGTTTAGTGAAAACCTTAGCTTTGTGGGGTCTGACTCTTGTTAATAGGGTAGTAATACCCTATGATGAGTCACTGAGAGTACATATTAGAGAGAGTATTTGTTAGTTTTATAAAAAGGTTTTAATACTGTGTTAATTTGTTTCGTTTTGTATTTATAAATTCTGGTTGATGCATGGGACGCTATGACATCAATAGGATTTCTAAACACTTTATAGGACAGACCGACATAATATTTGGTTTAAATATAGGTGAATGAAATAATTTTGCCTATTATATTCTCTATATGTATAAAGTAAATTTTTATAAAGGTTATATTTGGTTGTATTATATTGGTTGTTAGGCAATGAAGTTTATAAATAATAGTTGAAAAAAAGATGTAAAATAAAATAAATTGGAAATTTAGAACATAAGTTTCGGGGTTTTGAAACTTTCTTTCGAATAATTTTGGAATATAGTAATAATATTGTTAGAAGTATTTTCTGATATAAATATTTTAATATAATTTGAAAGAATTGTTTTAAAGAAATTTTGAAAAGAATAGTTGTACTCCCCGCTCTGTCGCTGGAAAATAATTTCGGTGATGAGTGCACGCACCATCGACATTCATTTTCGAGTTTCGAAGTGGGAAGGCCACTGTAGTAGTTTTACTACGGATTTATTTTGATAACCAAATATAAGTATCTAATTGTTTTAAGTATAATTGGATATATAAGTTTTAAGTATAAACCATTATCGATTATTTTTAAAATGATTTGAAATTAAACCCGATATTTAGTTCTTAAGTTTCTGTTAATTAATAGTTTCTATTATTGTAGAAAATGGAATGTAACTAATTAATAATTGAAACCTCTAAAGGAAATAAGAGATTTAATGATAAGTTATAAATTAAATAAAAAGAAAATTTAAATTTGTAACACATAAAATAAAGGATATTATTATTGAACATTTAATTAATTAATAGAATTGAGAAAAAACTTGTATAATTTTCAATTGCATTCTTAAAAAGCATATATATAACTTACCAAAGATTTAAAAGTTGAAATGTCTAATAAGAAAATGTAATAGAAATTGTACAAGTAAAAGTAGGTAATGAAAGTGTTCAACAAATTTCTTTTATTTATAAGAATTGATGTTATAAACTTATAAACTTAAGTGGTAGTTGAAATGCTACTAGTTTAGTAGAAATGTAAGTATTATAAATAAATGATAATAAACTTAAGTAAATGGTTGAAGCTATTTATGAATAAAATAAGTAGGAAAAAGAATACTGTAAATAAGTGAAATTAAGTAATGAATAAATGAATGTAATGCAAATAATGAAATTTGCATTACATATGGATAAATGAAAACTGTGAGAAATAAAATGTAAATTGAAAGGATAAATTATTATAAGAATGAAAAGGAAATCAAACAACGAATATATGAAAATGAGTTTAGTATAAATTAACTTGACCCATTGTTTGAATTTGTTCTTTGTTTTGGTTTATGGTTGTTTGGGTAAGGATACTTTAAATTTGCTTAGATGTATGAATAATCTATCTAGTTACCTAAGACGGTTGAGTAAGTGGAATACTTCATAGTTATTCGTCATTTTATGTGATATAAAGTGTCTTAACCCGAAAAAACCAGTTGTTTGTCTTGCTAGGATGGTTGATTTGTGTATGATGGTTGTATGACTTGTTGCAAGTGATTGTTGTTCGTATTTATTTGTTTGTTATGGTTAAAACAACTTAAATATTTCATGTTATATAATTATTAATATTTTTGGATTATATAAGTGGAATGCAGGTTATGGAAGCAATTGCTACTGCTTTTGGTTTCATAATTTAAGCGTTGTTTGCCCGACGATATGTACGTTTTCGGATTACGGATTTTTAGCATTATTATATTGTTTCCCGTGTTGGGATATATATTATTTTGGAAGTCATATTCGATATTATATTTCCTCCAGAGCCTCTCCGTACAAAGGAGACTCTGCCGAAATTTTCCGTAAATTGTAGACTTAGAAAATATTTTGAAAATGTTTTCCAAACCTTATTAATTTGAATATATAAAGATTTAATTGTTTATAAATCTATATATTTTATTTAAATTATCCTATTCTGTAAACTTATTGTTATGAATATAATGTTTTGAATAATATATATTGATTTATAAGTTACTCTTTTACCTTCTTTCCTTTTCGGGGACAAAAAGTTTTGAGTGGTGGAGAGTGTAATGACCCGTAAATTTTCAGTAATTATACTGGTTAATTTAATAAGATTTTTAAAATTTAATACCGATGGAAATAAAAATTTAGCAAATTACTAATGGAAATAATAACTTGGATAAGATTGGTAAGTTAATTGTTAATAACTTGGATGTAATTCTAATAAGTGAAACAGTGTAAATGTTAATTATATTCTTATTATAATAAAAATGTTACGAAGATGAAATGATTAAATTGATTTAAAATCTTAATTAATGTGTGCATTAATTTATAATGGCATATAAAAGTTAAATTAATAATTTAAAATGTTAACTTACCAATAAAATAATGTATAAGGAAAGGAAATGGAATAAATTAGTGTATGAACTAATGGTAGCACTTGTTGTGAGCTAATAAGTAAGTCTAAAACATAACAATGCTAATTTAGGTTAATAATTAATAGGTTGAATGAAATGTCAATTAATGAATTTATTAAAATTGTGAAGTTATAATGACATATGGTAATTGGTTGGGAAGAATAAAGATAACTAAATGTACTTTATTGATAATTAATATTATAACGGAAAGTGTGAATGTGAATTAAAAAGGAAACGTAAAATTTATTTATAAGGTAGTAATTGGTGTAATAGAAAGCATGAGACCAAGTAAATAAATTTATTTAGAGAATATTAATTATAATTAATGAATCAAAGAAATAATAATAGTCGTAAGTCACTATTTAATTGTCCTATTAATTTGTTGCAACTGTTATATTTGAGAATGAGATTTTATTGTAAGTAAATAAAGGTAAGTATTGTATGAATATATGAATTAATGTATGATTTATAGTAATAGAATGAATCCGTATGATGTAAGTAATTTTATAAATAGTTGAAATAATAAGCCTAAGTGAAATTTTAAGGCTATGGTAACAATCATCATAAATTACCAGAATTATCTAGTCTACCAAATTAATTGTAAAACAATTACATTTAAATGAAAATAAATGTCTCATTTATGTGGGTAAGAACTGTAATTGTGAAGTGTATATGTAATAAGCAACGGAAATGCATATTTTATTCATAAGTTAATATAAAGGAATGAAATGTAAGACAAGTATAACCGCGTTACAAAGTAATAATAGACTCAACTAAATGGATGGAATTGAATCTAATTGGTTAAATTGGAATTTATTAAAACTAATTGGATTCAATTTATAATAAAGGGATTATTTTAAGTAAATGAAATAAATACTATAATTGGTGAATTGATTTACTTTAAATTGAGATGGGAATTGGTTTTAAATAATTATAAATCAATAAGTAATACAAGAAGATAAAATTTATGAATTATAGAATTTGAATTTAAATAGTGATTTAATTTATCTAATTTATAATAATTGGATTAATTGCAAATGAATGAAATTAAATATTTAATTCTTACGTTAATTTAAAAATTAAGTTGAAATTGGAGAATATTTATGTAATAGCTTTGAGCCCAATGTTAATTTCCTCCATTTGACCATAATGAATTGAATAATAAGAATGAATAGTGAACTCAATGGAATGATTGAAAATTTAATTTATAATTGATGAATACAATGAAATTTGAATTTATGCTGAAATTTATGATTGAATCAACATTAAATTGAGATCTAATTTTTTTTAAAATCATTGTAAATGATTAAGAAATTTTAAATTATAAGAATTGTCAATTTTAGAATTTAAATCGGAAATTTGATTTAATTACTTTATTTAATTAGTGTAAAAATAGTGTAAAAATAGCCATTTTTGCCACTGACTCGGATTTTGACGAAACCAATTTCATCGGATCCGTAACAGTGAATTATTATAGGATTTCAAGTTTCGTAGCGATCGGACTTGTCGTTTGATCATATGGACTCGAAACGCCTTGAAATAAATGAAATTTGAAATCAGTTGAAATCAATTTGAAAAATATTGATTTTAGCATAACTTCTTCGTACGATGGAATTTAGACTTGAAACTTGTTCCATTGCATTTAAAATATTTAAAAACATCTATTTTGATATATAGGTTGACCCAATTTCATTCTAGAGTCGAAACGGGCTTTTTGGGCCACTTTGGCGTTAGCGCGTAAATCTATCTTATCCATCCATTCAAATGTCAACCCTGCCTATATATATCCTGCTATAAACCCTAGCAGCCTCTGTTCCTCATTTCTATACGTTCTATTCACCTCCTCACTTCAATGGCAGACAAACCCTAATTCAAATTGCAATCCCAAATCAAATCCAAAGCTAAAATTTAAAACTCCACAATATATGCCAAATTTTATATCAATTCGAAGCTCTCGACGAGCGAATCTCAGAACTGCAATTCTTTTTTGGTTTCGAAGCATATTCCGTCCTGAAATCGCAAATCATTTCTAGCCGTTCATATTGGAATTCGATAGATCCAACGGCGTATTTAAATCCGTTTGTCGATCGGGCAGTGTCGTTGCGAAGGTGGTGACGAGCAGATCTTATGGTTGTCGTCGTTCGTTGCAACTCGGTCAGGATTTGTCGGAAATCGATGATGTGTTGTCGACTTTCGTTCTTGGCCTAGGAGTTGGCGGTGGCATCGTAGGAGACCGATCAGAGGTCAATGTTGCGGCGGGGCATGGCCTTTGAGGTGACAGGCTCGGATCGTGTTCAAAGCGTCTCTGGTGGTGGCACAAATCGATGGTACTACGGCGGCTTAGGCATTGTCGCGATCGAGATGGGAGTAGCTAGGTTTCTGGAACGTAGGAGCTTACTGACGTGTCTGATCTAAAAGCTATTTTATTATTAATTTAGCTATGTATAAACTTGTTTGAATTATAAAATAAGCTAAATAATAAAGTTTGATTTCTTTTATATAATATAGTTAAGTATCTATTTATATTCTATTGTATATAGAGGTTATAATGACTCAAATAAAATTAAGTTTGGAAGATAAATGTGAATTTGATTTGAATTTAAGATTTAAGGATTATCCTCAAAAATTTGATTTGAAATATAAATAAATTGAGATTTAAAAGGTATGATTTCATAACTTGATTTTTGTTTAGAGGATTTTAATGAATATCAAATTGATTTAAATGATTATTATCAAGTTAATGTAACTGAAAGAATATCCAGTTATATTGAAGTCTAAAGGTTTTACTAAACTGATATTCGATTTATTAACTAAACATTTCAAATCTAAATAATAGTAGTTGAAATTGATATATCTGAAATTATCAAAGAATAAGTTTTTGAATGGTGGAATAATTAAAGCTTTGAAATATATGGAAATTATATTGGTTTATTTGGGAATATAAAATCCATATTGGAATTGATTTGTGAAGGTGAAGAAGCTATTTTACTATATAAAGTAATTAAATATTTAAACCATTTTAGTGGTGTAGTATGTTTCGATGTTATGAAATTCAAATTTTAATGTTTTGAAAGGCTATATTTCAAGTTTTGGTTTCGAAATATTATAACTTTGAAATGTTATAGTTTTAGAAAAGGATATATTTGAAAATGATGTCAAATTTGATTTGGTTTTTTTTAAAGGAGGAAACGATATCGTATTTATATGGTTTTGAAAGGGATATTATATTCTGGTTTTAAAGTAAGCGGTGTTATAATAACGTTTGGTTGTTGAAGAGATCGGGATCGGAAGTTGTCGTACTCTCTGCCAGCTCCGAAAATCACTTTAACAACCGTGTACGCGGTGGAGATTCTAGAATGAAGTAGGATGGTGGCGGCGTTTCCTTTGAGGTAAATACGTGGACTCAACTCCCGTGAGTTGGCCTAAGGTGGTTAAAACAGGAGCAACCGACGGGTTAATGAGGTAGCATTTTTGATCGGACATATCCCTTCGATATTATACTTTGATTTTTGGATCGATTCGGTGGCCACTTTTGATTTTTTTTATTTGGGGGTGTGGCTCGAGGTGGGCGGTAGCTACGCGCTATGCGTTACCACCGACCCGAAAGCGTAATTGTTATATCTACCCTGGCATTGCCTAGTAGTGCCGTGTCACCTACCCTAGCGCGCCTTGTACGAGTTTGGTTTTCTCCCTAGCCCGTGTGGTAACCTCTGGTGGCTTCCCGATCAAGAGGGACTATAATATTGGATGGACTACTAGGACTATTACGTGTTAAGGCAATATGGGTAACCCTTTAATGCTATGAAAAAAGTAAGTTTATTTTACTATTAGACACTATTATAATAGCGAAATATTACTACATAGTAAATAGTTTAACGGATCCTTAGGAGATGTGAATCCCGAGCATCTCTTAAGTTACTGCACTCATATTTATTTCTGTTGATTTAACTTACATAAGATCTTTTAGTTCTGACTCGAGTGTTTTGTCTTTTCAATTCGCTCGGGTCAGCCTGAGCATTTCAGGATTTGGAAGACCGTATTCTGGAGGACGAAGACGAAGATTTATTATTATCTATTATATTATTCCACTACACCATTTTATTCTGCTGCATTAATTATTATTCTCTGGTATGTGTACTCTGATATGTATCGTATAAGTATAATCGAATATTTTGTAAACAGCTTCATGAACTGTATATTTGATTATTATATTTTATCGTTCCGCTGGAAGATTCTATTTTGTTTTTTTTCTTTCTCTACTTTTTCTTATTTACCCCAGAACAATCCACCCTTCTGTATGCTTTAAGTCTGACGTGTGTGGTTTATCGTCGATTTAAAGCGTACAAAAAGGCGGGACGTTACATGCGTATAGATAGAGAAAACCCCAATAAGAAAGGCAGTCTACTTTAATAAAATAGGTAAGGGTTATTGCCTTGATTGCAGTAGGCAATCTAAATTGGATGATGGGTGAAGAATGGCAGTATGCCAGCATGTTAGCTGAATTGGTACCAAAAAAAGGAGTAGGGCTATGCATAGATCGAGAGCATTATCAATGCTTAGCAGTCAACGGGAAGGAAAGGTTCTACGCATAGCGGGCGTACACTGGCTACTAGTGTACTATCACATTGGGGTATGTATCGCCTTGTGCTATTAGCGCCCTGCTATTACCCCGCTATATCTCACAATGGATTTCTGCCACTATAATTTTTCTATATAGTGTAACATCCATTATCTGTAGGCCAAAAGCTAAGCGCTACAAATGCTGCAGTCATTTATAGTATTAACTTCTGGTGAAAAAATACGGGCAAATGGTATACTAATAACATGAACACTTAGTGAACAAAATCACAGATTTCAACAAACTACATTTTACTGATTACATTTCAAAACAATAATTCATATCCAAGTTACATAATCCCATTACGGTTTCCAGGTAAAGATCAATTATAATCATTACAAAAATACGCAAAGAGCGACATATGACGATGTCCCCTTGGTTAATCAAAGAAATATAGTCATATCTGACCTCATATACACAGTGGAAATATAAACTACAACTCCTAATTAGCTATCTGACAACCACCTGCTCATCTCTAGGGCCTTTATTCGTCAAAACTAAAGCCTATAAACCTCAACCCTTAGCCTATTCAAATCAATTTTGAGCACCTGAAAATTTAATGGAAAAACAGAAACTTTGAGTCAGACATAAAGCCTAGTGTTAATAATACTGTAACATCTCGGTTTACAGGTATTAAGTGAGACCATACTGCTTAGCGGAACAGGTTTTCCCTCACTAATATCCACTTTAAAACATATATTTTGCAAATCATTTCCTATAATCAAACTGGTTAATCAAATTGATTATAATAATAATAATAATAATAATAGCAATGTCCATTAAGCTATAATCAGGTAACTTATGGACTATCTATCCACAGACTGGACTAACTGTCTACAGACTGGACTAATTATCAGTAAACTGGACTAAACTGTCCCCAAACTGAACTAACGGTACGAATAATATTATTAGGGTTAACTACCCTTCATATTTTTCGTTAAAAATCTTTTCAAAATGATTTCACCTTTTAAATCATACTTATATAAGGAAAATATATTCTTAGCTTTATTCTAAGCTATTTTTCCATGTTATATATACATTACTCTTAATAATGTTGTTGAATTTTTAATGAGGATTACATATCCCCTAAAACAAGTTAAAATCCTTTTTAACTTAAAATAACTTAGGCTATGCTGCATAGTAGTATATTCGAAACCTTTGATTAAAACCTTTAAACAACCTTTTCGAAACCCTCAAAAGTAACCCTTTCGAAACCAAGTAAAACCTTTACTTAACCTTGGCCGAAAGTCCAAATCCTTCCTTTCGAAACCATCGAGAAACCTTCCCTTCGAGAGCTTTAAAACATTAGACATCCTTCTTTAAAAACCTTTATACCATGCCTTTTGAAAACATTGGAAAAGCCTTTCCTCTCAACCCTTTCGAAACAATCAAAAAACCTTCCCTTTTGGCTCCTTCGAAACCATTAAGGAACCACCCCTTCAAAACCTTGATTAGAGACCTTTTGAAAGCATCAAACCTTTTGAAAGCACATGGGTTCAATTGTAAAACATGCGGAAACCATTTAAAAATTTACTTCTTCGAAACCTTTGTAAACCGTTTCGGTCAAATCCATTTGGATTATCCTTCAAGTAGAGCAAAAGGATCAGAAACCCATTAAACTTGAAAGAATTCCTTTTGAAATCATTCCCAAATAAAGAAGTGATGATGTCGAAACCCTCCCTTCGAAAGCATTAGAGAAGTGGCCAAATTTTAGAAAACAAAGTAACCTCTTCGAAACCATCTGGGTTGAAAGGAAGAAAGCGGCAGCCAAAAGGTTTTGACTTAGTCGAAAGCAGTTATTTAAAACAAAAGCACAACCCAATTGAAACCATTTTTTATCTATTTGACCAAGTCGAAAGCTAACCGAGTCGAAAGCTACTTAATCAAAAGGAAGAAGGCACATTTTCATTTAAAAGCAAAGTAGTGCTTCAACCCCTTCAGAATCCCTGGTTTCGACCCTATAACTTCTGCTTATATCCAACTCATTGCGTACCAGTTAACTGATACCATGTGCATTAGTTTTGATAGAGTTAGAGGCAAATGTAAGGAGGTGAAAGCCTGGCGCCGAAAGCATCGAAACAGTAAAAACCATGTAGATTAGTCCTTTTTAAACTATTTCTTTGTACTTAACCTGCCCTATTTGTCAAATTGTAATTGGTTGCAAATTTCTCTTTTCTAAAAGTACTGTCGACTCTCTGGAATTAACAGTTTGAATTTATTTACAAAAAGTCCTTTCTCCTTTCATAAATATATAAAACATTTAAGTCCCATACCTTAAATAATTTTATATACCCATTAAAACACTTAGGAAAATTCTACAAAAATTTCAGCAAATCACTTTTAACATATTTTCTAAAATATATTAACTTCAGACCCAAACCATTAACTATTTAACCGTAAATAATTTTAAATTCAAAATAACATTTTCTTTACTAGAAAATTCATATGAATTCAGAAAATTATGAAAATTAAAACCCATCTCTAATATACGTTTCCGGTCTATATAAAAATTCATAAGGAATTTGGATGTCATTTGTTAGAATTTTCACCATAAAACATGTCATAAATTCTATTGAACAAACATAAATCATCAAAAAGTATACGTAATCATTCCATCATTCATCAACATGGAAAATCATTGCAAATAATTTTGGATTCAACTTAAAACCGAAAACAAAGAAATATAGATGTAGTCATTATTTACCTTAGCTTTAGAGATTAAGGAGCTTGAGATTTGAATGGATTTGATTTGATTTAGCTTCTTCCTTTGCTTTGCTTAATCTTCTTCCTCTTTCTCTTGTGAATGGTGGCTGGCCTCAAGTTTAAATTTTTTGATAAATGAAAATGAACGTGTATGGGATACACGACCAAGGGTTTAGGTTATATGAATGTCCTCTTTCCTAATTTACCCCTCCTCTATTTCATTTTAACTCTTATTTAATTCATTGGTTAAATGGCACGGCTACCCCTTAATAAAAATCAAATCTTAATCCCCTAATTAACACATTATTTTAATTAATTTAACTAAATAAATATCCTAAATAATGTTACCAAAAATATAGGGTGTTACATATGGCTCGAAATATAGCCTATCCGCTTTAAGCTCTACTATTTCCGCTATATCCTGTTATTCCCGCTGTATTCCGCTATTTCCACTATATCCTATTTAAAAAGATGAATTGAAAAATGAAATTTATACATTATAAAAGTTGTTAAATTAATTTATTAAATTAAATTTTTAATATATTTTCAAAAACGAAAATACTCTTATATTCTACTAAATTCAATTATGTTATATAATAGTTTTAGTTTTATTTACAGTATATTCGCACATATTTTTATTTATCTATTAGTTATAATTCAATTAAATGTTAATTTTCCATTTAGTTACCATTTATATATTTGTAAAACATTAAGTACGAGTTTTATATGCTATTTTTAAGTCATCCGCTATATTCTGCTATATCCTCGCTGTATCTTCGCTTTGACTTTTTACACCTCCACCGCGTTGAATCTGCCTAGCATTTTAACTGTATAGGTATCACCACATAGTTTGCTAGTTTTTTTTACTTAGGAGGCAAGGCTAGTTAACCCTATTAGGGAAGTTTTTCAATCATGATGCAGTCCATAGAGCTAAATCCATAGTCGGTGGGGTTGACTCCACCATTATATTAGTCCATAGAGCTAAGTCTACAACGGGGAAGTAGATAAGCAAATCTCAAAATGCAATATGGAGGATGACTAAATTATAGTAAAGCCTTTATTAGGCACTATGGGAGTTCCTCTGTACGTGCGGCGACGAAATGCGTGATATAGCGAGCGTGATGGATCTTGACGGGGTGCTAAGTTAAGGGATACTAGCGGGGATAGATCTTGGTCCAATGAGGGATCGTGGTGCTTATATATATATGCGCACATAGCTATAGTCTACTATAGGTATATGTGACTATTGTGCGTGTACATAAAGTCGAAGCGACTAATTGAAAATAAGAGACATAACAAGATAAATGAGACAATCAACATAAACTAGTGTTTTGTACAAAGTGTATAATCTTACCAGTCTCCAGAACATTATTCTAACCCCTACTCATTATAACCCACAAGATAGCTAGATGGAAAAGTACTGGTGCTAGGCGTGTTTGATGCTGACAAGGACACTTTACTTTGGAACTGTCAAATCTTAGTCAGTAGTTATGTGATTATTATATTTTGTTATTCTGCTATGAGTTGTATCGTTAATGCTCTGATATGCATTCTTATTTTCTTTACAAGATACAAACCAATGATCCATAATTTTGCAAACTTGGGCTTTTGCTTAGCGAATATTCAGGCCTAATGGGGTGCAGGTTGTTGCATTTTGTATCAGGGTTGAGGTTAGTCGATCTTGAAAAATTATGAAACATTAAGTGAACGTATTTGTATTGCCTATAAATATAATACGTTAATCCTAAGAATTCTAACTATAGAGTATGTTGCATACAGAATGTGTTAGGTATGGCTCGCATTATATTAGAGTGGGTGCGTAGATTGGATTATGATTAGTCCCACACCGTAAGATATTCTAAAGGAGATCAACATATATATGGGATTGGTAGCTTGTAACAACAAGGGATTCCTTTATTACAAATAAATGTTGCCATGAAAATATATGTGCTCTGGGGGATGTAGGGATATCCAATCATGACGATGGCACCAAAAGAGCTTCGTTCAGTGGTCTTGCTTCATCTACACTAAATGAAGTGCACGCATAGCGGAAGATGCGAGGGGGTGCCGAAACAATTACAACATGGTATCAGAGCCGATGGTTCGATGGGGCCAATATGATGCAGCGTTGACCTAAGTATGCTCCAATATGTGTAGTTTGAGCTCGAGATTCTCATTAAGGTAGAGTTATAAGTTAGAACGTGGTCTGCTCCAACCGTGTGAAAGAGAACTCTTTGTGAAATAGCTTGGCCCAACTGCTAGAGGTGGTCGTGAAGTAATTTAAACTGCTGGCAGTGTTAGCGACCTTATCCAAGTGTTCGGGGACTCTGTATAAATTCAAGTTGAATTGAGAAAATGCACGCCAAGGTGGATATCTGTTAGGTGTGGCTCGCATTATATTAGAGTGGGTGCATAGATTGGATTATGATTAGCCCCATATCGCAAGATATTCTAAAAGAGATCGGCATATATATGAGATTGGTAGCTTGTAACAACATGGGATTCCTTTTGTTTCAAATAAATGCTGCCCTGAAAAATATGTGCTCTAGGCGGATGTAGGGATATCCAATCATGACGCTGGCACCAAAAGAGCTTCGTTCAGTGGTATTGCTTCATCCAAACTAAATGAAGAGTGCGCATAGCGGAAGATGCGAGGGGGTGCCGAAATAATTACAACAGAATGTCCCTAAGGCTAGATAGTACATGACTCCCTAGTTAGGCTCGGATAGCCCAATTGTTGTAGATCCACGTATGATTGTCGATTGATGATGTACAGTAGGTCCAGATAAAGGTAATGTAAGAATCTATAGTCATGATTATCCAAAAGGATTTGGCGAAGTAGTCATTCCAAATTAACAGTCGAATTTCTAATATTGAAAAGAAAATAAGTCAATTAGTTTGAGAGCAGAAGTTCTAGAGAAAGAACAAATAGAAATCCACTTTGAGTCCAACCTAATAGAAAATAGTTTTAAAAGGTTGAAAAAAATATATGATTAATATATTTTTGAAAATGTGAGCAAGTATTGGAATTTAAAATGTAATATGTAAATATAAATATTTTTATATTGAATTTATTTTCAAAATGGGTTTTACAAAGCCAATAGTTGAAAATTATAGAGCATGTATAGTTCGCTAGCTTTTTTGTAAAAAAAGAAGTGTAAATATAAAGTTTTAGTAGAATCTAAAATTTGTCAAAAATCTAAAATTTTGGTAAAGGAAATTTCGTAGAAATGTATTTCTTTTGAATGGAAAAAGGGGTAAAACAATATAGCTCGAGGATTTTTCTATGTAATGAGAAATTTTAAGCTATAAAAATATTTTTATGGGTGGACAATAGAAAGTGGTACAAGTCTGGTATAGGGTAAATGGTATAGAAAAAAGATTTAAAACTCTAAAATAAAGTTGTAGGCGAACACATTGCAGCGGTTCAATTAAGAAGACGGTACATTAAGAGAAAAGAATTTGGAATTAGTGGTGTTTAGGTAAAGCAAAGTTGAATAGCAATAACATTATTAAATATAAAAACAACATTAGAAATTTAAATGAAATAATGTTAATAATTGAAAGTAATGTTAACAGAATATATTAAAATAATGTGAAGTAACTTAATTAGAAGCAACATATGAAATTAAAGCTAGAACAAAGAAAAATAGACATTTTCCATTGTTGTGCGATTTATTTCATGTATCTTTTGAAAGTCCCCATTATATGACATTGGAGACTCCGATAAGGATTGAAAGTGGAGATAGCATGAGGGATTGAAAGTGGAGATAGCATGAGTGGTTAAAAATGATAAAATGAGAGTTTATCTTATCTACTTCAATTTTTATTGTTCAAAAGTTTATAGAAAGTGTTTTAGAAAGTGCATTTTTGGAAAGAAATGGTTCGGTGTAACAAATGGGTTTCTGAAAGGAAAACTTGATAAAAATCCGAACTAAAAATCCCAGTTTTTAAGAAGTAAAAGTGAAAAAGGTCTTTAAAAAAAGAAAAGGTTGATTTAGAAAAAAAGAAAGAAACTTTTTGAAAATTAGATTTTCAAACAATTTGTCACAGATTTAGTGAATAAATTAAATTCAAAAATTTTAGATTATAGTTTTGAAAGAATAAGACACCATGTATTTTTAAATTTAATAAAAGGCTTCTAAATTGTACTTTTTAAAGACAAAGATTCTGGGATTAAGTATTTATTTTTTTATGAAATTAATTTTTGAAAAGAAAAACGATAAAGACTAAACCAAAATTTTAAATGTGGCGTAAATATGAATGAATGCCTAGGGAAAATGTGGTGAAGGATAAGGCTATGAAGAAGAAAACAACGATTACTCATAGAGTAGTAATTAGGAATCCCCATAGAGTGTAAAAAATAATGGTAAGTACCTAGGAATATTGTTAAACATGTGTGCAAGCGATAAGAAGAACCCATAAAGGAATGATAAATGGTTTTGAAGTATTGTTATACGAGTTTTACTATATGCTCCTATGAAGAGTCAAAAATAAAGGAAATAAATACCAAAATTTAGGAATGATGTTAAGGTATTTGGATTAAAGGAAGATGGTTATTGAGGATTACGAGGTGGCAAGCACACATAGAGAATATTGGTAGGCTCGAAGTTATGGAAGGTGGGATAGGAGTTGGAAAAGTTATTCCGCCGAGCTAGTTGCCAGTGAGTTATTCAAAATTTGGATAGATTAGGTCATTTATTTCAGTGTAGGGTGCACAGTTTATTCCATAATATAGTGTGTTGATGGAAGAAATGAATAGATCTTATTCATCTAAAGGAATAAAGGAAAAGTTAAGATGTGTAGGCCATAGAAGAATGATACGTTTGGAAGGTCCATTCAATTTAAGTCAGAAGTGATAGAGCCACAATATCGTTAGTGTTAGTTGATGTTGAATGCAACTTCCAACTGTTGTTCTTTCTTTTAGTTAGGTAGTAAGCATTAGTTGTCTTTATTGGGGTAAAAGCGCATATGATATTATAGAAAAATATTCATTTTTATACGTTTTCTAGGTGGGCCGCTATTTTATGGAAAAACAATAAAGACAAAGAAATTTCATAAAAGACAATCAACTAACGCAAAGAAAAATATAGTAGAGGCTGGAAGTAAAGAAATAAATTAATAAATTATTTAAATGACTACTAAAAATGAATTGAAATAAGATTGTAAGTCCCAAAAAACTCAGAAAATTAATTTCAATGAGTAGAGGATGGGAAAGAATGTAGCATTGCCATGGGTCAACGTCCCTGTACCTTAAAAACTAAAATTCATAACTGAACTTATGCGTTGGTTGATATTATAAAAGAAAAAAGGGTTTTTTTGAAAATTTAAAATTTACCACATAATTTAGTAGAGTCTATTATAGACATTAAAGTGTTGACTAAACCCCGATTTCAAGAGGTGCGAAAAAAATTGCTTTGAAAAACCTATATATGTATAGTTTTGAAATAAAAACACTTTTGCAAATTTTTGTTGATATTTTGGAAAGTAATATAAAAATATTGTTGAATTGAAATAGAAGAAATTTTCGAATTTTGAAATTACCACATATTTGATATGGGGGAATAATCGACTAATTGGTTAGCATATATAGATTTTAATGTACTGTGGAAATGGTAGTAAAATAAAATACAGTTAGAAACAAGGAAGGAAGCGGTTATAACTAGGGAATCGCTTTCTCCATATCTTGTTAATAACAAAAGGTTGATTTTGAAATAAACTTTATCTTAAAGCTTTAAGATAAAAAATAACTATGCAAACTGTATTTGGAAAAATTGTAAAAGAATTGGGGCAAAAGAAAAGATTCCAAGGTACAATGGAAAAAGGGTACATAAAAGAAGGATGAACATATGTAATATTGCATCTAGACCCTTTCCAAGCATAGAAAATACTTTTAGAAAACTAGATTTGTCTAAATTTGGATGTTAGCAATGATGTGCTAAGATTTTAGATAACGAGTATTGGATGCAAAAATTGGTTGTACTATACTTCTATTCGTAGAAGTATGAGAAAAATGGATGTGAAAGCAAGTTTTGAATTTTTAAAAGTTTCATGCACATAGAACTATTGGTATATTTAGGACACTTGCGCCATATTTTCAAAACGGTTTAAAGAAATGCATTCATATAAGAGGCCGATTTAGAATTGCTCGGTATGCATATCACATATGTTGTGATAAACTGTGAACTTATACACGATTGGTTCCAAAATTGGATTCACACTATTTAATTTTCATATATAAAGTTTTCTGATCGGAGTTCAAATGAAAAGTTATTAAAGTTTGAACAAAGGATAAAAATTTAAAATAAAGAAATTTTGCTCACTTGCCTACATATTCTTTACAGTAACTTGTTATGAATTTGTTAATAATAAATTGGTATTTGAACAAAGGATAAAAATATAAAATAAAGAATTTTTTTTACGATTTAGAGGTTTAGTATTTTAATTCGTTGGAATTTGGGATTTTCAAGTAGATTTCTATGTATTATCAAGTCTAAAATAAATAAAAGTGTGATGTTTGAAATGACAAGGAATTAAAAAAGGAAAGGGATGTACAAAATAGGAATATTCACCGTATTTTCTAGAGTCTATTTCAAGTAATAAAAACATAATTCCTTGTAATTTCGAAAACCACACAAATATCTCTTTTTGGATAATATATGGATATGTGCAATGTTAATATTTTTATGATAGAAACTCAGTTCAAACATATTAAAATATAGGAAATCTCTAAGTATTAAATAAAGAAGTAAAATTGTGACGTGAATATTCTAAAAGGAAAGATACGCGATACCAACAAAGATGGGAATTAGATAAAAAGAAATGTAAGTGTAGGCAACAAAAAATTAAAGGGTAAAAAGGGAATGAAATAGAAAATGGGAAAAAGGAAAAAGAGTGGAAAAAAACATTGTAAATCTTTTAAAAAGAAAGCGATAAACAGTCTTAAACCAAGTAAGATATGATTGCATAAAGAAATAAAGAATTATGGCTAACAATAAATTGTGGTGCCAAAATAATTAAGTAAGAATAAGTCAAGGTATATGTAATATATATATATATATATATATATATATATATATATATATATCCTTATGTATGCGTTTGTGACGGGTGCGAACTATGAATGTTAATTTATGGTTAAATGGATAAAAACAGGACAATCATTAGAATGGATTGGAATGCGAGGTAAGTACTATTACGAAATAGAATTCTACCTACCGCAAGAGGCTACCAATAGTTGAGTATACATCATATCGATGTGAGACATGTCCAACCATACGACCTGTGATGAGTATACGCTTGCGTATAGATAGAGGAATACCTCAATGAAAAAGGCAGTATACTTCAATAAAATAGGTAAGGGGGTATTGGCTTGATTGTAGTAGGCAATCTAAATCGGATGATGAGTGAAGAATGGTAGTATGACAGCATGTCAGCCAAATTGGTACCAAATAAAGGAGTGGGGCTGTGCATAAGTCGAGAGCATTATCAATCCTTAGCCGTCAACGAGAAGGACAGCCCTGTGGAATTAATGCCCCGTTATTACCCCGCTATAACCCTGCTACATCTCATAGCGGATTTCTACCGCTATGATTTTTCCATAAGTGTAACATCCTGTATCTAGAGGCCAAAAGCGAAGCACTACAGATGCTACAGTCATCTATAGTATTAACTTCTGGTGACAAAATACGTTAATGCTAATGGTATCCATAATATCAAAGCACTGAATATGAACAAAATCATAGATTTAAAATAAAACAACATTTGGTTGATTACATTTCAAAACAATAATTCATATCCAAATTACATAATCCCATAACGTTTTCCAAGTAAAGATCAGTGGTAATCATTACAAAAATATGCCAAAAGCGATATATGACGATTCCCCCTTGGTTGATCAAAGCAATATAGTATATCTGACTTCATATACACAACGGAAATAAAAAGAATAAACTACAACTCCTAATTACCTATCCGACAGCCACCTGCTCGTCTCTAGAAGCTTTATTCATCAAAACTAAAACCTGTAAATCTCAACCCTCAGCCTACTCAAATCAATTTTGAGCATCCGAGAGTTAAAGGGGAAAACAAAAACTCAAGTCAAACATAAAGCCTGGTGTGAATAATACTCTCACATCTCGGTTTACTGGTATTAACTAAGACCATGCCGCTTAGCGAAACGGGTTTCCCCTCACCAATATCCACTTTAAAACATATATTTTGATAATCATTTCCTACAACCAAACTGGTTAATCAAACTGATTATAATAATAACAATAGAAATGCTCGTTTAGCTATAATCATGTAATTAATGGACTATCTGTCTATAAGTAATAAATGGACTATCTGTCCGCAAACTAGACTAACTGTCCAAAAAACGGACTAATCGTCTGTAAACTGGACCAACTGTCCCCATACTGGACTAACTGTCTGAATCATATTCTTAGGGTTAACTATGCAAATCACTTAGAGACCCTACGCTCGAATTAATGATTTGAAACTGATACTTGAATGGATTGGCCCTTCGTAAATACCTCTTCAACGGTTGGGATTAACCCCACCACTTGAGATTTACAAATATAAGAAAAAACACTTCTAACATGAATGACTCTATGCAAAATGTGTAAGTTACCCTCTTGGTGTTTGTTCATTACTGGGCATTCACCAAATCTTACCTAGAGCATATCCAAGTCACACTTCATCAACCAATTCTACTCAACTCAAAAGCTCATGCATCATGTCCGAATGGTCGTGCTCTCGGTTGCTACACCACCTTCAACAACTACCTAGCCGCCGGAAAGCCTACGGATGGTGGAACATCCCATGCAGTATCCAAATAGCCTTTGAACCCATCAGGCTTCTCAAATTGCTCATCCGCGATTACTCATGTATCACATTAGTTTATACTAATAGCCTGGATAAAGATACCTCAGCAATTAGCAGAATTATTCGAAGTCCAAAAGACAAACGATGTTTGCATATGATATAGTTGAAAAATACAGGTACGTTGTTTCTGCGTGCTTTATTCTACCGTTGTAATATTTGAGGTCCGCAACTAAGCACGACAAAAGTTGCAGCCATCTATAGCACTAATTTCCAGTGACAAAATGCGATCATGCTAATGATATCCAGAATATCAGAAGCACAAGAATATGAAATAAAAGCAAACTTCCACATTTCATTTCAAAGTCATAATTTCATATTTAGTACATAATCTCAAATGTTGCCCAGGTTCGAATAAAATATAATTATTACAAAATACTTCAAGAGTGACATATGAAGATGCCCCTTGGTTGATCGAAGATACTAAATAGATAGATAAATCTGCTGTCAATACATTCATATAACAATTAACATAACATAGTGGATAATAGTAATAAATAAACTCCTATGTAGCTAGCTTTGTCTCCGACACATCTTCGGAAGCTTTATTTTCCATAACCTACTTAACGTATAAAGCCCTTACACCCGACCTACCCAAATCAAATTTTGAGTACCCGAGAGTTTAATGAGAAAACATAAAATTCAATTTAGATAAAAGCTGGTATGAATAATAATACGCCATCTCAATTTATTGATATTAAGTGAGACCACACCGGTGAGTAGAACAGGTATTCCCCTCACTAATATCACTTTAAAAATATATCTTTTTCAAATCAATTCCACTAACCAAACTGGTTAAAACAAACAATATAAACAATAATCCATATGCATGCTACATATGTAATCATGATTGTCTATCAAATTAGTGGGCTATCTATTCCATTGTTTAGTCTTTACAGGGTAATGACTAACCTACGTGACTGACTTGGTCCTACTGGACATACCAAATTTTCTAATTGACTATTAGAAGTAAACTAGACGGTTTATCCAAATACACTTATCCTAGTGTTTACCTGACTATCTATCAATCTCATAGTTTTTCTAGGCTTACTTTGAACCTAAAGGTTTTCAAAGCCAACATATAACCTATCGTATCTTTATGTATTCCTTTCAGTGCGTAAACCTACCTTTTGTCCTACTCTTGACAAATCCCTACACACTGAAATTTTGGGTTAATATCAGCTAGGGCTAATAGCTGCAGTATAGGAAGCTACCCTACACCCATCCTAAGTTTTCTAATCTCTGAGTCAACTCATCCTACCATAATCTATCCAAAAGTGATAAGAATATTAATTTATTTAGTGAAATTATTGGCTAGATACCCTTTTCTGTTTCCTTGAAAACACTTTCTTTATGAATGATTTAACCTTTGAATCATACTTTCAAAACAAGGAAAATATAGCCCTTTACTTTATCCAAAATAATTATGCCATGATATATGCTTTTATAAAGTAATATTGGTGAAGTTCGAAATCATTTAATGTCGTCGCCTTACAAAACCATAGGCTATAAAGCCAAAACAATATAAACTCTTTATAATGATAAAACACAACAATGACATAGTCGTCGAGTGTTTTCGACCCTCAAAACATGAGTCAAAACAATAAAACTTTGTATATTGATAAAGCTTGAAGTCGTTTTTGCAATTGGGGTAATCGTCCTTCTTCAATATAAAATATGTTAAAGCCTTTAACTTTTAAAGCATAAGGCCATAAGACCGACAACAAGGTCATATCACTTCATAATACATTGGTGTCCTAAGGTATAAAACTTGGTTTATATAAGCCTTAAAAGAATAAAGTCGGCATAGTTGAATCTCGACGTCGTTACCTTAAGGAAAATTAGTAGCTTCATTAGAGCTAAAGTCATTAGGAGCAGCACTATCACCGTCTTCGAAAACATATAATTTTGGATAAAGGTGGGATCGTCATCAACGTTGTCGACATAGCTAAAAGTGGCATACTTGCCTTTATTATCGAAGCAATAGGCACAAAACATGCGGCATCACTACTACCACTATAAACGACTTTGAAACCAATGGGTTGACGGCATTGTAGAAATCATGCAGCTTAATACAAAGTGCGACATTAATAAGTTAAATGAAAGTGGGCGCATCCGCTTTGAAATTCATGATGTCGACGTTGTTACTGGCTTCCAACTTCGACTAAGCCGATGCATTCCCTATCGACCTATGTTGATACCCTATGCATTGCTCTTGATCGACATCAAAGATCATAAGGGCAGTGTGATAGGGGCAACATCATGAACTTCGACATGGTAAGGTCGTAATTAATAGAAAAACTATTTTATTAACATTAAAAGTAGTTTCTTTTCATGAAACCCCAATTTTTTGTCAACATCTTATTGGATGACACTTCCTTTACCAAAATCTTTTCAGAACACGGCTTAGGATCTTATTTATCGTTTCTAAAGTACTTAACAAATCTTTCATTTTATATTAATATTTAAATGTGCTAATTAAGCGTTTCTTGCTCAAATAATTCATATTAAATCATAAACATTTGGGATAAATCCTCAAAAATCAAGATAAATCACTTTTATTATTTTCTTTAACATATAAAAATTTTGAGGCCCAAAATCTAATTTAATTATTTCTAATAATTAAAACCTAAAATTAACCATTTTCCAACCTTAGAAAATTCACCAAATATTCTAGTTAAATCCGAAATTATGAAATTAAAAACCAATTTCCACAATAATGTTTCTAACATCGTATCAAAATCTCAAGTCATTTTAGTGTCATATGATAGGTTTTCTAACTCAAACTTATCAAATAAATTCATAAGTAAATTTACTAATAAGCATATAATCATTCAAACTATCATAGCATGGCATCATATAAGCAAATGAATCGGATTTATGCTTATAACCAAAAATAAAAATTGAAAAACAAGGTGCGTAACTATTGTTCACCTTAAATGGTTTAAGAAGGTTGAGATTTTTTTTAATTTGATTCCCCTAATCTTTGCTCTTGTTTTCCTAGCTTTTCTTCCCTTGGTTTCTCCTAGCAATGGCAGATCTACTCTTTTGATTTCTTTTTTATGAAGATAAGTATAGGAGGAAATGAGGATATGAAGGGTTATATTTTTGTGAATTATACTCTTTTCTTATGTTTCCATTCTCATGTATCCTCATTCTTATTAACGTTCTAATCAATTCCATTAGTTCATTAATTAAGGCTCGACCCATACTGATTATCAAATCTCGATCTTCTTAACCTTTTACGTTATTTTATTTAATTTGTCCAATTAAATCTCCTGGATAATGTTAACCAAAATTAGATTCGTCACATACTCCTTTCCTTAAAGAATTTCATCCTTAAAATTGTGATAAGGTTCACACATCAAACATAAAAGCATAGATGTAAAACATACCGTCAAACAAGTCAGGATAATTGTACCTAATCTTTCTCTTCGTTTCCCAAATACAGTCTCTCTCATCGTCACTCCACTGGACTTTTATTAATCTGAATGTCTTGTTCCTTAACTTTTTCTCATCCTTAGCCACAATATGAATTGCATGTCTAACTACAGTCATTTCTGGCTCTACTACTAAATCTTTCAATGTAGTCGGAGTTATAGTGGTTTCTGGATCTCGAAGACACTTCCTCAGATGAGAAATATGGAAAACATTGTAGACTCCTGCCATACTACTCGGTAACTTTATCCTGCAAGCGAATTTCCTGATCCTCTCTATGATAGGAAATGGACCTACATATCAATGCCAATTTTCCCGTCTTTCCAAACCTTACTACACACTTTATTGGTGATATATTGATGAAAACATGATCTCCAACTGAGAGTCCTAAGTCTTTCCATCTCTTATCTGCATAACATTTCTGCCGAGAGGGAGATTCCTTCATTCTAGAACTTATCAACTCAATTGATTAGATATAAATCTTAGTAGATTGCTATTAGATCAATTGTAAGTGCATAGCGATAAGATATAAATCTCGGTTTAGATAATTCATTGTTTATGCGTAATAAATTAATGTAAACAACGAATTGAATATTGAATTGTATACAAGTAATGATTATGGAATATATGTAATAATTTTTTTTCAATAGATCTAATGAAATTGATTATGGTATAGACTTAATGGAATTGGAAAACTTGCCTATATATTCTTTACAATAACTTGTTATGAATTTATTAATAATAAATTGGTATTTAAACAAAGGATAAAAATATATAAAAAAAGAAATTTTATTAGGATTTAGAGGTTTAAGTAATATTTTAATTCGTTGAAATTTAGGATGTTGCAAGTAGATTTCTATGTATTATCAAGTCTAAAATAAATAAAAGCACGATGTTTGAAATGACAAGGAATAGAAAAAGGAAGGGGATGTACAAAATAGGAATATTCACCTTATTTCCTATAATCTATTTCAAGTAATAAAAAGATAATTTCTTGTAATTTCGAAAACCACACAAGTCTCTTTTTTTGGGTAAGATATGGAAATTTTCAATTTTAATATTTTTATGATAAAAACGCAGTTCCAACACATTAAAATATAGAATATCTCTAAGTATTAAATAAAGAAATAAAATTGTGACATGAATATTCTAAAAGAAAAGATACACGACACCAACAAAGATGGGAATTGGATAAAAAGAAATGTAAGGTGGGCAATAAAAATTAAAGGGTAAAAAGGGAATAGAATATAAAATGAGCAAAAGGGCAAAGGAGCGGAAAAACATTGTAAATCTTCTAAAAAGAAAGCGGTAAATAGTCTTAAACCAAGTAAGAGATAAATGCATAAAGAAATAAAGAATTATGGTTAACAATAAATTATGGAGCCAAAATAAGTTAGTAAGAATGAATCAAGATATATATGTTGCCACAAGTATGTGTTTACGAAAGGTGTGAACTATGAAAGTTAATTTATGTTTAAATGGATAAAATAGGACATAGTTATTAGAACGTGTTGGAATGCAAGGCCGGTAGCGTGACACAATAGAAGTCTGCCAATCACAAGGGTCTACCAGCAGTTGTATGACCATTATCCATGACTTGTGGAGAGTAAACGCTTTTGTATAGATAGAGAAATACCCCAATAGGAAAGGTAGTCTGCTTCAATAAAATAGGAAAGGGGGTATTGCCTTGATTGCAATAGGCAGTCTAAATCGGATGATGAGCGAAGAATGGCACTATAACGGCAATCTAAATTCGCACTTTGGTGGACTTGGGTTTTCGATTTAACAAAAATTCAAACCCACTGAATTGCGTATTGTTACACTTTGTTAGCTATTTTCCACCATATTGAACCTCTTCTATAGTTAGTTGATATTTTGGAAGTGGTTCATTATGTATTCCAAAACCGATTTCGATACAAATGCATATTCCATAGTAACCCGTCCTCCTCTAATATGCAAAATGAACTCAACCGACTCTCGCCTCACGTGATGCTCTCTGTGTGTCCATGCACCTACTCGGGCACGCATATGCACACATTACACACAAACACGTATAAAACTTCACAAATCATGTTTCAGGCTTCACCAGCGCAATTACTTGACCTGACATTCTCTCTCACAACCTAGCGCATCCGATAGTCGCTATGACTACATTAGATTGCTCGAAACTTATTTATATACACAAATGGATATTCCCATATGCATATACAATTACTCACACAAATAAAAAATCATCACCAACAATCTAAACCATTCAACAATTCTAATTACAATATATGAATTGTATTAATTGTTATATAACTTCAAATACACTTATACATACACCTATCCATATACATATACATACACATACCTATATATTTAAATAAGTATTTCAATTATTACTTAAATTAAATATTACTTTTATTTGCTTCGTCTTATAATAAAATTCGAATATCTTTTTCTACTATTTTATAAAATCATTCCTTTATTTAATAAAATACAATACTAGCTTCTTAATCATTCCAAGCCTTTATGACACTTCATTTCCTCATTAAAATTAGGTATTCACCTTATAATTATTTTATAAAACCTTATATTGCTTCTCCAACAACTCAAAAATGTATCTAATTTTTGGAAAAATATTTTAAAATGTTTTAAGATTTTTAATTCAGGAATAAATACAATAGTTCATTCTGGTAATTCTACTTCTTTTTGGCATGACAGATGGATTTAGGTCTTACCTCTTAAGGTGGAATTTAAAGAGCTGTATGAAATCTGTAATTTTAAGTTTGCTTTAATTAATGAAGTTTATTCTCCTAATAATAATCCTCCTTGGAATTTTATTTTTAATAGAATTTTAGTAGATTTAACTCTTAGGCAACTTTATTTGCTTTATGCAAAATTAAATCTTTGTAATATTCATAATGATAATGATATTATCGGTTGGGAATGGGATAAAAGTAAAAAATATACTTCTAATTCTTTTTTACAGATTTATTAATTTTTCTGGTACAATAAACAACTCATTTAAATTTATTTGGAAATCTAATGCTCCTCCTAAATCTAAAATTCGCCTGTGGTTAATAATGCATGGAAAACTAAATACAATAGAATTATTAAAAAGAATAAACATTCATAATGATAATACATGTTATTTTTGTAATCTGCATCTTGAAGATATGAAACATATATACTATGATTGCTCGAATTCTTATTACATTCTAAATAATATTCTTAAATTTTTTAATTTTAATATGACAACTAAAATTTCGGATTGTGATTTCTACTGGAATAATTTTAGATTTAGGTTCAAAAAGATTATTAGATTTTTACTTGACACTTTATTCATTATTATTAGTTGGTATATATTGTTTGATAGAAATCACTGAATATTTAATAATAATAGTCATTTTAACAAATTGATTTTTACAATTTCATTATTTTGTTTTAATTGGGTTTCTAATCCCAAATATAAATTAGCTAAAAATAATCTTTTTAAAGGGTATCTTAATAAGGCTAGTTAAAATATTAACTTATTCAAACACAACAATTATATATTTAATATTAACAGTATTAATTTTAACAATTTTTCAAACATTTATGATGATTTAAATGTTAATCATAACTTACTTATGATTAAAGATTCTTAAGTATTTCTTTTATTTTGTTTTCAATTATTTGTTCTTGTCTTTGGCGGTTTTAGTTTATAGGTATTTTAATTTTATTGTTTTTGTCCGGTTTTTTTCTCGTTTGGGTTTTATTTCCAATCTCATCTATACATATATATGTATATTAATCATACAAATATACCTATATATGTATATTTCTCACTTTTTCCTTAGTCATCCTTCAGATACAGGTATGGGCGATAGGGTGGCAGGCTCTTTTTACAGGTCCTCATATCTTCAGATCGTAGGATTACGGATTGTAGGGAGGCTATCATAGTAGAGTTCTCTATTCAGATTTACTTGCAGTTCCACCACTGATGCAGGATTCATTCATCCATATTATGGCATTTTATCTTCAGGAGGATCCATCTTCTGCTTGGCACTTCTTCCTTTGTGCAGAGTCTCCAAAGCAGAGTTTTCATTCAACATCATATCCAGTTCCACTTCAGAGTAGATGCATCCTCACTCCTTCAGATTCAGATGCATGGAGCTTTCTTCTTTGTTTGTGTTGCATAGAGCTCCCGATTCAGATGCATGGAGTCTTCATTTTCATTTATTTCTAGGTACTCCTAACACCTTAGTACTGGGTGGTGGCCATGCCGGAACTCGATATCGGGGTGTGATGGGTGGTGGCCTTGCCGGAACTCATCTGAGGGGTACCTGTTTTTTCTTTGAGTCTAGTATTTAGCTTTGTTACCTGCCATGCATGTTGGCAGCACCTTATTATTGTGGTACATATAGTTTTATGTGTGCTCTCCTCTATCCACAAAGGATCACGCATTTTTGTCAAAAAAACCCTTATAATCATTCAATAAAATAATTCCTTCATACTATTTAGTAAAATCTTATACTTTTATAAAATATTCCTTTATACTATTTTATAAAATACTTCATTTATACTACTTTATAAAATACCTCATACTAGTTTATAAAATACTTCAAAATATATTATTATACTATTTTATAAAATTTTCCGTATTACAAAATATTTTACTTTCGCCATTTTATAAAATCTCATACTTTTATAAAATGTCTCTTTTATACTATTTATAAAATAACTCATACTATTTTATAAAATATTTCATTTATACTATTTTATATAGTACTCAAGCTATCTTATAAAATAGATTATTTCTACTATTTTATAAAATCTTCCATATAAAATAGATCATTTACTTAAAAAATTATTTCTTTATTTAAATTATATTTATAATCAACGATTAAGCTTTATTGAGCATCTGGTCACTTTAAAAATGAGTGTAGAGCCCAAAACTAACTTAACTTGCTTACCAAATTTTCTAAAACTCATTCCAATAGTTTAATTAATACTAACTAATGATATACATATAACCATATCACCAAACCAACCTCTAATCCATCACTACATCACAAACAATCATTCAATTGACCTAAAATTCATTATAGGGCTTACTAAGTTATAGGGCTTAGCCAATTAAAGGCAAGCTAATGGGCTTAGTCCAAATTCATTTCATCCACAATGAAAACACTATTCAACACCCAAAACCAATCGAATCTAAACATAGCTAAGTTTATACTCATTCTTCTCTCCATGGAATTGCAATTTCAATGGCGAGTTCCTTGAGTTCTAGTTCCTCTGTCTCCAAAAGTTAAGTACAATAGGTGTTTCGTTAATTGATGATTAATTATTTTAATTTAATTATTAAAGTAACTAGTCGTTAAAATTAGAGGTTATTATAGTTTCCCATCCTTAAAAGAATTTTGTTCTCAAAATTCCTACGAGTATGAGAAAGTAACAGGATTGACCAAAATTCTCAAACCTCAATTTTGGAAAATTTCAGCAGTACTTCCCTTATGCTACTAGTGTTACGGAAACTCCTAAATTAGAATGTATCACATAACTAGGAAATATGCGATAACCTACATTGTCCTACATTTCCCAAAAGCACATACCTCTTTGTAAGAGTGCTTCTCACCATTTGAATGCAAATCCAAACAAATAAGCTTTTAAATAATCATACTTCAACACTTAAGTAACTAATTGTATCATACAGAGAGTATTGTGCGCCAACTCTATAGCAACACAAAATTAAAACATGTAAAATTAAGTATAGTAACCAATGTTACCATCATCATACATGACTAAAAATTGGATAGCAAGCTAAAATAATTCAGCATCTAAATATATCATAGATTTGAGTCTCATCAAAATGCAGTTGATTTATATTGATCTCACCTCAACCCTTACAATGGCCATGGATGGTGTGTGATCTATCCTAAATAGTTATTGCCTACTCTCTCTGAACATGCTATAACATATAACTATAATTTGCATACAAGCAACCAAACACACAAAATAAGGAACAACACGCAACGACAAGAAACAAAAAAAATCAATCTAGAATTAATCAAAGGGAAACTCAAGTAATGATTATCAGCAACAACAATCAATCAATCATGTAGTTGTAAAAAATCAACAAACAATAATAAGCAATGACAAATAATAACAAACAAAAGCAATCAACAATAAGCAATAACAAGTGACAACAAGCAACAACAATCCATATAAATTAATAAACAAGTAATAATATCAATAATAATCAACAACAATCAACAAGCAATAATAGACATCAACATGCAATAACAAACAATCAACAAGCAACAATAACTAGTACACAAATAACTAAACATAAAAAAAGAGTCTATACCAATACATATAGCAAACAACGATGGTCGAAGCTTTTATGTCAAACTATAAACCCCTTGTGTCTATTTAACATTCAAAATTAAAAAAATTCCCAAGTGGTGCAACTCCTTTCATGGATATAATACATGAAATACTATTAAACCTCCATTTATAAAAATTAAAACTTATATGATATGCTGGATCAACGATTTTCAAAACTCTCAAATAAACCCAGCAACCTAAGTCTCAATTTTTCCTTCCTTCCAAACAAAGCTTGTTCTCCGAAGGATAAAAATTTACTAATTAAATTATTACTAAATGAAAATCTACAAATACTTAGGTTCACTCGGGTTTAAACTCTTTATAATCGCACAATAATTAACAAGAATAATATACAAAGTGTGCCACGATGCTCACCTAGGCAAGCAACATATCACCACTTAGAAGATTATCTAAATCTTCACAAAACTAGTCGAGAAGTCCTTCCTTGAACTATCACAAGCTATCTGTAATGATCCGCCCTTTATTCCACAGAATGACGCATCATTAATAGGAAAGAACCGGATAGAAAAGAGAAAAGATAGAGAAGAAAGAAAAAAACAACATCAGAATCTCAACAGCGGAATGAATAAATTATATTAATCACATAAGATATTAGATAGTATCACATACATCAGAGGTATACACTTATACAACACACACTAGACAGTTATAAACACCTGTATAGTTATTATAACTCAACAACAACATAGAGAAACCAACACAGCGGAACACTATAAATATCTATAACGCTGAAGCCTCCAGCTCCGTTGCTCCTCCACAATTCGTCAAAGCTAACCTGAATCCCTTGGCTACTCGTAAAAATTTAAGTATCCAAGAGTTTGAGAAAAACAAAAATAAACTCCGGGTCAGACATGGGTCTGGTGTGAGTAAAAGGTTAAAGCTTCTTAACTTTAAAAAAACCTTTGAAAACAAAGGTATCACGTAAGACTCCCCACACATAAACATGGGTAAGTTTTTACCTTACGCTAACCAAAACATTTGCTAGGAAATCCAGTGATATTATAATAGGGTCTAGGATTTTCAAGTAAAATACGAAAATAGCTGGAATACTTACATCTCATGTTCCAACATTGTTGGGCATAACTAAAACGTATGGCACTTATTGGAGTTTAGATTCCATACAATGGAAGGGCTATTGGGGTACCGCCCGTCAAAGAATGGGGCCTAAATCACCGTACCGAGGATCCACCCTAAATCCCCTACAACACAAGGCCAAAACCATCCCTTACTAGATAGTCTCGAACAAGACAACCTCGCAGTTGGCCGTGAACCAACCGCCCATACAGCCGAATAAAAAGGGACTTCTAGACAGGGGAAAATCTTGTCCTACTTGAGCGTGACCCACTTAGCCTTGCTGCACCTCCTCTGTTTTAGCCATTCCCGCTTGATGAGGCTTGAGGCTACGATTACCTTTAGAGAACACATCTTTTAGCATGCTCACCGTTCACCTGGCGATGTTCTGAAAGCATTCAATCCTTGCACTCATTTTGGAATCACCCTCAGAGTTAACGGCAATAACCCTTGCACTCTGAATCTTCATCTTCACTTGAGATTCACGACCTAGCGTTAATTTGGATCGATGTGGTTTTCGAATAACTAAATCTGGAAACCTGATCCCGGTCTCATCGAAATTCAAAACATATCTTTTAGGTCTAAGTTGTTTTAAAGTAAAACAATTCAATTCTATTATCTATAGATAATTTACAACATCATAATAGATAATCCATATTATCATCACAAATAGATAATTCACATTATCATCACACTTCAACCAAACATCCATATCACATAGCAACACTTATCTCATATCTGAGATCTCAAACCATTCATGGCAATCAATATCATCCATCTATACATAAGCAAGGATTAATTAATCACGTTGTCTCTAATTAATTTAAAATGAATTAAATTAATTACTTGCATCTATAATTAATTTAAAATAAATTAAATTAATTACTTGCACCACATAAATCTTGCTTACATAATCATTAATTAATTACAAATCAATTAGTTATTCACCATCTAATCATTCATCTTGATTAATCATCCTTGATTAATTATCCAATAATTACATAAAGTAATTAGCCTTCATTAATTGCACAAATTAATTATTCTAAACCAAATATAGTAGTTAACCTTTAATTACTTCATTAATTAATTATATTACATTAATCCTTAATTAATTACAATTAGTTAATCACTCTATAATCACTTATCATTGATTAATTAATCTTAATTAATCAACCCTTAATTACATCATTAATTTTGTTAATTAATGATTCCTAATTACTTCTTTAGTTATTAATTACTCTATCTGAATTAATTACATTAAGTAATTAATCTTTAATTAAACCACATTTATTAATCACTCTTGATTAATCACATTTAGTAATTAACTACCTTTAATTACTTTATTAAATAAATTAATGACTCCTTAATTAATTAACTTAGTTAATCCCTTGATTAATTACACAAAGTAATTAAACTCACATTACTTCCATTAATAAATCACCCTTTAACTAATTACATCCAGTAATTATCATTAATTACTTTACTATATAATTGCACTATATTAATTACATTAAGTAATTACTCATCAAATCATCCAGTGATTATTTTAAGTTAATTAAACTTAATTAATTAACTTAAAAAAATCAAATTTATTTAACTAATTACCTTGTGTAATTAATTCTTTTAATTACTTTCATTAAGTAATCATACTTAAACACTTCCACAAATGCTTATCCTTAATTAATTAATCTAATTAATTATTAAAATTAATCTCATTAATTAATCATTACATAATCCTTAGTTAATTATCTTCATTAACTATTAACAATTCTTTAGTTACTTCTCTTAAGTAATTAAACTTAAATTAATCCTTATTAAATACAAATTAATTTATCTTTAATAACCATTTAATTAATCACTAATTATTTAACTAATTAAGTGCTTAACCGTAACTTAATTAATCTTAATTACTTGATTAATTAATTTCTAATCATTAATTAAAAATCTTAACTTATCTAATTAATGATCTTATTTTCAAATTAATTAACCTTAATCAATTAACTTAAATCTTAATTAGCTAAGTCAAACCCTTAATTACTTAATTAATTAATCCAAATCATTAATTAATTAAATTAATTAATTTTCCATTTCAATTACCTTAATAATTTAATGAATCACAAATCATTAAATCTTTATTAATTTTGAAATAAAAACATTTTTCTTATTAATGATTTAATTATCATTCACAAACACATTTGAAAACATTTTACTTTTAAATTTACTTTCAAATTTTATTTCAAATTTAAGATTTAAAATGAATACAAATTTAAATTTTATAAAGTTTAAAAACAATTTAAAAATCTTTTTAAATCCTATGTTAAAGAAACACTTACCTTATAAAAGAAATTTAAAAGAGTTTTAAACCAAATTCATTTTAGATTCAAATTATTTTAAATTACACTTTAAACATTTTAAAGTTGTTATAACATTTTATTTTCATAAAACTTTATTTATTTAAAACTAGGATACGAAAGTTAATTTGAATCCCTACTTTGAAACTTGATTTAAAACTATGTTTAAATCTTGCTTTTAATTTTTAAAATTCATTTCAAATTTAAATAAAAATCCTGTCAGGTTTAAAACCTGAAACCACCCAAGTGACTCGAGACCACCCTCAAACGCTTCGAGTCAAACATCCCAAAACTTTGAGCCAAACACTCCATTGACTCGAGAAACTCAAGTACCTCATCTTCTTCCAAATCAAACTTCACCTGAGATGCACCGTGCACATGCATAATGGCTCCGACCCCGTCTGGTCACCACCACAACCATCAGCAAAACGACGATCATCTTCAAACCATAATCCAACCACTCGTACATCGAAACTAACTCGCAATCAAAATCGAGCCTATTAACCAAAACTTGGAACCTAGTCCCCTCATACTCGTCTCTCTGATCACCGGAGTGTCAGCACCTCCGGCCAAGTCTTCCTTAACGACCAAGCAATCAATTCCCACAGTCCTGTTAAACTCGATCATCCAGAGGTCTTGTGGAAATAAAATTCCCGGCCAAGCTTAAAACTAGGTTTATAAACTTAAATCGATCTCCGCCGCCACCTCAGTGATTTGCCATCACTTCTACCATTTTTCCCCAAGTCTCTGACCACTCTTCTTCCTCCTAAAAGAACCACGACCTCCCAGACCATCGAGATGATCAGAAACCCCTCAAATACCAATTTCTGGTCAAACTAGAACTGCTCATTCATCCCACCACTAAAAATTATGATTTTAGTTCCAAAAATCAAGTTTTAGTTTAAGTATTTGACTTATATCCCTGAATCCATAAATCATGGTAATTGAATTTTGACTTATTTTTAGTTGCTTTGTTGTTTTTGTTTTCCAAAGACAATACTAAATTTATTTTAACTTAAACAAATTTTTAAACTTAAAACTATGATACAACAAACACATTTTGTTCGAGACTTAAGTCCTAACAAAGATTGGATCAAGAGCAAATGATTTTTGATTAGATCTATAGCCTGGAAACTAGAATCAGGAAAAAAATCCAGATACACCGCATGCACACACCAATATATTCATAAATATGCACGCAGGAATTTACTTATAAATATACTCACAACATACTTGTTTCCAGAGATGAACATGCAACAGAATTATATAACTAAACTTTTAAATAGTGATGTTACCACCAGTTTTAAGGATGAAGAACAGAGCCTCCAATTTGAAATAGCTTTTGAATCTTTTAAAACTGAAATGCCTTAGCTTCTTTGATTTTGATCTAAAACTTGAGTTGCTTTCTATAGAAACTTTCAGAGACGGCTTCATTGATTTCTAGATTTTACTTACTTTGATTATAAAACTTGAATTATAGATTTTCTTTTGATAAACTCAGGTTGAAGGTGAATGCAGGCAGGCTTTGTTCTTGCTTTTGAAAATGAGATTACAGGCTTTGAATGTTTTGATTAAAACTTAGGTTTGCTTGCTTTTGGTTTTGATTCCAGATTGAAGAAATGCAGTCTTTTGATTTTGGTTCGAAGAGGATGATTAGTAATTTTGATTTTAACATGATTTCTGGTTTTAGGAGTTTGGGTACTGATTTGTGAATGTTGATTACCAGATTTTATTATTGAGAAATGGTTTGAGTTTATTAGCTTTTGATTTTAGAAAGATAGAAAAAAAGAGATGAAGGTGAGAAAGCATGTTTTTATAAGTTACAATTATTTATTTTAAAATAAAAGAAAAATTAAAAACAAAATATGACACTTGTCTAATATTACAACATTTGTCATATACATTAATTTTTTGAATTACACATGTCTCCATGGTTACTTAATATATTAACACTTGCTATTTAAGTATTTAATACTTAATTTATTTATTCTTATGTAAATGTACATGTGAAATTCTTTTTAAAGAAAATGTAATAAAAAAATTATATATAAATAAAAGCTTATCCAAATATTTTAAAATTGTTATTCTTTTGAATTTCAAAATTAATTCAAATTCAAATCCAAGTTAAATTTAAAAATCCAATTAAAGCCAACACATTCAATTTAAAAATAGCAATTCTATTGTCTTTAAAACCTATCTATATCTATACCTTTATTAATATTATTTGAAAATAACACATTTATCAATTTTAAATAATTTATAAAAGAGATTATAAATTACTTATTACTTATCTTACTTAAATGAATTATTGTTTTATATGTAAATTGTATTTTAAACTTTCATACCTAACTGCAAATCATATTTATCAAGTAATATTTAAAAAGAAAAGAAAATAAACCTTTTTATTAATATGATATTTAAACTTAAGCTAAAATATAATTTTAAACAATTAATATTTACCTTAAGTATTTAAAACCATATTGTTATTCATTAAATAACTTTGAAAAGTTATATATTAAATAAAATCATAATTTCCAAATTATCAAAATGTATATTAGAATTTAAAAACAAGATTTCATTTATTTATTAAATTTCAAACCAAAGCTTATTTATTTACAATATATACATATATATACATTATAAGTAGAAAACATTTTATTAGTTTTTTTAAAACTCTTTTAACGATCCTGGGATGCCTTCATCCTTACTGATCAGCTCAATCCTTCAACGATGCTTCTAAAAACAAACGGGACCAAAAACGACCCATCGTAATGATCTTCTCAAGATCAACCAAAACCAAGAAAAGAAACTCTACCCCACAAACATCAGAAGACTGAACTTACTTCTCCTATCCGTGTGACGCCCCACCTCTATGCTCGCAATAACAAAGGGTATTAAAAGAAATACTGCCTGTTATTACGAAGAATAAGGTTGGATAGGAGCGGCCATCCGTAGTTTGGCCTTACATTAGTACTGGTTATTATGATAGGAGTGTAAACATTTTTAATTTTTCATCACTTATTTATTTACTCCCATCGACATACCCAATTTCAATATAAAACGAACTACGATGGTTCATAATAGTTTAGGACAATAAATATAATAATAACACAGATAATATAAATGCGGAACACAGATAAAACAGAAAGTCTCATATATATAATAAATGATGCCAGTTACAATATATGTGATACAATACATATGACACAACTACAACTGTCGACTCTGGAAGTTTCATGTACAAATACATTATCGTAAATAATATACATGAATATACAACATCCTATACTAAGACAACGACTACTCCAAAAAGTAAGAAAAGACTTCATAGCTCTAGCAACAACCCAAAGTAAGATATCAACAACCTGTAAATACTTGGTCTGACCCGAGTATTAAATTCAAAAGAAAATAATACACGGGTCAGTCTAATTCAAACTCAGTTATTAATGCGCAGAAGCAATAATAATTAAATAATCAAATAGACGACATTCACAATAAATTTACCTAACCGATTCTTAAATAAAGAAATCGGATAACGGTAACTATAACACATAACGGTGTTAAACAACAAATCAACAAATTCAACCAAATCAGAATACAATTCAGAATATTGAATTGAATAAACAAAACAGTCCATTGAAATATCAATTAAAATATTAATTCGAGTAGGGCTGCAGTACACACACGCGTGCACTGCCTCGCCACTACAACATATGGAATGTGCAAAAGATCAATAAATCAAAACAAGATAGAATATCATAAAAGCCATACCGTGTGGCTGCAGTTCACGCTTGCGTGCACTGCCTTTCCACTACAGTGATAATGTACCCAAAAGCTCAATTCCGTGTGGCTGCAGTTCACGCTTGCGTGCACTGCCTTGCCACTACAGTAATGATGTACACGTTGAAAATTCACAAACGAGCACAAGGTCAAACCCGAGCATTTAGCTGGGTTCAACACAATGTACAAATCAATGTATCGTCATAATACAACAATGTCCAGACCAAATACTATCAATATGGCCGAACAGAGACTCCAAGCATACAAGAAGATATGCCCAGATCTGAAACCAAGGATGGCCAGAAACAACTACAAGCAAATGCAAACTGACCAATAGGTGATTTGAATATACTTAAACACTACAGGTATGAAGACCACAAAGGCAATGCATCAGTTCAACTCAAGAGCGCAACACAACACAAGTGTACATAAGCAACAATGCACTATACATCAAGCGATACAAACATCACCAGTGTACAACTCAAATGCAAATTATATCATACTTGATATAGTGACATTATGGATGCAAGCAAATACATGGGTATAGGTCAGTAAAAACCCAAGTCAAAGCCCAAAGTTCAGCAGCAGTTTTGCAAGTGACAAAAGTCAACATCAATGCATATGAATGATTCATTTGACTCAATGCAAAAACATTGAAACCAGACAACATAGGTGTGAAGGCAATGTACATGAATAATACATCTCTGGTGATGCAGTAGAAAATGGAAATAGTACAGCAGCCTCGACATCAAAGAGGTCAATATGCATCAATATCAACTCAATGCCGCAGTGTGAATATCACCATAAAAAAGGCAATATCATAGACAAATGAAAGTCAAACTTATATATCGAAGTGCAGACACATGAACAATTGCCATGATGAATATACAGTCTCATGTGAATGCAAAAACATCAATGGATTTCATGTGTACAAAGAAGGTAGTGAAAATTACTCAACTGAGGATGTCGATACAAAATGATCAAGTGCAACTGTAAACAACAAAAGTGCTAACTACAACTTCAAGTAAAGCCAGTGCACAACGAATAAGCAATCTGCCTTGAATGGTACAAGTTAAAAACTGCAAGTGAAAGCAACAGGATGGAAGCAGTGTGCAAACTATAGGTCAAAACAGGTTATAGTGCAATATGATCAGAAAAGGTCAAAGCTGAGACAGGGATGAACTCGAGATCATCTATATATAATGAAGACTATACTTGAAGCTAGAAGAAATATAAATGCAGACCCAAGAATCAACATTGTCAAATGAAATCAAGTATAGGCAAAAATGAAAACCAAATGGACAAACAAATGCCACAGTGAATCGTCAAAACAAAAATCAAAGCCGAAGCTTAGTATTGTCAACCAAACCAAAGTCCACAAAATTAAGTAACCAAAGTCAATGCAAAGCCAGCCGTGGTTATGAACCCAACATGCCCGTAGTTCATTAGAGAAAGCAAGGCCGAACCCAACAATGCAAATAAACATCAAGGGATTAGAAAATTCACAGATTCGAACACAAGCAAGAAAACATAAAAGCAAAACCCCAAATTAATTTTCACCTTGAATCAATAACGAGACAGAATCGAACTACCTAGACAATATGCTAAGTATGAATTGAGATGCGAGTGAGAGAATCACTCACCTTATCGACGAATAGAAGCAGCCGAGAGCCAAGCTAAAAGGAGACGAACAATAGAAGGTCGGCGTCTTCGTATTTTCTCAAGCCCTAACTTCGAAAAGAAGAAAGAACGAAAGGAACGGCCGCCATTTATTTTCTCTTCGTTTATTATTGCTTAGGGTTAGAAAATGAAAGGTGAATCGAGAAATAGGGGAGGGGGGAACGGGTTTGTGATTGAAGAATGCAGGAATGGTATTCCCCTTTTTGATAATTATCACGGCCCAACATTAAAAAGGAAACCTAGGTTACAATTTTATTTAAACCCCACTTGCTCCTAACAATAATTTTTTTTCAAAAGAATTTTAAGTCGATTTAAAAACTCCAATAGCAATTAACAAACGATATTAATCGTCCAGTGACGATGATCAATCGATACGAAACCCCGTGTTGTTACAGACTCCCCTCCTTATAAAAATTGCGTCCCCGCAATTTTCATAATTAAGGTCGTCACTAACAATAAATTTTCTAACATAAACTAGTTAAGCTAGATAATAAAGGTCAAGAATATAAATGCCCAAAGAAATCTTTTAACTTCATAAAAGAAATTCATAAATTTTCAACAAAATCTAACTATCAAATAGATAATCAGAAAACAACAAAACTGAATAAATACAATTATCAGCAATATTCAATTATCAATTAGATAATTAGAATACAGAAATCACAAAACAGCTATATCTAATTATCGATACGATGATTAGAAAACCGCAAAATCTAATTATCAAACAGAAAATTTAAAAACAATTCTTATCTCATCACCAAACGATAATCAGAATTCTCAAATCAACAATTATTCGATTATCAAAAACGATAATCAAATCAAAAAATATTCGATTATCAAAAACGATAATCAAATCAACAAAAATTCGATTATCAAAAACGATAATCAGATCAACAAATATTCGATTATCAAAAACGATAATCAAATCAACAAATATTCGATTATCAAAAACGATAATCAAATCAACAAATATTCGATTATCAAAAACGATAATCAAATCAAAAAATATTCGATTATCAAAAACGATAATCAAATCAACAAATATTCGATTATCAAAAACGATAATCAAATCTCAAATCAACAAATATTTAATTATCACAATCGATAATCAAATCTCAAATCAACAAATATTTAATTATCTCAAGCGATAATCAAATCTCAAATCAACAAATATTTAATTATCTCAAGCGATAATCAAATCAACAAATATCTAATTATCAAAAACGATAACCAGATACATCAAATATCTAATTATCAAAAACGATAATCAGAAACAACAAATATCTGATTATCAAAAACGATAATCAGAAACATCAAATATCTAATTATCAAAAACGATAATCAGAAACAACAAATATCTAATTATCAAAAACGATAATCAGAAACAACAAATGTCTAATTATCAAAAACATAATCAGAAACAACAAATATCCAATTATCAAAACGATAATCAGAAACATCAAATATCTAATTATCAAAAACGATAATCAGAAACATCAAATATCTAATTATCAAAAACGATAATCAGAAACAACAAATATCTAATTATCAAAAACGATAATCAGAAACAACAAATATCTAATTATCGAAAACGATAATCAGAAACATCAAATATCTAATTACCAAAAACGATAATAAAAAACAACAAATATCTAATAATCAAAAACGATAATCAGAAACATCAAATATCTAATTATCAAAAACGATAATCCGAAACATCAAATATCTAATTACCAAAAACGATAATCAGAAATATCAAATATCTAATTACCTGCAGATAATTAGATTCAACAAATATCTAGAAATCAATTAAGATACTCTAGAAAATCAACATAAAAGGTTGGATCGATCCCATCAGATGGCGAGTTTTTAAGCTACGCCGCACGTGCATCTCAGAGTGGCCGAAGCCTACCAAGTACTCAACATAATTTTTGGCACCCATCAGATTGACCCGAAGGTCCGCAGAGTGACCCGAAGATCTGGTACTGGTATTGACCCGCAAGTCCACAGAGTGGCCCGAAGGCCCAACAAATGACCCGGAGGTCCAGCAGAGTGGCCCGAAAGCCCAACAAATGACCCGAAGGTCCAACATATGACCCGAAGGTCCATCAGAGTGGCTCGAAAGCCAAATAAAATCATCAGAATCATCAAAACAGGAGATATTTCAATTAACGAGTCCGGAATTAACCAAAATAGCAAACGCACATGTCCCATAACCACGAGTTTTACTAAAGCATTTAATTCTCTTCATCCTTTCCTTGAAAGTGCAAAATTGTGTATTCTAAAAAAATAACATTTCACATTCTCAAACGGACAAGTCCGGAATTAAGCGAATCAGTAAAACAAAGGGGTCATAGTCCTCGATTTTGCTAAAACGTTTAAATCGCTTTCTCATTCTTTTGAAAACTCAAACTGCAAAACTTCTGAAAACAATTTCATTTATTTTATAAAAGTAATAATTTACATTCTCAAACGAACAAGTCCGGAATTAAGCGAATCAGTAAAAGAAAGGGGTCATAGTCCTCAATTTTGCTGAAACGTTTAAATCGCTTCCTCATTCTTGTGAAAGGGTAAACTATAAAAATTTTGGAAAACAATTTTATTTTTAAAATGATTTGTAAATCCGTGATAAAAACAGCAACATTAATGATAATTTCAACAAGGAAATTGCACTTCTCAAAACGCCGTAGAAACGGATCTCAAAATCAGCATTGCGTGATAACTGCTTGAAAATCCACTTTAAAATATGACGGATACTGAAGTCAAAGCAACAGTAATTTTTAAACGTCAAAATGTCATCAAAATAATTTGCATCAAAATATAATATCAGGGAATTTCCATTCATCAAAATGTCAACAAACACCGTGATTCAAAAATCTAGCACCGGTGTGAAAATCCCGTTTTAAAAATAACGGCAACGAAATACGTTTCATAACCAAGCATCGGTTCAATGTAAAATTAATGTAGTAATGTGCAACTCATGTTTGCACACACACTACCAAATAAACAAAGAAAGCATTCTATTATATCTTCAATTAAGATATTTTAAAATAGCTAAAATCTAATCAAATATGATTAGCACCACAGAAAACCAGCAAGAATTTCAACAAATCAAACCACTGGTTAAACAGCATAATGAAATTAAATTCATTTTCATATTTCGATTTTTAAATCAAAATAACTATCAGCTGTACTCAGCGAAGCAGTCTCACTGTTTTCGCTGCGCACTCTGATAAACAAAACACAATTCACTTTTATTTTTAAATACTGATATTTAAAAATTTCATCAAAATTTCAAAACTTAAGTTTTGACTCAAAGCACAATAAAACATCGACTGATAGTTGTAACACATGTTCCATCTAAGTTATGTTTTATATTATGTCCATAAACCCCAAGCTCTGATACCAACTGTGACGCCCACCTCTATGCTCGCAATAACAAAGGGTATTAAAAGAAATACTGTCTGTTATTACGAAGAATAAGGCTGGATAGGAGCGGTCATCCGTAGTTAGGCCTTACATTAGTATTGGTTATTGCGATAGGAGTGTATACATTTTTAATTTTTCATCACTTATTTATTTACTCCCATCGACATACCCAATTCCAATATAAAACGAACTACGATGGTTCATAATAGTTTAGGACAATAAATATAATAATAACACAGATAATATAAATGCGGAACACAGATAAAACAGAAAGTCTCATATATATAATAACTGATGTCAGTTACAATATATGTGATACAATACATATGATACAACTACAACTGTCGACTCTGGAAGTTACATATACAAATACATTATCGTAAATAATATACACGAATATACAACATCCTATACTAAGACAACGACTACTCCAAAAAGTAAGAAAAGACTTCATAGCTCTAGCAGCAACCCAAAGTAAGATATCAACAACCTGTAAATACTCGGTCTGACCCGAGTATTAAATTCAAAAGAAAATAATACACGGGTCAGTCTAATTCAAACTCAGTTATTAATGCACAGAAGCAATAATAATTAAATAATCAAATAGACTACATTCACAATAAATTTACCCATCCGATTCTTAAATAAAGAAATTGGATAACGGTAAATATAACACATAATGGTGTTAAACAATAAATCAACAAATTCAACCAAATCAGAATACAATTCAGAATATTGAATTGAATAAAAAAACAGTCGATTGAAATATCAATTAAAATATTAATTCGAGTAGGGCTGTAGTACACGCACGCGTGCACTGCCTCGCCACTACAACATATGGAATGTGAAAAAGATCAATAAATCAAAACAAGATAGAATATCATAAAAGCCATACCGTGTGGCTGCAGTTCACGCTTGCGTGCACTGCCTTGCCACTACAGTGATAATGTACCCAAAAACTCAATTCCGCGTGGCTGCAGTTCACGCTTGCGTGCACTACCTTGTCACTACAGTAATGATGTACACAATGAAAATTCACAAACGAGCCCAAGGTCAAACCCGAGCATTTAGCTGGGTTCAACACAATATACAAATCAATGTACACGTCGCAATACAACAATGTTCAGACCACATACTATCAATATGGCCGAACAGAGACTCCAAGCATACAAGAAGATATGCCCAGATCTGAAACCAAGGATGGCCAGAAACAACTACAAGCAGATGCAAACTGACCAACAGGCGATTTGAATATACTTAAACACTACAGGTATGAAGACCACAAAGGCAATGCATTAGTTCAACTCAAGAGCAACACAACACAAGTGTACATAAGCAACAATGCACTGTACATCAAGCGATACAAACATCACAAGTGTACAGCTCAAATGCAAATTATATCATACATGATACAGTGACATTATGGATGCAAGCAAATACATGGGTATAGGTCAGTAAAAACCCAAGTCAAAGCCCGAAGTTCAGCAGCAGTTTTGCAAGTGACAAAAGTCAACATCAATGCATATGAATGATTCATCTGACTCAATGCAAAAACATTGAAACCAGACAACATAGGTGTGAAGGCAATGTACATGAATAATACATCTCTGGTGATGCAGTAGAAAATGGAAATAGTACAGCAGCCTCGACACCAAAGAGGTCAATATGCATCAATACCAACTCAATGCCGCAGTGTGAATATCACCATAAAAAAGGCAATATCGCAGACAAATGAAAGTCAAACTTATATATCAAAGTGCAGACACATGAACAATTGCCATGATGAATACACAGTCTCATGTGAATGCAAAAACATCAATGGATTTCGTGTGTACAAAGTAGGCAGTGAAAATTACTCAACTGAGGATGCCGATACAAAATGATCAAGTGCAACTGGAAACAACAAAAGTGCTAATTACAACTTCAAGTAAAGCCAGTGCACAACGAATAAGCAATCTGCCTCGAATGGTACAAGTTAAAAACTACAAGTGAAAGCAACAGGATGGAAGCAGTGTGCAAACTACAGGTCAAAACAGGTTATAGTGCAATATGATCAGAAAAGGTCAAAGCTGAGACAGGGATGAACTCGAGATCATCTATATATAATGAAGACTATACTTGAAGCTAGAAGAAATATAAATGCAGACCCAAGCATCAGCATTTTCAAATGAAATCAAGTATAGGCAAAAATGAAAACCAAATGGACAAACAAATGCCACAGTGAATCGTCAAAACAAAAATCAAAGCCGAAGCTTAGTATTGTCAACCAAACCAAAGTCCACAAAATTAAGTGACCGAAGTCAATGCAAAGCCAGCCGTGGTTATGAACCCAACATGCCCGTAGTTCATTATAGAAAGCAAGGCCGAAGCCAACAACGCAAATAAAAATCAAGGGATTAGCAAATTCACATATTCGAACACAAGCAAGAAAATATAAAAGCAAAACCCTAAATTAATTTTCACCTCGAATCAATAACGAGACAAATCGAACTACCGAGACAATATGCTAAGTATGAATTGAGATGTGAGTGAGAGAATCACTCACCTTATCGACAAATAGAAGCAGCCGAGAGCCAAGCTAAAAGGAGACGAACAATAGAGGTCGGCGTCTTCGTATTTTCTCAAGCCCTAACTTCGAAAAGAAGAACAAACGAAAGGAATGGCCGCCATTTATTTTCTCTTCGTTTATTATTGCTTAGGGTTAAAAAATGAAAGGTGAATCGAGAAATGAGGGGGGGGGGGGAGGGGAAACGGGTTTGTGATTGAAGAATGCAGGAACGGTATTCCCCTATTTGATAATTATCACGGCCCAACATTAAAAAGGAAACCTAGGTTACAATTTTATTTAAAGCCCACTTGCTCTTAACAACAATTTTTTTCAAAAGAATTTTAAGTCGATTTAAAAACTCCAATAGCAATTAACAAACGATATTAATCATCCAATGACGATGATCAATCGATACGAAACCCCGGGTTGTTACAATTCAGAAAAGACAAACAGATGCACTCCCAAACTACTTCCGCTGTATAACACTGATCTGGAGTAGATGAAAATGCTGATGATGAACACGAGCACAGGCTGGACAACACATCCCAGAAATATGGTTCAACAGATCCATAAAAGAAAAACTCAGAAGTTCCACTAAATTCCAAGCTGCTTCACCAAACTTTCTCTCTAGGAACCATCCTTCTACTAAGCTTAACCACCGGTATCACTCATGGAATCCTAGTCGATACAAAACTCAATCTCCAGATGCTAAGGCAAACCTCGACTTCCCTGAAGATATCCGAAAAAATCTCCAATAACTCAAAAGAACACTTAATTATCGCAAGTCACTTTTGCGATCAACCTAGAATAATATCCCAAAGATACTATTCTCTCTTTACCAATCAGAACAGCTTATGCTTATCTAGCCAATCCATTGAAGAAATGGATCTACTCTATTGCTTCTGAACTTCACCTCTAGCAAACTGCTTAGCCAAAATACATTCATGCTGGCACATAGAACACTCTGAGCTGCACCGCTGACCCAAATGCCCAAGACTTCCTAATCCAAAGCTCTTCGAGAAACTCGGACCTCAAACCAAACAAACCCCTGCTGAACTCAGCCACATCCCTGATGCAGACATACTTCCTTAAGCTTGTTCCAAAGAAACATCTTCAGAAACATCCATAGTCACTGCGTCTCATCATACAACTACTACTTCTTGAGGTTGTCAACATACCGTCTCTCGCTTCTGCTCAGCCGACAGATCCAAATTCTACTCATCCAAACTTGCACCTCAAAGATAGACTCCGATCCTTAACAGGTTCCTTCGGAGATCGATGAAATCCTTTCACCACATCAAAGCTTACTTGAGACGGTATTGGGCCTACAGTCGCGATAGATACACTTCCAATCTCAACATTCAGACTCCTACCATTGGTAGTCGTGCTACACACACCACTACCCCATCTACCTTTAGAAATCGTATTGGAAAACCCGAATAGGTAACCCAACAAATAGGTAGAAATAGAATATAAATATATTCAAAATTACAAATACGCTCTCTCAAGAAAGAAATCACTCCAAAGCCTAGGTAGTCAATCACTCCAAAGCTAACCTGAATCCCTTGGCTACTCATAAAAATTTGAGTACCCTAGAGTTAAAGAAAAAAAAAACAAACTCCGGGTCAGACATGGGTCTGATGTGAGTAACTGGTTAAAGTTGCTTAACTTTAGAAAAACCTTTGAAAACAAAGGTATCACGTAAGACTCTCCACACATAAACATGGGTAAGTTTTTACCTTATGCCAACCGAAACATTTGCTAGGAAATCCAGTGTTATTATAATAGGGTCTAGGATTTTCAAGTAAAATACAGAAATATGTGGAATGCTTACATCTCACGTTCCAACATAGTTGCGCATAACTAAAACGTACGACACTTATTGTAGTTTGGATTCCATACAATGGCAGAGCTACTAGGGTATCGTCCGTCACAGTACGGGGACTAGATCACCGTACCGAGGATCCATCCTAAATCCCCTGCAACACAAGGCCGGAACCATCCCTTTCTGGATAGTCCCGAACAAGACAACCCCGCAGTTGGCCGCGAACCAACCGCCCACACAGCCCAATAGAAAGGGACTTATAGACAGGGGAAAATCTTATCCTTTGAGCGCGACCCACTTAGCCTTATTGTACCTCCCTTGTTTTAGCCATTCTCGGTTGATGAGGATTGAGGCTACGATTACCTTTATGAAACACATATTTTAGCATGCTCACCATCCACCTAACGATGTTATGATAGCATTCAATCCTTACAAGTTCGTTCCAGGTTCAAACAAAACCGAAGGCATTATCTCGTTACACTCATTTTGGAATCACCCTTAGAGTTAACGACAATAACCCTTGCACTGTGAATCTTCATCTTCACTTGAGATTCATGACCTATCGTTAATTTGATCGATGTGGTTTTCGGATATCCAAATCTGGAAACCCGATTCTAGTCTCATCGAAATCCAAAACGTATCTTTTAGGTCCAAGTTGTTTTAAAGTAAAATAATTCAGATAGATAATTTACAATATCACAGTAGATAATCCATATTATCATCACAAATAGATAATTCACATTATCATCACAAATAGATAATTCACATTATCATCACACTTCAACCAAACATCCATATCACATAGCAACACTTATCTTATACCTGAGAACTCAAATCATTCAAGGCAATCAATATCATCCATCCATATATAAGCATGGATTAATTAATCACACTATCTCTGTAACGACCCGTAAATTTAACTGGTTTGAATAACGTTACTAATTGAATTTTTGAAATTTTAAATGATAAAATTTTGAAATATAAATTTGATATTTGGAATATGTCTAGTTAAATATAGCAACCGGTTAATTTCCGTCCAAAAATACGAAAGTTTATTCCACGCGTAAATTTACTTCAATCTAATCAGTTAAAAAGCAATGAAAATAAAACGTTCCCAAAACCAAAATATTTTTTCATAGAAAAATTCTAAACCATCTTTTGAGCAAGATGTCAATTTGTCGTTTTTCCAAATTCGGACATCTTTGGCTCCGTCGATCTTATTTTCTGCGATTTTCTTGCATTTTCCGCTAGTATAAAAATTCAAATTTTTATAATTCAATCGTACCACTGATATTTGTGTACCATTTTAATCGTCTCATTGTACTGATCTAAATGATATATTCAATTGTAAAATTCGGAGTCCGATGTGCGGTGCAAGTTTATAAAACAAATTCCGTGTCGGTATCCTTATTTGTGCCGTTGAATTTCCATCTGTCCTTTCATTTCATCCATGAGAAGCGGTTAGCTAGTAGCATTTAATAATTGTTGAATTCAATATTGACTCTTTTATTCTCATTGATTTTGATAAATATAATGTGGTACGTATTACTTTGTTCCACTTTCGGTTCATATTCTTCTCTGAACACTTTTAGACACGTTCTTCCTCCTCCCCTATCTTCATTGTCTAAATCTTGTTGTACCAAAGCAAACCATCCCATTTCTTTTGTTTAAACATGTGTACATAATTGAGTATATGTGAATCAAGCCTGTAGCACATTCTTCAACGTTTGCTTCCACCTGCTATCATTTCCCATGCAAGGCCACCACTCCGTCCTCACCTTGTAGCGCCTCACCGTGAGTCGTTATCACCAACCCCGAGTCGCTGATCCAACCACCTTGTCTCCGCCCATGCTCGGCCCACCACCGCTACACGCAAGCATCACCCAACCCGACCCTGCTGAGCTTCAACCCATCAACAACAGCCGCATTCTCTCCAACTTTTCTCCGCGCCCCTCCCGTACGCAGATCCGCCGCTGCCTGTCCCCACCATGCCAACCGAGAGCGCCGGTCCCTTCCTCGTGTGACTGGCCATCGCTTATCCTCCTGTGCTTTCCTTTCTCAGTGACGTGAACTACACACTTCGCCACATGTTTTACATAGGTAGTGTGATATATGTTATTTATATTTACTTGAGTATGGTTTTAATTTTATGTAGATCCAGATAGTTATATATGTATTCTCTTGTCTATATGCGTGCATATATATGTGATGATAGTAATTTATCCTCATAATGATAGAGTAAGTTATATTATTTACTTTGTATATTATTTTATATAAACTCGTACATACCTATTTTAATATATCGTATATAAACATGTTCCACAAGGATGGTGCGCTTACTGTGTGTAATATTATTTGTACTGTATTATGCTAAATCATAATATAATGTATTATATTATACTATTTTTCATTTATTACAAGTTACAGCCTGATGTTCCATTGTTGTATTAAAGCATAAGTTATATACAACTTACTGTGACATTTGTTATAATAAATCCTTTAACAAGTGCTGAGATTTTGGGAAACTGTTTATATGCATACAATAGGTTAGGGATATTTGAAAAGGTTTTTTTTATGTTGAGGTTTTATATAAAGGATATTATATTAATTATAGTATACGTTACTGTACGTCGACTTTCAGTATTTTACATTATGAAAATACTATATATATGACATTGTAAATAAATTTTTTTTAGTACTGATATAAATTGTATGCGTGAGTTATAAATGGTTTATAGCCGATGAATATATAAGTGTTATGGGTATGCATATATTTGTTTTGATTCCTGTTTGTTTACTAAATCATTTGTTGTATATATGAGAAATTATAAAAGTATAGATATTTTTCAAAGCTCTTGCATATCAGTTATGGAATCTGGTATATAAGTTACTGTACATATGCATATAACCTGTTTATCTATTTTAAGTTGATAAATTTGTTGTAGCATTTTATTTTCAGAAGTTATATATAAATTTGGGTAAGTCTGTATACAAAGTGTCATGTGTGAAATGCTAAACAAGTTAGATATATTCTTCTAGTATGGATATAAGTTATATGAGTGCTACATAACAAGTTGTCTTAAGCTGTATAAGTTATTGTTATGTTGTATTTATATATCAAGGCTACTATATTTTGATAAGTGGTATTTTGATATGCTGTATTGAACATACACATTATATATGTAAGTATTTTGTATTTAAATAAGTGTGTATATATATATATATGAATTTCAAAATATATTGTATATATGTTTGATTTTGTATATGGGTCCTAATTTAAACTATGATCTTTGAAAACCGTATATATATTTAATTTAATATATGTTTAAGTTGGAGTATGATTTTTTATTTTTTTTTATTTTATGAATTGTTATATATGGGGGTATATATGGATTCAATTATACCATTCATTGTTATCGACACTATTCTGATAGTTCTCATCGTTTCCCATTTATCAACTCTGTCCGTCGTGTCTGTTTTCTTCACCAAATCACGCCCATCTAGCGATGCTTTGGAATCCGTAGCTCATTTCTTTGTCTATCCTCTCTAGCCTTGAAAGGTGAGCAATCACTCACGATTAATGTTCTTTTATTTATTAATTTTTGATTTCAAGTGAAACGACAAATTGAAATATGCTGCTGTTAGTTATTTACACTGTTATATATGCTATTACCTGCATTTGTTCACCTATGACGTCTGACACCATTATCTGTTAATTATTTATGCGATGATAATCCATTTTGGTTGATAATTGATTGATTGATTGTCGTTTATATTGGATGTAAATTGTAATGTGTAAGTGATAAATATTATGCAGTTGAATTTGACGTAGGATAGTTTAAAAATGTGAATCAACATATGTGTTGAATTTGATTAGTTAATTTGAATAATCTGACCCCTTTTAATTGTTAAGTCAATCGACATGTGGAATTTGATAAATCACACTTTGAACCTTGAACGTATATTGGATAAATTGTTGTAGAATTGAAATTGAACGACAAGTGAAAAACTGTAATATAGTAATCTTTAATCTACATGAAATGATAGTGTAGATTCTAGAAGTAATTATATTAATTCGCACAAACAACAATGTGAATTAATACGATTATTTCGGGATTATTTGAATTGATTATTGGATTGTGTTTGATTGTTGTTATTGCTTGTTTATTTACTTTGACACCATCCCATTTATCACACTGCAAGTTCCCTTTGTTATGTTTTGATTTTTTTGAATTGGAATTGGAATCGGGTTGAAATGATAAATACCCAAAATGAACTTGACTTAGGATAGAGAATTAAATAAACCCGATTGGTCAATAATTTGATTTGAAATAAAATAAAGATTTTATTTGAATAATAAGGTTTTGAAATAAAAAATTGGACGTAAATTTTGATTAAAGGAAATTGTTAATATTGGAATTTGAAACAAAATATTAATGTAATAAATGATGAAGAGCGTTGGTTGAAATGAATTATTTGACGATAAAATTTGGAATTATTCATTGAATTAAGTTTGAAATGATTTAATAATTAAGTCGAACTTATAATTAAGTTTGAAATTTTAAGTTTTGAAATTATTAATAATTAAGATTGAAATTATTTAGTAATTGAAAAAGATTGAATTATCCGATAATTGAATAAAAATTGAATTCTTTGATAAGAGAAATTGAACTTTTGAATAAGTGAATTCGAACTTCGTTAATAAATGAAATTGGGTTTCTTATTTAATTAAGTTTGGAAAATTTAAGTAAGTGAATAAATCAAATTGAATTTCTTTAACAAGAAATAAAATGCGTTTTATTGTTATAACTGTAAGACTTGTAATTTAAAGAATTGATTTGACGAATCTAATTGAATTTAATGTGTTAGTTGATATAATGAGGTTGAACTTAAGTAATTGATTTAATGAATTGGAAATTTAATGGAAACTGTTTGAATGATAAACTAACTTAACGAATGTTGAATGAAATCGATTAATGAATTGAAATTGATTTTGAATGTTAAATTAAATTAATTTAAATGTTTTCGGAATGAACTAATATACGAACTTGAATCAATATTTGAATTGTTTTAAATAAAAATTGAAATTGAATTGTAAGACTTTGAAATGGTTATTTGGAATTTTTGAATCGTAAACTTTGGAAATTGTTTGTAAAAGACAAATGAAATGTGGGTTTACGAATTGAAATTGAAATTGAATTTGATTTGGGTTTTGAAATTTGTTAAATGACCAATCGGTGTAATAATTACGAAAGTTATTAAAGAGACCGGAATCGGTTATGGATATACTCTCTATCTAAATCGAAAACCACTTTAATAACTTTACGCGGAGTGGTGATCCAGAATGAAGTGGTTAGAATGATGCACGTGATGACTGAAGAAAGAGAACGATAATGGATAGCCTTGACACTTGTGTCAAATTGGAAATGACTAAAATCAGGAGCCGTGCCGGGCCAAATGGGGTTAGCCACCTCGAGCGAACACACTTCTTCGTAACTACTACTCATTACTTGTGATTGATTGGTGCACCCTCGGAATTTCAGGAGTGTTGTTTCGCGGTGTTGCGATCGCTGCGGCGATGCGTTCTCACCAGTCCGGATCAGGAAAATGGTAGTTTCACTACCTTGGGTATTGCCTCATGTGCCTTGTCATACTTGTATCCCATATTCGCGACCACTACGAATTTGCTTTGTGTTATACCTATGGAGTACTCCCTGATATCCCACCAGTTTACGGTGGAGTTTATAGTGCTGTATAGACTATGATGCTTATAAAAATGTGTTAAGGGGGATAATGGTTACACCTTAACACTATTTTGATAATTTATATTACTGATAGACATTATCTATTTAGCGTACATTACTACATAGTAGATAGTTTAACGGATCCTGAGAAGATGGTGATTCCAACATCCTTTGAGTTACTTGTATTTCGATTGTTATTTCACTTGAGTTGGATTTATTGATATAAGACTGTTAACCTGACTCGAGTGCTTGTGTTTTGCTTTACGCTCGGGTCAGACTGAGTGGCTCAGCTTTCGAGACTCACCTTTGGAGTTGGAGCTTTGCTTGAAGATCCAGCCATATATTCCACTTTCAGTATTCGATGATTCCAGTGATGTATTCTGATTTGTATTTGATGTATCGTATTTCCCTTCTGTTGTAAACTCTGATGTATCTTATATATTTATATAGTAGCTTCATGAACTACTATCTCTTTTACTTCCGCTGCATGTTATTACTCTGTGTCTGTGATTCTGTGATTATTTATTTACTATATATCTGAGTTTTGCCAAATTTTAAATTAACAATTCGGTATTTTAAATTATTCAAGTCCGACATGTGCGGGTGCGAATAGTCCAAAATAGCGGGTCGTTACAGTTGGTATCAGAGCTTTTGGTAGCTCTAGGCAAAACTCAGCATATGGGGTAAATGTATTTACAAAATCACTCTCATTCGAGTTTCAATCTCTTCCTTTTGACTCAATTTCTTTAAATTTTGGAGCGTTCCCTACGGTTCCAAAAATTCATTCTTGTCCCTCACCATTCGTCTTCTTTCAATTCTAGAGCATCCCATAACTTCACTTCGAATGACCCTTATAATGAATCGGGGGTCTCGCCAATCTTCGAATTATTTGTAAATAGGTGAAACTCCTTTACAATAAATATTGATTTACCGGAGATTTCTGTATCCTCGGTTTACGATGTTATCTATTTCCTGCTATGTTTGAATTCTAATTCTCAAGATCGGATGTTGATTTACCTCGGAATTCAGCATCGATCATATTCTTGAAGTTACGATTGACCCGGTTAAGGTTGCCCGTGAATTAAATAAGCTTATCCATCTCCTGATTCGATTAATTGAATTATCTTTTCTTCTGTTTCAAACCTATTTTCGAATCCAAATTCTCATTGATTTGATTTCCATCAAAATTTAAATCTCTATCATTAATTTGAAATCCATCCTTGTATCGTCGAGCGAGAAAGTGTAGATGGCATTAATATAAAAATGTTTTATATATCGTGTTGTTTGAGTTGTTTATGTTGATTTGGGTTTCCGATCGATTCGTCTGATCAACGCTATCGATAGGATTTCCAAAACACTTGAACAGAGCAAACTGACACGATATTGTTTTCAAATTTGGTAAATAAACTAAATTTTGTATGATTATATTATGTATAAGTATAAATTTTTCCGAAACTAAAATGTTAATGAATCCGTTGTTGAAAATTTAATTCTCATTTATTGATTTATAAATCATTGACTATTTTATAATATAAATAAATGAAATTATAAAATTTAGCTGTAATTTGATTTGGAATTTGAAGTGAATTTAAATTGAAATCTGAGAATTTAATTTCCGGTGATTTCAAACTTTGATTTGGAAGTTTTAAAGTGTATAGTATTTAAAATATTTTCAAATAAAAATCATTCCAAGGAAATTTTAGATGTTTTAAATCGGTGCTCTTCTCTTTATCGTTGGAAAATAATTTCGATGATGATGGCCGCATCATCGACATTTATTTTCGAGTTTCGAAGTGGAGAGACCAATCATAACTTTGCTACTGTTTTGATTTGGAAATTTAATCGATTTAAATTTCTCAAGTATGATTTGATTTATATGTATATAGGTATACTATTTTAAATTTAGTTTGATTTGATATATATAGCATATACATAAATTACCTCAAATGGTTTGAAGGGAAATCGAAAATTTAAAGTCTTAAATTTATGATTAAAGATGATTTCAAAATTTTAAATTGAGGCAAAGATTTTGAATAAATATTAAATTGAAATAATTGAATTATAAAATTTATTTGGATAATACTCAATTGCATTATTTATAACTTACCTAAACTTTCAAAAGTCAACTATGTAATTGAATATTATATAATATAAAATGATATCAAAGGAAATTTTAAATAAATTGGGGTAGTTATAATAAATGTAAATATACTTAATATATATGTGATAGGATATATTATGTAGAATAAATTTAATAATAATTTGGAATAAAGAAGAATTAAATTTGTCGAATAAATTATGATTATAATAAATGACTAATCAAATTTGTGATCTTTGAAATTGTTAATTCAAGGAAATTGGATAATGTATAATATAAGTTGTCTTCATAAATAAATTGTGAGTGCGTATAATAAATGTTATTCATTTAAATTTTAACTATAAATGTTTATGGAGATAAATAGAATAATAAGTTAATTGAGTAATAGATGTGATTAATAAAATAAATTTTGTTTCGAAAGTTAATAAAATTAAATTTAAATCAACTTAATGAGATATCTTGAATTAATTGAGTTTAAATTGAAATTCATTTGAAAGAAACCTTTTGTAACTAACATTAATGAATGTGAAATCAAACCAATTTAATGAAAACCTTGAATAAAAACTGTTGAATATAGAATTTATCTAAATTGGAAATTATATGGTTTAAATTAATTATTTATAATGTAATTCAAGTTTATTCTCTTTTGATTGTTTCTATTCTCCTACTTCCTTCCTTTTCGGGGACGAAAAGTTTTGAGTGGGGGAGAATGTAACAACCCGTAAATTTAACCGGTTTTAATAACGTTACTAATTGAATTTTTGAAATTTTAAACGATAAAATTTTGAAATATAAATTTGATATTTGGAATATGTCTAGTTAAATATAGAAACCGGTTAATTTCCGTCCAAAAATACGAAAGTTTATTCCGCGCGTAAATTTACTTCAATCTAATCAGTTAAAAAAGCGATGAAAATAAAACGTTTTCAAAACCAAAATATTTTTTCATAGAAAAATTCTAAACCATCTTCTGAGCAAGATGGCAGTTTGTCGTTTTTCCAAATTCGGACATCTTTGGCTCCGTCGATCTTATTTTCTACGATTTTCTTGCATTTTCCGCTAGTACAAAAATTCAAATTTTTATAATTCAATCGTACCACTGATATTTGTATACCATTTTAATCGTCTTATTGTACTGATCTAAATGGTATATTCGATTGTAAAATTCGGAGTCCGATGTGCGGTGCAAGTTTATAAAACAAATTCCGTGTCGGTATCCTTATTTGTGCCGTTGAATTTCCATCTGTCCTTTCATTTCATCCATGAGAAGCGGTTAGCTAGTAGCATTTAATAATTGTTGAATTCAATATTGACTCCTTTTATTCTCATTGATTTTGATAAATATAATGTGGTACATATTACTTTGTTCCACTTTCGGTTCATATTCTTCTCTGAACACTTTTAGACACGTTCTTCCTCCTCCCCTATCTTCATTGTCTAAATCTTGTTGTACCAAAGCAAACCATCTCATTTCTTTTGTTTAAACATGTGTACATAATTGAGTATATGTGAATCAAGCCTGTAGCCACATTCTTCAACGTTTGCTTCCACCTGCTATCATTTCCCATGCAAGGCCACCACTCCGTCCTCACCTTGTAGCGCCTCACCGTGAGTCGTTATCACCAACCCCGAGTCGCTGATCCAACCACCTTGTCTCCGCCCATGCTCGGCCCACCACCACTACACGCAAGCATCACCCAACCCGACCCTGCTGAGCTTCAACCCACCAACAACAGCCGCCTTCTCTCCAACTTTTCCCCGCGCCCCTCCCGGACGCAGATCCGCCGCTGCCTGTCCCTACCATTCCAGCCGAGAGCGCCGGTCCGTTCCTCGTGGGACTAGCCAGCGCTTATCTTCCTGTGCTTTCCTTTCTCAGTGACGTGAACTACACACTTCGCCACATGTTTTACATAGGTAGTGTGATATATGTTATTTATATTTACTTGAGTATGGTTTTAATTTTATGTAGATCCAGATAGTTATATATGTATTCTCTTGGCTATATGCGTGCATATATATGTGATGATAGTAATTTATCCTCATAATGACAGAGTAAGTTATATTGTTTACTTTGTATATTATTTTATATAAACTCGTACATACCTATTTTCATATATCGTATATAAACATGTTCCACAAGGATGGTGCGTTTACTGTGTGTAATATTATTTGTACTGTATTATGCTAAATCATAATATAATGTATTATATTATACTATTTTTCATTTATTACAAGCTACAGCCTGATGTTCCATTGTTGTATTAAAGCATATGTTATATACAACTTACTGTGACATTTGTTATAATAAATCCTTTAACAAGTGCTGAGATTTTGGGAAACTTTTTATACGCATACAATAGGTTAGGGATATTTGAAAAGGTTTTTTTTTATGTTGAGGTTTTATATAAAGGATATTATATTAATTATAGTATACGTTACTGTACGTCGACTTTCAGTATTTTACATTATGAAAATACTATATATATGACATTGTAAATAATTTTTTTTAAGTACTGATATAAATTGTATGCGTGAGTTAAAAATGGTTTATAGCCGATGAATATATAAGTGTTATGGGTATGCATATATTTGTTTTGATTCCTGTTTGTTTACTAAATCATTTGTTGTATATATGAGAAATTATAAAAGTATAGATATTTTTCAAAGCTCTTGCATATCAGTTATGGAATATGGTATATAAGTTATGGTACATATGCATATAACCTGTTTGTCTATTTTAAGTTGATAAATTTGTTGTAGCATTTTATTTTCAGAAGTTATATATAAATTTGGGTAAGTCTGTATACAAAGTGTCATGTGTGAAATGCTAAACAAGTTAGATATATTCTTCTAGTATGGATATAAGTTATATGAGTGCTACATAACAAGTTGTCTTAAGCTGTATAAGTTATTGTTATGTTGTATTTATATATCAAGGTTACTATATTTTGATAAGTGGTATTTTGATATGCTGTATTGAACATACACATTATATATGTAAGTATTTTGTATTTAAATAAGTGTGTATATATATATATATATATATATATATATATATATATGAATTTCAAAATATATTGTATATGTTTCATTTTGTATATGGGTCCTAATTCAAACTATGATCTTTGAAAACCGAATATATATTTAATTTAACATATGTTTAAGTTGGATTATGATTTTTTTTATTTTTTTTTATTTTATGAATTGTTATATATGGGGGTATATATGGATTCACTTATACCATTCATTGTTATCGACACTGTTATGATAGTTCTCATCGTTTCCCATTTATCAGCTCTGTCCGTCATATCTGTTTTCTTCACCAAATCGCGCCCATCTAGCGATGCTTTGGAATCCGTAGCTCATTTCTTTGTCTATCCTCTCTAGCCTTGAAAGGTGAGCAATCACTCACGATTAATGTTCTTTTATTTATTAATTTTGATTTCAAGTGAAACGACAAATTGAAATATGCTGCTGTTAGTTATTTACACTGTTATATATGCTATTACCTGCATTTGTTCACCTATGACATCTGACACCATTATCTGTTAATTATTTATGCGATGATAATCCATTTTGGTTGATAATTGATTGATTGATTGTCGTTTATATTGGATGTAAATTGTAATGTATAAGTGATAAATATTATGCAGTTTAATTTGACGTAGGATAGTTTAAAAATGTGAATCAACATATGTGTTGAATTTGATTAGTTAATTTGAATAATCTGACCCCTTTTAATTGTTAAGTTAATCGACATGTGGAATTTAATAAATCACACTTTGAACCTTGAACGTATATTGGATAAATTGTTGTAGAATTGAAATTGAACGACAAGTGAAAAACTGTAATGTAGTAATCTTTAATCTACATGAAATGATAGTGTAGATTCTAGAAATAATTATATTAATTCGCACAAACAACAATGTGAATTAATACGATTATTTCGGGATTATTTGAATTGATTATTGGATTGTGTTTGATTGTTTTTATTGCTTGTTTATTTACTTTGACACCATCCCAGTTATCACACTGCAAGTTCCCTTTGTTATGTTTTGATTTTTTTGAATTGGAATTGGAATCGGGTTGAAATGATAAATACCCAAAATGAACTTGACTTAGGATAGAGAATCAAATAAACCCGATTGGTCAATAATTTGATTTGAAATAAAATAAAGATTTTATTTGAATAATAAGGTTTTGAAATAAAAAATCGGACGTAAATTTTGATTAAAGGAAATTGTTAATATTGGAATTTGAAACAAAATATTAATGTAATAAATGATGAAGAGCGTTGATTGAAATGAATTATTTGATGATAAAATTTGGAATTATTCATTGAATTAAGTTTGAAATGATTTAATAATTAAGTCAAATTTATAATTAAGTTTGAAATTTTAAGTTTTGAAATTATTAATAATTAAGATTGAAATTATTTAATAATTGAAAAAGATTGAATTATTCGATAATTGAATAAAAATTGAATTCTTTGATAAGAGAAATTGAACTTTTGAATAAGTGAATTCGAACTTCGTTAATAAATGAAATTGGGTTTCTTACTTAATTAAGTTTGGAAAATTTAAGTAAGTGAATAAATCAAATTGAATTTCTTTAACAAGAAATAAAATGCGTTTTATTGTAATAACTGTAAGACTTGTAATTTAAAGAATTGATTTGACGAATCTAATTGAATTTAATGTGTTAGTTGATATAATGAGGTTGAACTTAAGTAATTGATTTAATAAATTGGAAATTTAATGGAAACTGTTTGAATGATAAACTAACTTAACGAATATTGAATGAAATCGATTAATGAATTGAAATTGATTTTGAATGTTAAATTAAATTAATTTAAATGTTTTCGGAATGAACTAATATACGAACTTGAATCAATATTTGAATTGTTTTAAATAAAAATTGAAATTGAATTGTAAGACTTTGAAATGGTTATTTGGAATTTTTGAAACGTAAACTTTGGAAATTGTTAGTAAAAGACAAATGAAATGTGGGTTTACGAATTGAAATTGAAATTGAATTTGATTTGGGTTTTGAAATTTGTTAAATGACCAATCGGTGTAATAATTACAAAAGTTATTAAAGAGACCGGAATCGGTTATGGATATACTCTCTATCTAAACCGAAAACCACTTTAATAACTATACGCGGAGTGATGATCTAGAATGAAGTGGTTGGAATGATGCACGTGATGACTGAAGAAAGAGAATGATAATGGATAGCCTTGACACTTATGTCAAATTGGAAATGACTAAAATCAGGAGCCGTGCCGGGCCAAATGGGGTTAGCCACCTCGAGCGAACACACTTCTTCGTAACTACTACTCATTACTTGTGATTGATTGGTGCACCCTCGGAATTTCAGGAGTGTTGTTTCGCGGTGTTGCGATCGTTGCGGCGATGCGTTCTCACCAGTCTGGATCAGGCAAACGGTAGTTTCACTACCTTGGGTATTGCCTCATGTGCCTTGTCATACTTGTATCCCATATTCGCGACCACTACGAATTTGCTTTGTGTTATACCTATGGAGTACTCTCTGATATCCCACCAGTTTACGGTGGAGTTTACAGTGCTGTATAGACTATGATGCTTATAAAAATGTGTTAAGGGGGATAATGGTAACACCTTAACACTATTTTGATACTTTATATTACTGATAGACATTATCTATTTAGCGTACATTACTACATAGTAGATAGTTTAACGGATCCTTAGAGGATGGTGATTCCAACATCCTTTGAGTTACTTGTATTTCGATTGTTATTTCACTTGAGTTGGATTTATTGATATAAGAATGTTAATCCTGACTCGAGCGTTTGTGTTTTGCATTACGCTCGGGTCAGACTGAGTGGCTCAGCTTTCGAGACTCACCTTTGGAGTTGGAGCTTTGCTTGAAGATCCAGCCATATATTCCGCTTTCAGTATTCGATGATTCCAGTGATGTATTCTGATTTGTATTTGATGTATCGTATATCCCTTCTGTTGTAAACTCTGATGTATCTTATATATTTATATAGTAGCTTCATGAACTACTATCTCTTTTACTTCCGCTGCATATTATTACTCCGTGTCTGTGATTCTGTGATTATTTATTTACTATATATCTGAGTTTTGCCAAATTTTAAATTAACAATTCGGTATTTTGAATTATTCAAGTCCGACATGTGCGGGTGCGAATAGTCCAAAATAGCTCGTTACAATCTCTAATTAATTTAAAATAAATTAAATTAATTACTCGCATATCTAATTAATTTGAAATAAATTAAATTAATTCTTTGCATCACATAAATCTTGCTTACATAATCATCAATTAATTACAAATCAATTAATTAATCACTATATAATCATTCATCTTAATTAATCATTCATGATTAATTATCCTTTAATTACATAAAGTAATTAGCCTTTAAATTATTACATAAATTATTTTTTCTAAACCAAATACAGTAATTAATTTTTAATTACTTCATTAATTAATTAACTATAATTAATTACATTAATCCTTAATTAATTACAATTAGTTAATCACTCTATAATCACTTATCAACGATTAATTAATCTTAATTAATCAACCCTTAATTACATCATTAATTATGTTAATTAATGATCCCTAATTACTTCTTTAGTTATTAATTACTCAATTTCAATTACATTAAGTAATTAATCTATAGTTAAACCACATTTATTAATCACTCATGATTAATCACATTTAGTAATTAACTACCCTTAATTACTTCATTACATAAATTAATTACTCCTTAATTAATTAACTTAATTAATCCCTTGATTAATTACACAAAGTAATTAAACTCAAATTACCTCCATTAATAAATCACCCTTCAACTAATTACATCCAGTAATTATCATTAATTACTTTACTAAATAATTGCATTACATTAATTACATTAAGTAATTACTTATCAAATCATCCATTGATTATTTTAAATTAATTAAACTTAATTAATTAACTTAAACAAATCAAATTTATTTAATTAATTACCTTGCGTAATTAATTCTTTTAATTACTTTCATTAAGTAATTATACTTAAACAGTTCCACAAATGATTATCCTTAATTAATTAATCTAATTAATTATTAAAATTAATCTCATTTATTAATCATTACATAATGCTTAGTTAATTATCTTCATTAACTATTAATAATTCTTTAATTACTTCTCTTAAGTAATTAAAGTTAAATTAATCATTATTAATTACAAATTAATTTATCTTTAATAACCATTTAATTAATCACTAATTATTTAATTAATTAGGTGCTTAAGTGTAACTTAATTAATCTTAATTACTTGATTAATTAATTCCTAGTCATTAATTAAAAATCTTAACTTATCTAATTAATGATCTTATTTTCAAATAAATTAACCTTAATTAATTAACTTAAACCTTAATTATTTAATTCAAACCCTTAATTACTCAATTAATTAATCCAAATCTTTAATTAATTAAATTAATTAATTATCCATTTTAATTACCTTAATAATTTAATGAATCACAAATCATCAAATCTTTATTAATTTTAAAATAAAAACATTTTTCTTATTATTGATTTAATTATCATTCACAAACACATTTGAAAACATCTTACTTTCAAATTTACTTTCAAATTTCATTTCAAATTTAAGATTTAAAATGAATACAAATTTAACTTTAACAAGTTTAAAAACAATTTAAAAATGTTTTTAAATCCCATTTTAAAGAAAAACTTACCTTATAAAAGAAATTTAAAAGAGTTTTAAACCAAATTCATTTTAAATTCAAATTATTTTAAATTACACTTTAAGCATTTTAAAGTTGTTAAAACATTTTATTTTTATAAAACTTTTTTTATTTAAAACTAGGATACAAAAGTTAATTTGAATCCCTACTTTAACACTTGATTTAAAACTATGTTTAAATCTTGCTTTTAATTTTTAAAATTCATTTTAAATTTTTAAAAAATCCTATCAGGTTTAAAACCTGAAACCACCCAAGTGACTCGAGACCAACCTTAAAAGCTTTGAGTCAAACATACCAAAACTTCGAGCCAAACACTCCATTAACTCGAGAAACTTGAGTACCTCATCTTCTTCCAAATCAAACTTCACCAGAGATGCACCGTGCACATGCACGGTGGCTCCGACCCCTTATGGTCACCACCACAACCTTCAGCAAAACGGCGATCATCCTCAAACCTTAATCCAACCACTCGAACATCGAAAATAACTTGCAATCAAAATCGAGCCTATTAACCTAAACTTGGAACCCAGACCGAACCTGGAAATCTCCTCGTACTCGTCTCTCCGATCACCGATGTGTCAGCACCTCCAGCCAAGCCTTCGTCAACGACCAAGTAATCAATTCCCATAGTCCTGTTAAACTCGATTATCCAGAGGGCTCGTGGAAAACAAATTCCCGACCAAGCCTAAAACTAGGTTTATAAACTTAAATCAACCGCCACCGCCACCTTAGTGATTTGCCATCACTTCTACCATTTCCCCCAAGTCTCTGACCACTCTTCTTCCTCTAGAAAGAACCACGACCTCCCAGACCACCGAGATCATTAGAAACCCCTAAAATACCAATTTCTGGTCAAACCAGAACTGCTCATTCATCACACCACTAAAACTTATGATTTTAGTTTCAAAAATCAAGTTTTAGTTTAAGTATTTGATTTATATTCCTGAATCCATGAATCATGGTAATTGAATTTTGACTTATTTTAAGTTGCTCTGTTGTTTTTATTTTCCAGAGACAATACTAAATTTATTTTAACTTAAATAAATTTTTAAACTTAAAACTATGATACAACAAACACATTTTGTTCAAGACTTTAGTCCTAACAAAGATTGGATCAAGAGCAAATGATTTTTGATTAGATCTATAGCTTGGAAACTAGAGTCAGGAAAAAAATCTAGATACACAACATGCACACACCAATATATTCATATATATACACACAGAAATTTATTTATAAATATACTCACAATACTTGTTTCCAGAGATGAACATGCAACAAAATCATATACTTAAACTTTTAAATAGTGATGTTACTCACCAATTTTAAGGATGAAGAACAGAGCCTCCAACTTGAAATAGCTTTTGAATCTTGTAAAACTGAAATGTCTTAGCTTCTTTGTTTTTGATTTAAAACTTTAGTTGCTTGCTATAGAAACTTACAGAGATGACTTCATTGATTTCCAAATTTTACTTGCTTCGATTATAAAACTTGAATTACGGTTTGCTTTTGATAAACTCAGGTTGAAGGTGAATGCAGGCAGGGTTTGTTCTTGCTTTTGAAAATGAGATTACAGGCTTTGAATGTTTTGATTAAAACTTAGGTTTGCTTGCTTTTGGTTTTGATTCTAGATTGAAGAAATGTAGATTTTTGATTTTGGTTTGAAGAGGATGGTTACTAATGTTGATTTTAGCATGATTTTCGGTTTTAGGAGTTTGATGACTGATTTTTGAATGTTGATTACCAGATTTTATTTTTGAGAAATGGTTTGAGTTTATTAGCTTTTGATTTTAGAAAGATAGAAAAAAAAGAGATGAAGGTGAGAAAGCATGCTTTTATAAGTTACAATGATTTATTTTAAAATAAAAGAAAAATTAAAAAAAAATATGACACTTGTCTAATATTACAACATTTGTCATATACGTTAATTTGGTAAATTACACATGTCACCATGGTTACTTAATACATTAACACTTATTATTTAAGTATTTAATACTTAATTTAAATGATAATAAAAGTTTTTACTTAATTTATGTATTCTTATGTAAATGTATATGTGCATTTCTTTTTAAAGAAAATGTAATAAAACAAATTATATATAAATAAAAGCTTATCTAAATATTTTAAAAATGTTTATTCTTTTGGATATCAAAATTAATCCAAATTCACATCTAACTTAAATTTAAAAATCCAATTTAAAGCCAACACATTCAATTTAAAAATAGCAATTCTATTGTCTTTAAAACCTATCTATATCTGTACCTTTATTAATATTATGTGAAAATAACACATTTATCAATTTTAAATAATTTATAAAAGAGATTATAAATTACTTATTACTTATCTTACTTAAATGAATTAATGTTTTATATGTAAATTGTATTTTAAACTTTCATACCTAACTACAAATCATATTTATCAAGTAATATTTAAAAAGAAAAGAAAATAAACCTTTTTATTAATTTGATATTTAAACTTAAGCTAAGATATAATTTTAAAGAAATAACATTTACCTTAAGTATTTAAAACCATATTTTTATTTATTAAATAACTTTGAAAAGTTATATATTAAATAAAATCATAATTCACAAATAATCAAAATGTATACTAGAATTTAAAAACAAGATTTTATTTATTTATTAAATTTCAAACCAAAGCTTATCTATTTACAATATATACATATACATGTATATATATACATTATAAATAGAAAACATTTTATTAGTTTTTAAAAAAAAGATAAAATTCACTAATTAAATATTTATTTAATTAGATTATTAAATTAAATTCAAATTTTATTAACAAAGATTATCAAATCAACTAAAATTTTAATATAGATTATTAAATTAATATTTCCTAAAATTCTGGGCCATCACACTATCTTAACTAACTATAATATTAATAATTTTAAAAAGAATAAAGATCATCCTAAATGATATATGATACTAGATCTAATCCTTTGATCACTCACCTGATTTCTTTGTTAAAATTGGATTGGCCACCCGACTCCTCTCATGCGAACTCTGATCTAGTGCTCTGGTTCGACCACTAAAATTTCCTCGCACGTCTAGAGTCACGCTTTGAAAATCTCCCAGCCACCTCAAGAATTCGACTCAAGGACACGCCTTTAAGAATCCAGTGAAAAACCCTTGCCTAACTGATGCATATCACTTAGAATCCCTACGCTCGAATTAATGATTACAAACTGATATGTGAATGGATTGGTCCATAGTAAATACCTCTTCAACGGATGGGATTAACACCACCACTTGATATTTACAAACGCCAAAAAACACATCTAACATGAATGACTCTATGCAAAATGTGTAAGTCACCTGCTTGGTGTTTTCTCATTACTGGGCATCCATCGAATCTTACTTGGAGCATATCTAAGTCACACTTCATCGTCCAATTCTAATCAACTCAAAAGCTCGTGCATCAAGTCCGAATGGTTGTGCTCTCGGTTGCTACACCATCTTCAACAACTACCATAGCTGATGGAAAGTCCGCGGGTGGTGAAACATCCCATGCGGTATCCGAATAGCCTTTGAACCCATCAGGCTACCCACATTACTCATCCACGGCTACTCACATATCATATTAGTTTATACTGATAGCCTGGATAGAAATGCCTCGGCAATTAGTGAAATCAATTAAAGTCCAAAAGACAAGTGTTTGTATGCAATATGACATAGTTGAAAAATACAAGTACGCTCTTTCTGCTTACTTTATTCTACCGTTGTAATATCTCCATTTTGAGGCTCACAACTAAGCGCTATAGAAGTTGCAGTCATCTAAAGTACTAATTTGCGGTGACAAAATACGGTCATGCTAATGGTATCCACAATATCATAAGCACAAGAATATGAAATAAAAGCAAACTTCCATATTTCATTTCAAAGTCATAATTTCATATTTAGTACATTATCTTAAATGTTGCCCAAGTTTGAGTAAAATATAACTATTACAAAATATTCCAAGAGTGACATATGAAGATGCCCCTTGGTTAATCATAGTCACTAAATAGATAGATACATTCGTTGTCAATACATTCATACAGCAATTAACATAACATAGTGGATAATAGTAATAAATAAACTCCTACGTAGCTAGCTTTGCTTCCGGCATGTCTTTGAAAGCTTTATTTGCCAAAACCTTCTTAACTTGTAAAACCCTTATTCCCGACCTACTCAAATCAAATTTTGAGTATCCTAAAGTTTAATGAGAAAACATAAACTTTGATTTAGATAAAAAGTTGGTATGAATATTAATATGCCATCTCGATTTATAGATATTAAGTGAGACCACGCCGCTGAGCAGAACGGATTTTCCCCTCACTATTATCACTTTGAAAATATATCTTTTGCAAATAAATTCCTGCAACCAAACTGGTTAAAATAAATAATGAAAACAATCATCAGTATGCATGCTAAATAGGTAATTATGACTATCTATAAAATCAATGGACTATCTATTCCAATGTTTAGTCTTTATAGGGTAACTACAAAACTACATGGCTGACTCGGGCCTACTAGATATACCAAATTTTCTAGTTGACTGTTAGAAGAAAACTGGACAGTCTATCCAAATACACTTATCCTAGTGTTTACCTGACTATCTGTCAATCTTATAGTTTTGCTAGGCTTACTACGAACTTAAAGATTTTGTAAGCCAACCTATAATCTATCGTGTCTTTATGTATTCCTTTCAGTGCGTAAACCTACTTGTCTTACTCTTGACAAGGCCCTACGCATTAGACTTTTAAATTAATATCAGCTAGGGGCTAACAGCTGAAATATAGGGCGCTACCCTACACCAATCCCATCTAGTTTTCTAATCTCTGAGTCAACTCATCCTATCATAATCTATCCCAAAGTGATAAGAATATTAATTTATTTATTAAATTATGGGCTAGATGCCCTTTTCTGTTTCCTTGAAAACACTTTCTTTATAAACGATTTACCTTTGAATCATACTTTCAAAAAAAAGGAAAATATAGCCATTTACTTTATCTAAAATAACTATACCGTGATATATGCTTTTATTAAGTAATATTTGTGAAGTTCGAAATCATTTAAGGTTGTCGCCTTACAAAACCATAGGCTATAAATCCAAAACAGTATAAAGTCTTTAAAATGATAAAACATAACAACGACATAGTGACCTATGGTTTTCACCCCTCAAAACATAAGTCAAAACAATAAAACTTCATATATTGATAAAGCTCGACGTCACTATCGCAATTGGGGTAATCGTCGTTCTTCAACATAAAACATGTTAAAGCCTTTAACTTTTAAAACATAAGGCCATAAGACCGACATTATGGTCATCACACTTCATAAAACTTTGGTGTACTAAGGTAATAAACTTGGTTTGCATAAGCCTTAAAAGAATAGAGTCGACATAGTTGAATCTCGACGACATTGCCTTAAGGAAAATTAGTGGCTTCATTAGAGCTAAAGTCATTAAGAGCAGCACCATCGCCGTCTTTGAAAACATATACTTTTGGATAAAGGTGGGATCATCATCAACGATGTCGACATAGCTAAAAACGGCATACTTGCCTATATTGTCGAAGCAATAGGTATAAAACATGCAACATCACTACTACTATAAATTACTTTGAAACCAATGGGGTTGACGACATTGTGGAAATCATGCAACTTAATTCAAAGTGAGGCATTAATAAGGTAATGAAAGTGGGCTTATCCACTTTGAAATTCATGATGTCGACGTTGTTGCTGGCTTCCTACTTCGACTAAGCCGATGAATTCCTTATCAACCTAGGTTGATACCCTATGCGTTGCTCTTGATCGATGTCAAAGACCATATAGGTAGTGAGATAGGAGCAACACCATGAACTTCGGCATGGCAAGGTCGTAATTAGTAGGAAAATTGTTTTATTACCATTAAAAGTAGTTTCTTTTCACCAAACCCCAATTTCTTATCAACATTTTATTGGATGACACTTCCTTTACCAAAATCTTTTCAGAGCACAGTTAAGGATCTTATTTATTGCTTCTAAAGTACTTAACAAACCTCGCATTTTATATTAATATTTAAAGTGAAAATCAGGCACAAGGGCCTCTTTAGCTAGTGTGATTAGTCTCTAGGTCGCACAACTGAAATAGGACAAAATAAAAAATAATTAGTGTCTAAGGCCTAAAAACCTATAAAATTATGTCCCTAAAGTAATTGAACTGCCGACTTTGTCCTTAAAAGTAATTATTCTGCTGACTTTGGCCTTGAAATTAATTTTTGTGGATATGTGTCCTAGAATCTAATTGGACTGCAAAGTTTGTCCTTCTAGTGAAATGCCCCATATTTAAATGTGCTAATTAAGCGTTTCTAGCTCAAATAATCATATCAAATCATAAGCACTTGGGATAAATCCCGAAAAATCACGATAAATCCATTTTATTATTTTCTTTAACATATAAAAATTTCGAGGCCTAAAATCTGATTTAATTATTTTTAATAATTAAAACCTAAAATTAACCATTTTCCAACCTTAGGAAATTCACCAAATATTCTAGTTAAATCCGAAAATTATAAATTAAGAAACCACTTCCACAATAATGTTTCTAACATCATATCAAAATCTCAAGTCATTTGGGTGTCATATGTTAGGTTTTCTAACTCAAACTTATCAAATAATTTTATAAATAAATTTACCAACAAACATATAATCATTCAAACTATCATAGCATGGCATCATATAAGCAAAAGAATCGGATTTACGCTTATAATCAAAAATAAAAATTGAACCATGAGGTGCGTAACTATTATTCATCTTGAATGGTTTAAGAAGGTTGAAATTTATTTTTGATTTGATTCCCCTAAGCTTTGCTCTTGCTTACTTAGCTTTTCTTCCCTTGGTTTCTCCTAGCAATGGCCGACCTACTATTTTAATTTCGTTTGTATGAAGATAAGTATAGGAGGAAATGAGAATATGAAGTGTTATATTTATGAATTATACACTTTTCTTATGTTGCCTTCTCATGTATCCTCTTTCTTATTAATGTTCTAATCAATTCCATTACTTCATTAATTAAGGTTCGACCCATACTAATTATCAAATCTCGATCTTCTCAACCTTTTACATTATTTTATTTCATTTATCCAATTAAATCTTCTAAATAATGTTAATTAAAATTAGAGTCGTTGCAGACTCCTTTCCTAAAAGAATTTCATCCTCAAAATTATGATAAGGTTCACACATCAAACACAAAAGCGTAAATGTAAAACATACCGTCAAACAAGTTAAGATAATTGTACCTAATCCTGCTCTTCGTCTCATAAATATAGTCTCTCTCATCGTCACTCCACTGGACTTTTACTAATTTGAATGTCTTGTTCCTTAATTTTTCTCATCCTTAGCCACAATACGAATTGCATGTCTAGCTACAGTCATGCCTAGCTCTACTACTAAATCTTCCAATGTAGTCGGAGTTATAGTGGTCTGGATCACGAAGACACTTCCTTAGATGAGAAATATGGAAAACATTATAGACTCCTGCCAAACTTCTCGGTAACTTTATCCTGCAAGCGAGTTTTCTGATCCTCTCTATGATAGGAAATGGACCTACATTTATCGATGCCAATTTTCCCGTCTTTCCAAACCTTATTACACACTTTATAGGTGATATTTTGATGAAAACATAATCTCTAACTGAGAGTCCTAAGTCTTTCCATCTCTTATCTGCATAACATTTCTGCTTAGATGGAGCTTCCTTCGTTCTACCCTGAATCAACTCAATCTTTTCGATGGACACTCTTACCATATCTGGACTAAGAACTAGTCTATCTCTGTCTCTAACCAATATACGGGTGATTTCCGTGGCTTTCCATATAAAGCTTCAAATGGCGCCATTCCTCTACTAGTTTGATAACTATTATTGTAGGAAAATTCAACCAAATGCACATGGTCTTCCCATGACCCGCCAAAATTTAATACATTAGTCCTCAACAAATCTTCAAGTACCATATTGACTCTCTCTTTTCGCCCATCTGTTTATGAGTGATAAGCGGTACTCATCTTAAGCTTGATACGTAAAACCTCTTATAGACTCTTCTAGAAATTGCTAATAAATAAAGAATCTCTATCACTGACTATACTAAAAGGAATCCTACGCAGTTTAACAATGTTCTTCATAAACAACTTAGCCAGTACAGGCGCCGTCGTGGTTGACTTAACAGGAATGAAATATGCACTGTTGGTCAGTGTATCCACTATGACACATATACTTTCATTTCCCTTATTTGACCTTGGCAACCTATCAATAAAATCCATGGATATCGAATCTCATTTCCAAACTGGTATGTCCAAAGGCTGAAGAAATCCACTTGGCTTCTAATATTCGGCTATCACTTGTTGGCAATTTGCACATTACTTCACCCATAAGCCTACATCCCTTTTTATACCCTCTCAGAAGAAACTTCTCTTTATATCCTAGTGCATGTTAGTTACTCGAGGATGAATAGTAAACTTTAATATATGACACTCCCTAAGAACTTCTTTCCTTAGGTCACCAACATCGGGAACACACAATCGTTCCTTCTTTCTCAACCACCCATTCTAGTTAAGATAAAATCCTTCAAATCATCAATCTCAGTTCTACCTTCCAATCTTCTAATTTTTTCTACTAATAATGGATCATCTCTTTCCCCACAATTCTTTCGATCAATACCATTTGAACTTCCAAACAAGATAAAATTATGGTACTTTAAATAGAATTGGCAGTCTATTTTAATTGCACACTACAAGTAGTCAGTGCTTCCAAATCTTTCCGTTCTGCTAACATAGCTAACATCGCATTATGATGTTTCCTGCTAAGTGCATCTACAACTCACTTTCCTTTCCCCAGTGCGTGCACAATTACAAAATCATAAGCAACTATAATCTTTAACTACCTCTTGCGTCTCTTGTTCAACTCCTACTATGAGAATAAGTATTATAAAGATTTATGATCCATATATAACTAGAATCTTTCTCCCAAAAGTTAATGTCTTCGCACCTTCAAAGAAAATATTACGGTAGCCAACTCTAAATCATGTGTCCGATATCTAGCTTCATGTGGTCTAAGGTGTCGTGAAGCATAGGCGATCACTTTACCCCACTATATTAGAACAACTCATAATCCTATTCTACATGCATCAGTATACGCCACAAAATCTTGATTTCAAACCGAAAAAACTAATGTGGGCACGTTGGTCAAAAAAAGTTTCAGCTTTTGGAATGCCTCCTCACATTTATTAGCCCAAACACACTTCAATCCTACCTCATTAGTTTATTCATTGGTGCTGCTATATAAGAGAAATCCTTAATGAATCTTTGATAGCAGCCAACTAGTCCAAGAAAACTCTTTATCTCAATCACCGTCTCGGGTCTCTTCTAGTTATTAACTGCTTCTATCTTAGCCGGATCTACCAAAAACCCTTTCTTTTAGGTTAAATGACCAAGAAACTTCACCCCTTCTTTCAAAAATGACACTTCGAAAACTTCACTTTTAACTGATGCCGCCTCGGCGTCTCAAGAACTATTATAAGATGAACCTCGTGATCTCTTTCATCCTAATAATATATCAAAATGTCATCTATGAATACCAATAGAAACCTATCCAAGTGCTCTCGGAAAATTCAATTCATTAAGTCTACGAAGAAAGTAGGCGTAGTAGTGAATTCGAGTGGCATTATTAACCACTCGTATGAACCATATCTTGTTCTAAATGTCATTAATGGAATACTATCTTTCACCATGCTTAATTGATGGAACCCTATTGTCAAATCCAACTAGGAAAACACTTTGGCACCACTCAACTGATCAAATAAATCATAAATTCTTGGCATGGGATATCGGTTCTTTATTGACTTTTTATTCCACTTACGATATTGACGAACTATCTTAACGTTCCGTCTGGTTTCTTCATGAACACCGCGGCTGCTCACCAAGGCGAACTGCTTAGTCTAAAAAACTCTTTTATTCTAAGTCCACTAGATGCACCTTTAACTTCTTCATCTCGAAAGGTATCATCTTACTGGTGGTCTACTTACGAATTCAGATCCTGGTATAAGATTATTAGAAACTCGATAGCTTATTTCGACGGTAGTCCTGTAACAGGCTCAAAAACGTCTGCAAATTCTCTAACAACGGAAACCCAATTCAACTCATTTTCCTTTTCTATTACGGCTAATAAAGCATAAACATAAGAAAATGGATTCTCCACCGAGTATATAACTCGGTCGCTACTATTAAAATGTCTTAGTGATACTTTTCATCGTAGCAAAATATCTTAGCATCATATTTACCTAACCAGTCCATACCTAAAATAATCCCAAAGCCTACGAAATCAAATACATGCAAACTAAAGGCAAATATATGACCTAATAATGCAAAATCTAAATGGTCACACCTCACCCTTAGAGTTGCATACCCTCCTATCGGATTTGCAACCCTTAAGGAAGTAATTAGGTATGAGGGTTCTAGGTTAAGCTTATCTACCAAACAATGAGATATATAAGAATGTGATGCACCAGTATAAAACAGTACTCTAACAGGTATACCATGGTCAAAAGCGTACCTCCCATCATAGCTTTCCCTTTCTTCTTAGCTGTTGGTTGCGTGGTAGTCGGTTCCAAAGCAAATAATTTTCTTTTTTCTGCCCTGTCGAGTTTTGGAAATTTTTTCTTCTAATGTCCCATTTGGTCGCAGTTAAAGCACTTAATGTTCTTCTTCCCAACAACTTCCTTTCCCTTGCCAGTTCGACACTCATAAACATAATGCTCCTTCTTGTCACACTTGTAGCATACAACCTCAAACTTTCCTTTCTTGGCAGCGACACCCTTCTAAACTCACTTCTTCTGGTGAAACTTTCTTTTCTGATTTTATCCACTCTGGTTTCCTATTGGCCTATTATCACTAAACAATGGAAACACCTTTTCATTTCTCAAAGCCATATCTACGACTACATCACATGGATCCCTAAGATATGGTAAAGTTCCCTAGCAAGCTTAGGTCTCAGTCCACGGATGAACTTCTTATTTCTCTTAATAACTATATCCGCATTGGCATAGTCATATTGGGAAAAATCCTCAAATCTGGTTGCGTACTCAAGCACCATCATATCACCTTGCACCAACTTAGCAAACTTCCTTAATATTGTCGACTTAGCGATCACAGACATAAACATTTCCTTGAACCTCCTCCTAAACTCTTCCCAAGTCAAATTCTCCTTCGATACTCCAACAGTAACACTATTCCACTAGTACAATGCAGCTCCTTGCAATTTCCTAGATGCAAATCTTTTGTTTTGCTTGTAATTTAAACCAAGATCAGGGAAAATTCTTTCACAACGAAGAAACCAATTTTCCACTTCAATTGCATCCTCCATTCCAATAAAGGGCTTCCCTCTAGTCTCTACTCAGCATAGCATAGTTGTTGACAACTGGAACTTCCTGATTAGCTTCTCTAGTATTTCCTCTAACTAATCTAGTAGCAGCCCCTGTTGCATCATGTTGACAAGGAAATGGTACATTGCTTTCATATCAACCGGTAGTGTTCCTACATCGACATTTGCAGCTGTTTGTTGATCCGGATTTCTTCTAGTATTGGGTCTGACATTTCCATTGGTTGTGGTGCTTTCTCCATCGAGATTCACCCTTCTGCTTCCTGCCTTCATATCTTACTTCCTTAAATCTGCATTCAAAACTTTGTAAGATACGGAAGAATGGTTTAAGAGAGAGGGACAATAGAGATAAAGCCTATAATTATATATAACAAATACAGGTATGTTATTATGGTATTATCCCGTACCCTAATTTTATTCTCTGATTCATTTGGATTAATCTTCAAAAAATCTTTTTAAAGTTCAAAATTCTATAGTTTTACATAAACCTATGTTCTAATACCAAGTTGTGACATCCTCCATTTTGAGGCCCAAAACTAAGCGTTATAGATGCTGCAGTCATCTATAGTATTAATTTCCGGTGACAAAATATGGTCATGTTAATGATATCCATAAGACCAAAAGCACAAGAAAATGAAATAAAAGCAAAATTTCACATTTCATTTCAAAGTCATAATTTAATATTTAGTAAATAATCCCAAACATTGCCCGAGTTCAAATAAAATATAATTATTACAAAATAATCCAAGAGTGACATATAAAGATGCCCCTTGGTTGCTCACAATTACTAGACGGACATCTACTACCAATACATTCATACAACAACTAACATAACACAATGGATAATAGTAATAAAATAATATCTTATGTAGCTAGATTTGCCTCCTGCACTTAACCTGTAAAGTCCTTACTCTCGACTTACTCAAATCAAATTTTGAGCATTCGAAAGTTTAAGGGGAAAAATTAACTTTGAATCGGGAAAAATCCTAGTGTTGATGATAATATACCATCTCGGTTTATAGATATTAAAGTGATACCATGCTTGTGACGACCCAAAAATTTTGAACATTTGAAATTGAAAATATTTAATTGATTTTAAATATTTAGAAGTTATTTTAACTTGAATTTCAATTATAACTATGAATTTGACAATTAAATCATTAAATTTAATAAAATGTAATTGGGTGAAATGTTGTATTTTCAGTTTTTGAGCTTGTTAAAAATTATTTAAAGTCTTGAAAAATCTATATTGATAATACTAAAGATAATGGAAGCTTCAGAACTTAATTTGAAAATGATTCGTTCAGTTTTGAAATTATATCGTTTAAATCGATATTTAAAAATAGCCTTCCGAGGGACAACCTCGGATTTCGACGAAACCAGTTCCATTGGATCCATAATAGTGTTTATTATCGGATTTCAATTTCTGTAGCAATCGGAGTTGTCGTGTGACTGTACGGTTGATAAACGCGCTGAAAATTAAATCGAAATTTAAATTATAGCTAGGTCCAAAAAGCTATCTTTTCCATACGATCGAATTTGGACTCGAAACCTTTTCCGTTGCGTTCGGAATAGGGTTATAACCTTACAAATGACTAGCGACACACCTCGTTGGAGATTGAGATTCTGAGTTGCGGAAATTGAAATGATTTAAATTTGAATTTGAATTTTGAATATAAATATTATAGCAAACTGACACGTTGAGAAAATTTAACATGCATCTACTTTTCTCTGTTAAATGTTTACACGTGTTCATTCTTTTTTATAAAACAAAAACCACTATCTCACTCAAAGAAATAAAAAAAGAAAAAATCCAACACAAAAGCTTCAAAATTAATAATGGCCGCCCGTTTCTTTCCTTTTAAAATCAAGTCGAGTTTTCTTCTTTCTTCTTCCAATCAAACCCGCTTGGTATAAAAAAAATATCGAAATCAATAAATCGAATTCAAGATCTGTGATTTAGTTTTTGATTTCGTTCGAAATCGAGGGCGAACGAATCGCCTTCACGCAAGGCATGGTCTAGGAAGCACGACAATCGAAGCAGGATCAATAACGCCGAGATTAGGGCTCCACACCCAAGTTGACTAATGCCGATTAGCGATGTTGAAGGAACGAGCCGTGGGTGTTTTTTCGCGTATGGAGGTTAGGGCTTCGGCTGATTCGTCGTGATGGTTTGTGGCGGTGCTCGATGATCAGGTTAGGGGTTCGACGGGGCCAAAGTTTGTGTTTTTGGGGCTTGGAGGCGCACGTGCGCGCGCTCGCGCACGTGAAGCAACGACGTCCGCGAGTCATTCGTGCTCGCGGGATTGCGTGGTGCTCACGGCCGATAATGGTGGCAGCGAGGTGAGATTTTGTTCTGCAGTTTATTTATTTATATATATTTGTATTCGTATATAGAAAATAAAAAATGATAATGGTAATATAAATACAAATATAGGTATAATTTTTGAAACAAAGGGCAATATATACAGTAAAGAAAATTTTTGTTTTACTAATTACAGAAGAATATATATAAATAAATATATCTGTAAAAATATTCACACATGCCTATTTTAATTTAAGGTAAACCGGAAAATTTCTTATATAGAAAGATTTGAAAATAAAATATGGGAATTTTAATGTGATGAAGTTTATGAAATTTTTTATTTTGAAATCTATAATTTATTTTTAAATATATATATAGTTTCAAGTGAAAAAGAAATAAAAATATACATGCACCTTTCAGTACTAAGATAATTTATTAAAGAGAAACTTATTTTTAAATTAAATAGTTAGTTAACTAAAACAATGAAATGGAAATTAATTATTCGATTAGAGGAATTAATTTGTTTAAATGGTTCGTTTTAGTATTGTCATTATGAAAATATTTTATTTAAGAAAATTTAGTTTTAAATTTAATTTTTAATTAAATAAATTTGTTAAAAGGGAATTTGTTTAAAATTAAAAGTATTAGTTTAAAATCAAATCATGGGTTAATTAAATTATCAAATAGGAATTTAATTGTTCGATTTGTTCGAATATTGATAAAATTATATAATTGTTTATACAAGGTCGAAATTGCAAAGAAAACAAGCCGGATTGAAAATGGTTTGCATGCGAAAGCAAAGGTGAGATCTTCTCACTCAAGCGAATTTTTCGATTTAATTTTAAATCGTTGATTGTGTGCTTGGATAATAAATTATTATCAATTGTATTGGATTAGACCCTATGCGCCGCATAATAGTGGAGGATATTATATAAACCATATACCACGATATTCCACCTCGAAGTGGAATTGGTATTATATATATGTATATATTTGGAGTGATTGATTTTCCGCATTATACAGCGGATGAGACCTTATGCGCCGCATAATAGCGGATGATTTTATATAATCCCATATACCGCGATATTCCATATGAAAGTGGAATTGACATTTAATTGTTGTGCTAACATCTATGGATGTAGGGGAACTGGTTGGAGGGATCTAACTGGATTCCTTAAATATTTGAATTTTTTTCAATGTTGTGTGTTGGTTTATTTATTATCTGTGTGTGATTATATTTGTGGTTGAAATCGTTGAAGGCTATAATTTAGCCGAATATATTTTTGGTATCGTAGGAAACCAAAAATAAATAAAGTTTGATTTTTGAAATTTAGGTAGAAAGTTTATAGTAAAAATTAATTTTTGAATTTGGATAAATTTAAAAGATGGAATTTTAAAAAGGATAAAGATTGATTTTTGTAATCCTATTAAATTAAATTCCAAAATATGGGAAAAAAAGTTTAATAATGGATTTCGAGTAATATTATTCAAAAGTTGAAAATTTTATTTAAAATATGGATTTTAAATAGTTTGGCAGAGATAAAGAAATTTATTTTAAAAGGAAATAAACTTAGAAATAAATTTTGAATTTGATTCGTTGTTTGAAAATAAGTATTGGAAATGGATTTAAAATTGTATTGATGTTTTGAAAGTGAATATTCGGAAATCAAATTTGAAAATTGATTTGGTGTTTAAAAATAAATCTTTGGAAAATCGATTTGAAATTTTGATTTGGTGTTGGAAATAAATTTGGAATTTGATTTAGATGTTTAAATTTAATTTAGAAATCAAAATCGGAGTTTGATTTGGTGATTGAAATAAATTGAAAATCAATTTGGGATTTGATTTGGTTTGAAAGTGAATATTTGAAAATCGATTTGAAAATCGTATATCAGTGGATATTTGGAAATTTAAATCCACGATGGAATTTATAAAGGAAAGGGAAATTTGTTTTAAAAATAAATATCGGTTTATTTTTAAAGGTGTGGAAAGAAATTTACAAATTTGAAATGTAAATTAAAACAAATCGAGAAGGATCTATTAATTGATTTAAATGGACCATTTTGAAATGGAAAGTGTATTTTCCCGGGAAAGCCGAGTATATTTTCAGAGTAGCTTTTAAAGTGTAAATTAAAAGTTCTAGAAATTGGATTTGAAAGAATATTGTTGGAGAAGTTATTTTCGAAAATTGTTTTTAGTCTTTAAAGTAAGGATATATTTAGTTAATTATAGAAGTGATTATTTTTAAAGATTCAATTGATATTCGATTTAGAAAATGGTTATTTAAATATTTATACTCTATCTACTAATTATATTTAAAAATTATTTGGACTTGAGTTTTTATATGAGATATTAGTATAATATTTTCATAATTAATGTTTCAAATAAAGTGTTTTAAAAAAATAGTTTTTATTCCAGATATTTCTAAGTATGTATTTTTGGATAAGAGATCTAAATTATTTTAAAATATTTGAACTCCGCAAATTTGTTTAGTGGAAATAAATAATATTTGGAAATTTATTCCACTTGAGGAAAGTAATTTGAAATTTGGTTTCAAAGGATTGAAATGTGAAAAGTGATTTGAAATTTGTTTTCAAAGTGTTGTAGTGTGAAAAATATATCTTGCGAAGATATTTGAAAATAAATAATTGGGGGAAACTTATTTGGAATTTTGTGATTTTTGTGAATATTGATTGATGGTTAAATAACCGACTATTAATATTGGATGGTGTTTGAATTTCAATGCGATTTGGTTTCGGATGCCGAATGGTTATTTGAAAACCACATCGAATCTTTGTGATGGATCTTTTATTTAAAAGATCAACGTGAAAATTTGTTGCGATTTGTTTGAAATCCAAATGTAACACTTATTTTTAAAATAAGCGCTCGTTATTCAGATTAGCTGGGAGAGGAATTTGTGTCATAAAAGCCATTCCGAATAATGATACGACGAAATGGGATTGCATTTGAAGATGGTGTTGAAGACAGGGTATTTTCAAAAATGAAAGGATTACCTGTTGAATGTCTCTGCACCGACTTGCACCGGTATAGAGATTTGATTACACTTTGTGATGGGGATTCCGAACGTGATTAGTGAATATCCGGATTTGCAAGGGTTGTTTAAATTGCCTTCGGTTCCGTTCGATCCCGGAACGGACTTGTATGGATGTGTGTCTGTCGTTACACTTCGAGATCTAAAGCTGGTTTCTATCAAATACATTTCAGTTGATGGCGGAGAATTTATTCTCTTAGCTTAACCCTCTTTTCTGAGACGTACGAGCTCATAGGTTATGTAGTTGATGGTTAACATTGATACATTCCCAATTTGGTAATGTGGCATACGAAGTGCTGCTAATCACTTGTTGATTGATGCATGGATTTATGAAAAGCATAGCTTTGTGGACGAGACTTCGTCGGACCTCACACCTCGAAAACGGTCGAAACAGGAAGAATGCGGCAAGGTTATGTGGGTCGTGCCCTTTAGGTATGTCATTTCCTTCTGAAATTGGGTGGTATCATGGAATGGAGCCCTAGATATTTAACCTATGTGGTTCCTGCAAATTTATTACTTTATGGTTGAGGATCCTCGGATAAAGGTCGCTAACGACCGGTGGACGGCATCCCTCCAGAGGCGTACCCATGTGGCAATAGGAAGTTCCTTGGCCTGACCATTTGTTGGGAATCTAAGGAAACAATACGCGCCCTGTACGGTTTTAGTTGTATAACCTGCCACGGAATGTGGCGGTAACCTGCTATTAAACATGGTAGCTATAGTAGCATACAATTATGGTTGTATGCTAGCTAAGATTAATATTATACTTTCAAAATATTTTCCACACTATGACCTAACAATAATATCAAAGATATTTTCGTATCAAGCATGTTTGACTATCATAAGGAGAAATTTCCTCCAATTCTGCGTTTGCATTTTGTGTGTGGCGGGAGGCCTTATGGTAGTTTCATTTTCCAAAAGCATAGCGGATCTCTTTTTATTTTCTTTGTGAAAATAACTGTTTTTAAGATCTCACACTAGTCCCATGACTGGCCTTGCTTCATTACAGCATGATAGGGGGTTCTCGCTTCGTGTTTGGTGGCGAATGGGAGACTCTTACCCCTACATGTCCTTGGGGAGGGGTTGGTTAACCGGGTAGATGAAGAAGTCGAAAGGCTGGCCGTAAAAGCAAGGTCAGGGTACTAGTGTTTGCCACGACGGGGCTGGGATGGTTGAAAAGCCTACCAGTCGAGGGTGGCCGTTGTCGATGGTTGAAAAGCCTAGATCGTTACAATTTTGGTATCAGAGCATTTGGTTAAGCGACAACCTTAGCTCTAGTGGGGATTACTCATTAAAGATAGAGTCAGTAGTACTCTATAATGAGTTTGAGTGTAACAATAGATATGAGCGCATATTTGTTAGTGGATATATAAAATTGTTTTTTACATTGTGTTGACTTATCGGTTGAGTATTTATAGATTCTGGTCAATATATGGGACGCCCTTTTGTCGAAAGGGGTTTCTAAACTCTTAAATAAGATAATCCGACTTAGTATTGTTTTAAAATAGGGTAAATGAAATAATTTTGCCCAAATTATTTTTGTATATAAAAGGAATAATCTTTGTAAATTATTATAGTATATGGTTGCTTGGTTGTTAGGAAGTGATAATACTAAATTTTTATCATTGATTATTGAATAGGAAATTGAAATCGTAACTCAAAAGTTAAGAAATAAATTCATATACAAATCGAATTTGAGAATGTAAATTGTAAATGTGATTTGTAATTCGAAATGGAATTCCAGAGAAATGTTTTGAAAGAATTGAAAGGATTTGGAAGTTTTGAAATTTGGAAAAGATTAAATTCCCTTGGAGTTTGGAAATGATTTTCAAAGGTTTTGCAAAAATGTTTTGGGAGGAGTAAAAGCACTAAACTCTTTTCGATCGCTGGAAAATAATTTCGATATTGATCGCAACATCATCGGTGTTCATTTTCGAGTTTCCAAGATGGGAATTGCTGCCAAATTATTTTTAATGGGGGTTGTTTGCAAAACTGGGTTTGGTTTTGGAAATTCAAAAGATAATTTGAATTGATTTCAAAATGATTTTGAAATGTTGGAAAAGCTCTGGAATCTGATAAAAATAGTTATGGAATAAAATTTATTAAGGTGGAAAATAAAATTGTGAATGAATAAATGAATTTACAATTGCAAGTAAATAAAAGTGAAATTGAATGTTGAAATTCATTTCGAATTTGTAAGTAAATGGAAAATTTGTCAAGTTGGATTAAATAAAACGAAGTGTTGAAATAAAATTAGTAAGTGAAACTAATTGAAGGAATGACAAATTTAATATCGTTTGAAATAAACTGAATTCAATATTTATAAACGAAAGGTAAATTGAGTTTATGTGAAATTGGAAGTTCAGTTTAAATAAAAGCAGATATAAAATCAAAGGTGGTAAATTGAAAATAAATATAAGAGGTATATAAAATGTTTATTTTGACTTTAAAAATGAATGGCAAAATTCTTAAGTAAATTTGGTATTCGAAATATATAAGGTTAATGATTGAGTGAAGGATAAGCTGGTAATTGTGAATAAGTGAATGAAAAATGAATGTGAATAATAGAAAAGAAAATTGATATAGCTAATAACCAATTGGAATGAATACGTAGGATGCACGTATATTATTTTCGCATAGCGATTTGATCCAAATTCGAACATAGAATTTCGAGATAATTATATCGTTCCGAGTTGGAATTTTTCACTCGATTTTCGACGACAAACCTGGATATGGATTTTTGGTTGATTCTGGAAATTCTCTATCATAGTTTATGGCTATGCAAGGAGAATGACGGTTTCTGATCAAGAAACCAGATCTGAGTCTACACTAGGAAGTCGGGTGGACGATACTACTTCGGAAGTGAAATTGTGTGATCGAGAGAGCGATCGAAATTGGTATTGCATACGAATGATGTATGTATATCGTACGGGTTTGACCGTAATAAATATTGACGTTTTTTAAAAAAAATGTATAAAATGATTTTAAATATTGTAATTGGATATTATTGTTAAGTAAGATATATATGTGTGTTAAAGGCAGAGGATAAATTGGGATTTGTTAAATAGAATTGCTCGGAAAAGGTATGTATTTAAATTGCTATATGAAATTTGATGATTTTTTTGCATAGCTACTTGGCTTTTTGTTTTTTTTTTTGAAATCTGGGGTCCCGTGGTGGCATTTTGTAGTCGTACCGAGCTAGCTACGCAAAGGAGACGTTAGCGAAATTTTTTGAAAATTTAGGAAATTAGAAAAAATTTTGAGAAAATTTTGAAAGTTTAAAATTTGAATTGGTTAAGAAAACAATATTGTTTGGAATTTATGGAAGGTTAGTCGGAATGATAATGGATCTTTAATAAAAGATTTGTTTTAGCAAATTGTTAAAAACTGTTCGGTTTTGCGGAAAATAATGAACGGGTCAAGGATCATTCTCTTAACTAGTAATTTCGAGACAAAATTCTTTTAAGGAGGGAAGAATTTAATGACCCAGATATTTTAAACATTTGAAATTGAAAATATTTAATTGATTTTAAATATTTGGAAGTTATTTTAACTTGAATTTCAATTATAACTATGAATTTGACAATTGAATTATTAAATTTAATAATAAGAATTGGGTGAAATGTTGTATTTTTAGTTTTTGATCTTGTTAAAAATAATTTAAAGCCTTGGAAAATCTACATTGATAATATTAAAGTTAATGGAAGCTTCAGAATTTAATTTGAAAATGATTCGTTCTGTTCTGAAATTATATGTTTAAATCGATATTTAGAAATAGCCTTCCGAGGCACAGCCTCAGATTTCGACGAAACCAGTTCCATTAGATCTGTAATAGTATTTTATTATCCGATTTCAATTTCCGTAGCATTTGGAGTTGTCGTGTGACTGTACGGTTGATAAATGCGCTGAAAATTAAATCGAAATTTAAATTATAGTTGGGTCCAAAAAGCTATCTTCTCCATACGATCGAATTTGGACTTGAAACCTTTTCCTTTGCATTCAGAATAGGGGTATAACCTTACAAAAGCCTAGCGGCCGGCCTCGATTGGAGATTGAGATTCTGAGTTGCGGAAATCGAAACGATTTAAATTTGAATTTGAATTTTGAATATAAATATTATAGCAAACCGACACGTTGAGAAAATTTAACAAGTATCTAATTTTCTCAATTAAATGTTTACATGCGTTCATTTTTCTTTATAAAACAAAAACCACTATCTCCTTCAAAGAAATAAAAAAATCCAACACAGAAGCTTCAAAATTAATAATGGCGCCTGTTTCTTTTTTTTTTTAAAATAAAGCCGAGCTTTTTTCTTTCTTCTTCCAATCAAACCTGATCGGTATGAAAAAAATTTCGAAATCAAATTCAAGATTCGCGATTTAGTTTTTGATTTCGTTCGAAATCGAGGGCAATCGAATCGCCTTCACGCCAGCCATGGTCCAGGAAGCACGGCAATTGAAGCAAGATCAATAATGTCAAGATTCGAGTTTCACACCCAAGTTAACTAATGTCGATTAGCGATGTTGAATGAACGAGCCGTGGGTTTTTGTTCGCGTATGGAGGTTAGGGCTTCGGCCGATTCGTCATGATGGTTCGTGGCGGTGCTCGGTGATTAGGTTAGGGGTTCGACGGCGTCGAAGTTCGGGTTTTTGGGGCTTGGAGGCGCACGGGAGTGCGCTCGCGCACGTGAAGCAACGACATTCACGAGTCATTCGTGCTTGCGGGATTGCGTGATGCTCAAGTCCGATAATGGAGGCAGCGAGGTGAGAATTTGTTCTACAGTTTATTAATTTATATATATTTGTATTTGTATATAGATAATAAAAAAAGGATAATGGTGATATAAATACAAATATACGTATAATTTTTGAAACAAAGGGAAATATTTACAGTAAAGAAAAGTTTTGTTTTGCTAATTACAAAAGAATATATATATAAATAAATATATCTGTAAAAATATTCACACATGCCTATTTTAATATAAGGTAAAGAGGAAAAAAAATTATGTAGAAAGATTTGAAAATATAATATGGGAATTTTAAAGTGATAAAGTTTATGAAAAACTTGATTTTTGAAATCTATAATTTATTTTAAATATATATATATATATATATATATATATATATATATATATATATATAGTTTCAAATGAAAAAGAAATAAAAATATACATGCAACTTTCAATACTCAGATAATTTATTAAAGGGAAATTTATTTTTAAATTAAATAGTTAGTTAACTAATATTATGAAATGGAAATCAATTATTCGATTAGAGGAATCAATTTGTTTAAATGGTTCATCTTATTACTGTCATTATAAAAATATTTTATTTAAGAAAATTTAGTTTTACATTTAATTTTTAATTAAATAAATTTGTTAAAAGTGAATTTGTTTAAAATTAAAATTATTAGTTTAAAATCAAATCATGGGTTAATTAAATTATCCAATGGGAATTTAATTATTCGATTTGTTCGAATATTGATAAAATTATATAATTGTTTATATAAGGTCAAGATTGCAAAGAAAACAAGCCTGATTGAAAATGGGTTGCACGCGAATGCAAAGGTGAGATCATCTCACTCAATCGGGTTTTCTATTTAATTTTAAATAGTTAAATTTAAAACCGTTGATCGTGTGCTTCGATGATAAATTATTATCAGTTGTATTGGATTAGACCCTGTGTGCCGCATAATAACAAAGGATATTATATAAACCCATATACCGCGATATTCCACCTCGAAGGGGAATTGGTATTATATATATATATATATATATATTTGAAGTGATTGATTTCCTGCATTATATAGCGGATGAGACCTTATGCGCCGCATGATAGCGGATGATTTGATATAATCCCATATACTGCGATATTCCATCTCGAAGTGGAATTGACATTTAATTGTTGTGCTAACATCCACGGATGCAGGGAAACTGGTTGGAGGGATCGAACTGGATTCCTCAAATATTTGAATTTGTTTCAATGTTGTGTGTTGATTTATTTATAATCTGTGTGTGATTATATTTGTGGTTGAAATCGTTGAAGGCTATAATTGTAACAACCCGCATATTTATCGATTTTATATTTAAATATTTTGTCGTTAATCGGATATTGGTCCGAAAAGCTACTTTTTGCAAATGGTCAAATTAGGACTCGAGACCACTTCCATTGAGTTCGAAATGCCGTTTACAACCTTTTTAAGTATAAACATTGATAGGTTTGGAGTTAGTGGAATTTCACTAACTTTTCCCGCTTTGGACTTTGGGTTAGTTTAGCCTATTAAACCCAAGTTCCAACCCCCTTCTCCTCACTCTTCATAAATTTCCTAACTAAGTCAAGCTTTGGCATTAATGGTGAAGAGAATGGGAAATTAAAACTCCAAGCACAAATTCAATTGCAAATCCAACATTCAACTCCAAATTCAAGTAGAAGATATTGGATTCAAGCTTTGGATTGCTTCTCCTTACTTTCAAGCTTCATCTTCATAAATTTTAGTGCAAAGATGAGATTTTTATCCCACAAATCTAGTCTATATCTATATTGGACCGTTGGGAATGATTCCCTATCACTTTAGCATGTACATTTGCATTTGGTTTGGATGTGATTGGCGAAAAATTCCAACTTTAAGTGTTTTTGGTGAAAATCTGCCCTTAGGTCACTCTGCCTTTGCTAGGTCGTTCGCGTGGAAAATTCTCGGCCTTCAAATAGCTCGTTTCCGACCTAAAATGGCCTATAACGTTAGGTCGCTCGGCGCTTCGGAATTAGGTCGTGGGTCGCAAGCCCCTTAGGTCGTAGGTCGTTCGAATGTTAGGTCGCTCGGCCCTTATCCCCTTAGGTCGCTAGGTCGCGACGTTTTAGGTCGTAGGTCGTATGGACCTTAGGTCGTAGGTCGCATGGATCTTAGGTCGTAGGTCATATGGACCTTAGGTCGTATGGACCTTAGGTCGTAGGTCGTAGGGACCTTAGGTCGTAGGTCGTATGGACCTAGGTCGTAGGTCGTTAACTCGTTAACACGTACGGCTCTTTACTACTTTAGGTCGCATGACCTATAGGTCGCTTGCTCCAGTTAGGTCGCTCGGCCACTTTGTTAAGTCGCTCGTCCTGTTGCTCTGTTAGGTCGCAACCTCTGTTAGGTCGGCCATGTTGGGTCGCGAGTCATCGTTAGGTCGTGAACACCACTAGGTCGTTTGACCCCTTAGACCCCTAGGTCGCAACCATTAGGTCGCTCGACCCTATTCCTCTTAGGTCGTCAGACCTCATTTTGTCTTCACTAGGTCGCACCGTTTTGGACGGGGCGCTGCCCCGCACCCCGCCAGGGGGCGCTGCCCCCTGGACCCCCACGACCTGACCGGGCAGGTCGAACCCCGTAAGCGGTGGCGTTACCCCCGCACCCCCACCTTGGGGGGTTGCCACCCCCCTGGACCCCCCTCCGTAGGGGATCTTATCTGAAAAACATTGAGCTGATTTCCTTGGATTTTATTCACATCTCCGTATGCGATTTTTGTGACTGATTGTTTCTACAATTGCTTCTGTGTTTTTTCACTTTATAAGATAAAGGTTTCAATACTAGAAGTAAATATCAAAACTCTTTTAACAAATAATTTCAACTCTATTTTTAATAACAAAGCTCTTTTCTTAAACCGTTTTCCAATCTATTAGTATATACAAACCTTTACCTCACTCGGATGAGAAATCTAATTAAACGACTTAGTAAAACAAGTGGTATGAAACGCTTGCGTTCACTTCGTCGGTTAATTCTTGGATTTGTTCGATTGAACCTCTTGTGACAATTTTATTAGTGAAGATTTACAGTTTGTTCGTAAATATTTAAGTTAAGCAAGTGGTTATGGGACATGAAGCTAAACTTCTATATTTACTAGCTTAGTGTAATTGACACTTCTCGTTGATCATGACGATCATTCTGATGATTTAGACTAGCAACTGTGCGATGTCTCTTGTTGCGAGGTTAGACTAGACACCACTTGTGTGATTCCACTCACACATACCTTTTTGCTTTTTGGTTAGTCTGGATCTTAATCTGTGTGATTCCATTCACACATGTGGGGTAGCTCCCCTTGGTCTTCGGACCGTCATGTGATAGGTCTCTTTCTCTTTTCTATGATTTCTGGACTTCTTGCATTGATTTCTAGAATTTATGTCATTGACTTGTTATGAGTACAAGTTTGGGGTATGATGCCCTTTCCGAATCTTTGAGAAGATTCTTGTGATATTGATTATCTCTTATTGATTGATCTTCTGTTGATCATTATTTACATACTTATAGTGGTATGCCATTATGGATATTTTATGTTTATGCCATATCTTTTATGTTATATCATGTCATCTGATATTTATAGCTAGACTGACCCGTTTATTATTTTCTTAAATAATACTCGGGTCAGACCGAGATGTTACAGGTGCTTCTGCTTGACTTCTTCCCAGGGATTCATCACTCTGACTTTTGGCTAACTGTTTAGATTAGCAGTTTTTATTGTATACACTTGAGATATAGACTCATAGTTGTATTCCTTTGTATAGCACGTGTTGCTATTCTTTTGTATTATCGTGGATCTTACTGACCACTACTCTGATGTACACTTTCATGTGTTAGTTATATATTCATATCTTCTTCCGCCTTTGTGATATGGATATCTGTGACTGATTTGTGTTATGATTATTTCTATGTTTGTTTTCGAAGATTATTTATAGCCACCGTGTGATAAGCAATTACATGGATGGTCGCTCCTCAACAGCCTTATTCTCCATGCTAGTTGACAGCACTACACCGTAGTGTTCTTGGTTAGTGTGGGTATAGAGGTGGGGCGCCACAATAATTTAGCTGAATATATTTTTGGTATCGTAGGATAAGAGAAATAAATAAGTTTGATTTTTGAAATTTAGGTAGAAAGTTTATAGTAAAAATTAATTTTTGAATTTGGATAAATTTACAAGATGGAATTTTAAAAAGGATAAAGATTGATTTTTGCAATCCTATTGAATAAAATCCGAAATATGGGGAAAAAGTTTAATAATGGATTTCGAGTAATATTCTTCAAAAGTTGAAAATTTTATTTAAAATACAGATTTTAAATAGTTCAGAAGAGATAAAGAAATTTATTTTAAAAGGAAATAAACTTAGTAATCATTTTGGAATTTGATTCGTTGTTTGAAAATAAATATTGGAAATCAATTTAATTTTTGGTGTTTTGAAAGTGAATATTCGAAAATCAAATTTGAAAATTGATTTGGTGTTTATAAATAAATCTTTAGGAAATCGATTTGAAAATTTGATTTGGTGTTGGAAATAAATTTGGAATTTCATTTGCATGTTTAAATTAAATTTGGAAATCAAAATTGGAGTTTGATTTGGTGATTGTAATAAATTGAAAATCAATATTGGATTTGATTTGTTTTGAAAGTGAATATTTGAAAATCGATTTGAAAATCGTATATCAGTGGATATTTGGAAATTTAAATCCACGATTGAATTTATAAAGGAAAGGGAAATTTGTTTTATAAATAAATATCAGTTTATTTTTAAAGGCGTGGAAAGAAATTTACGAATTTGAAATGTAAATTAAAACAAATAGAGAAGGATTTATTAATTGATTTAAATGGAACATTTTGAAATGGAAAGTGCATTTTCCTTAGAAAGCCGAGTATATTTTCAAAGTAGCTTTTAAAGTATAAATTAAAAGTTCTTGAAATTGGTTTTGAAAGAATATTGTTGGAGAAGTTATTTTCGGAAATAGTTTTTCATCTTTAAAGTAAGGATATATTTAGTTAATTATAGAAGTGATTATTTTTAATGATTCAATTGATATTCGATTTAGAAAATGGTTATTGAAATATTTATACTCTATCTACTAATTTTATTTTAAAATTATTTGGACTTGAGTTTTTATATGAGATATTAGTATAATATTTTCATAACTAATGTTTCAAAGAAATTGTTTAAAAAAATAGTTTTTATTCTAGATATTTCTAAGTATATATTTTTGGATAAGTGATCTAAATTATTTTAAAATATTCGAACTCGACAAATTTTTTAGTGGAAATAAATAACATTTGGAAATTTATTCCATGTGAGGAAAGTAATTTGAAATTTGATTTCAAAGGATTGAAATGTGTAAAGTGATTTGAAATTTGTTTTCAAAATGTTGGAGTGTGAAAAATATATCTTGCGAAGATATTTTCAAAATAAATAATTGAGGGAAAATTATATGGAATTTAGTGATTGTTGTTAATATTGATTAATGGTTAAATAACCGACTATCAATATTGGCCTTTAAATGGTGTTTAAATTTCGATGCGATCGAGGGTCGGATGCTAAATGGTTATTCGAAAACCACATCGAATCTTTGTGATGGATCTTTTATTTAAAAGATCAAAGTGGAAATTTGTTTTGATTTGTTTGAAATTTGAATGTAAAACTTATTTTTAAATTAAGCGCTCGTTAGTCGGATTAGCCGGGAGATGATTTTGTTTCATAAAACCCATTACGAATAATGATACGACAAAATGGGATTGCATCTGAAGATGGTGTTGAAGACCGGGTATTTTCGAAAACGAAAGGACTACCTGTCGAATACCTCTGCACCAATTGGCCCCAGTATAGAGATTTGATCACCCTTTATGATGGGGATTCCCAACGTGATTAGTGAATATCCGGATTTGCGAGGGCTTCTTTGAAGTGCCTTCGCTTCCATTCGATCCCGGAACGGACTTGTATGGATGTGTGTTTGACGTTACACTTTGAGATCTAAAGCTGGTTCCTATCATATATATTTCTGTTCGTGGCGGAGAATTTATTCTCTTAGCTTAACACCCTTCTTTGAGACGTACGAGCTCAGAGGTTATGTAGTTGATGGTTATTAGTGATACATTCCCAATTTGGTAATGTGGTCATACGAAATGCTGCTGGTCATTTGTTGATCGAAGCATGGCTTTGTGAAAAGCGTAGCTTTATGGACGAGACTTCGTCGGACCTCACACCCCGAAAATGGTCGAAACAGGAAGAACGCGGCAAGGTTATGAGGGTCGCACCCTTTAGGGTATGTCATTTCCTTCTGGAAAAGGGTGGTATCACGGTATGGAGCCCAGATATTTGACCTATGTGGTTGCTGCAAATTTATTACTTTGTGGTTGTTGCTTTGTGGTTAAGGATGCTCGGATAAAGGTCGCTAACGACCGGGGGATGTCATACTCATGTAGCAGTTACCTAGTTACAGAGGTAATCCGGCCTTATGTTGGCAGAGATCTGGTTAGGTTCTCGGGTCGTCCCTCCAAAGGCGTACCCATGTAGCAATAGGAAGTTCCTTAGCCTGACCATTTGTTGGAAATCCAAGGAAACAATACGCGCACTGTACGGTTTTAGTTGTATAACCTGCCATGCTATGTGGCGGTATCCTGCTATTGAACATGGTAGCTATAGTAGGCATACTATAATGGTTGTATGTTGTCTAAGATTAAGATTATACTTTCGAAATGTTTTCCACACTGTGCACTAATAATATTATCAAAGATATTTGCATATCAAGCATGTTTGACTATCATAAGGAGAAATCTCCTTCAATTCTGCGTTTGCATTGTGTGTGTGGCGGGAGGCCTTATGGTAGTTTCATTTTCCGAAAGCATAGAGGATCTCCTTTTATTTTCTTTGTGAAAATAACTGTTTTTAAGATCTCATACCAGTCCCATGGCTGACCTAGAGTTTGTTGTTCCTTTTCTATACTCTGGGTGCCCATAATTTTCCACACGGGCAGCCTAGAGTCTGGTTATCAGTTATTCGGGAGAGAAGTCATAAAGTATGCTATGGATATCTGGAGTTCAAGCTGGATGGCGAGGCGTATCACTAGTTTATAATATTTCTTTTCTGTTGTTGTGTTGTTGTAAACTCTAATAATATGATGTATAAACTGATATAGTGCTTTTGTTTTAAAGATTATTCATTTATCTATTATATGTTGTTCCGCTATGAATGTGAGATTATGTTATTGTTTCTGTTTCTTTTTCTATCTTCTTCTTGTTTAACCCTAACGGTTCGGTTTTCCGACATTCGACTGTGCAGCATTTATACAATGGACGTATTGATGTCGACTTTCGAGCGTCGGAAAACTAGGTCGTTACAATGCCGCTGAGCGAAATGGTATTTCCCCTTTCCAGTATACCTTTAAAAATTCATCTTTTGCAAATCAATTTCTTCTACCAAAACTAGTTAAAATAAACAATATAAACAATAATGTGTATGCATGCTATAGAGGTAATTATGGCTATCCATCAAATCTGTGGACTATCTATCCCAATGTTTTGTTGGAAGAGAACTGGATGGTCTGTCCAAACACATTTATCTAGTGTTTACCTGACTATCTTTCAATCTCACAGTTTTGCTAAGCTTATAAAGAACCTAAAGGTTTTATAGGCCAACCTATAACCTATCTTATCTTTATGTATTCCTTTCTATGAGTAAATCTACCTTTTGTCTTACTCTTGGAAAAGCCATGCATACTGGAATTTTGGACTAATATCAGCTAGGGCCTATCAGCTGAAGTATAGGACGCTACCCTACACCAGTCCTATCTAGCTTTTTAATCTCTAAACTAATTCATCATATTACAATCCATCCAAAAGCGATAAGATTAATAATTTATTTAGTAAAATTCTGGGCTATCTACCCTTTTTAATTTCCTTGAAAATACTTTCTTTATAAATGATTGAAATCAAACTTTCACAACAAGAAAAATATAGCCCTTTACTTTACCCTAAATAATTATGCTATGATATATGCTTTTATAAAGTAGTATTGGTGAAGTAAATGTCATTTAATGTCGTCGCCTTACATAACCATAAGCTATAAAGCCAAAACAATAAAAAAGTCTTTATATTAATAAACACAGCAACAATATAGTCGCCGAGGGTCTTTAGCCCTCAAAACATAAGCCAAAATAATAAAACTTTATATATTGATAAAGCTCGACGTCATTATCACCACTGGGGACATTGTACTTCTTCAATATAAAATATGATAAAGCCTTTAACTTTTAAAACATAAGGCTATAAGACCGATAACATGGACATCACACTTCATAAAGCGTCGATGTCCTAATGTATAAAACTTGGTTTGCATAAGCCTTAAAAGAATAGAGTCGATGTAATTGATTCTCGACGTCATTGTCTTAAGGAAAATTAGCGGCTTCATTTGGACCGAACTCATTAGGAGTGGCACCATTGCCATCTTCGAAACCATAAAATTTTGATTAAAGGCAGCATCGTCATTAACGTTGCCGACATGGCCAAAAGCGGCATAATTGCCTGTATTGTCAAAGTCAATAGGTATAAAACATGCAACATCATTTTTACTGCTATAAACTACGTCAAGACCAATGGGGTCGGTGACATTATAGAAATCATGTGGTATAGTACAAAATGTGGCATTAATAAGTTGAAAGAAAGTGGCCTCATCCACTTCGAAATTTATTACGTCGTTGGCTTCCTCGATGCTTTCATTATTAATCTAAGTTGATACCCAGTACAATTCTCTTGATCGACATCAAAGGCCATAGAGACGGTAAGATAAAGTCGTCATCATGAACTTTGGCAAGGCAAGATCGTAATTAATGGGAAAATTGTTTTATTACCATTAAAAGTAGTTTCTTTTCACCAAACCCCAATTATTTATCGAAATATTATTGGATAAAACTTCCTTTACCAAAATCATTTCTAGAAACTGCTAAGGAGTAGACTTATCATTTCCATAGTACGTAACAAAGCTTGCATTTTATATTAACATTTAAATTTACAAATTAAAATTTTCTGGCATAAATAATTCATACTAAATCATAAACACTTGGAAAAAATCCCAAAAAATAATGGTAAATCCAATTTATTATTTTCTTTAATATATAATATTTTCAGAGCCAAAAACCTAATTTAATTATTTTTAATAATTAAAACCCAAAATAAACCATTTTTTAAACTTAGGAAGTTCACCAGATATTCTAGTTAAGTTCGAAAATTATGAAACTAAAAACTCATCTTCTATTATATTGTTTCCAACATCTTATCAAATCCCAAGTCATTTGGCTGTCATATGATAGGTTTTCTAACTCAAACTTATCAAATAGTTTTGTAAGTAAATTAAATAAATTCACCAGTAAGCATATAATCATTCAAACTATATAACGTAGCATCATATAAGTGAAAGAATTAGGTTTTTTCTTAAAACAAAAAATAACAATTAAAACATAAGATGCATAACTATTATTCACCTTGAATGGTTTAAAAAAGTTAGGATTTGTTTTTGATTTGATTCCCTTATGCTTTTCTCTTGTTTTCCTAGCTTTTCTTCCTTGGTTTCTCCTAGCAATGGCCGGCCTACCCTTTTGATTTCGTTTGTATGAGGATAAGTAAGGAAGGAAAAGAGAATGGGAAGGTTTATATTTAAGAATTATACATTTTTCAAATTTTGTCCTTGTCATGTATCCTCTTTCTTATTCATGCTCTAATTAATTCCATTAGTTCATTAGTTAAGGCTCAACCCATACTAATTATCAACTCTTTAACCTTTTACCTTATTTTATTTAATTTATCCAATTAATTTTTCTAAATAATGCTAATTAAAATTAGGGTTCTTACGACTATGTTGTTTTAACTAAAATTGGTTTACTTGATCTTGAGTATTGAACCTAGGCTTGATACCGAGTGTAAGAAAGAACCCATCCTTTGTAATGCAACGAAATTGATGTTGAATGATAACTCTGACTTTCGAATACCACAAAGGACAGTTTGCTGGGTTAAAATTAATACAAAAACAATAACTAAGGAATATTGATAGAATCTCATAGTGGAATGATAATATATAATATACTGAATATACGTGAAAAGGATACGATGAACAATATATAAGAGACTGCACTGGTGGAAGTAACTCATAAATAAATATTAATATAGAAAGCCAGAATAGAATATCTGGTAAAAGTTTCATATATAAATAACATATCTGTCGTGTAATGTCAACAATATATCCAAAGTATCGACTTTTCTTCCAAAGTGCTCTAACTGTCCTAAAAGCATATCTCAACAAGCACCTAACTTCCAAACTACTCAGTTTAGTACTAGAGAGTTGACCTGACATAAACAAACAAAGACAAAATGCGGGTTAGACATAAAGCCTAGTATGAAGGGAACTGTCTCAAAATACTTTATATCAATATACTTATAAAATAGGAAACTACAGGCAGATTCGATCCTCTACACAAATGTAGCTTAGGGGTAATCCGAGTAGCCAATAACAAGTAAAGTAAACCTTTCACAATGGTAGAAAATAATATCATAACCTGCTCTTCTCCTGCAATCAATAAATCAACATAACTAATATGATGTGATTGATTCGTGACACTATATCATGATAAGGTAACTCAATATACAAATGCAGAAGTGATACAAATATCATAATATAAGCCTATCCAAGAATACATAACAATAATATCAACTAACTGTTATACTACGCATCGTCTATGGCATAACGATATATCTCAACTAGAGAATACAAATTGATACCTATCATCGCTAAAGGGCGGAGTCCATAACAGATATCAATTCCGATTCAATGATCCCCATTGAGGATCCAAAATAATTAGTGTTAGTACAGAATTATACTATAGACAACAATCGCAATCCAATGATTCCTTTTGTAACGACTCATATTTTTCCGATAATTAGAATATTGAATTTAATAAGATTTTAGGATTTAACATTGTATGAAATAGAAATCTTTGATTTGTTAGTAAAAAAAAATTATAATGTAATTTAATAATGTGATTTAAGGTAATTTATAATTATATAGTGCAATTTTAATTTATTTTAATAATCGTTTGAATGTAAGTTTCATTGATTGTAATAGAGGTTAATATAAGAATGGAATAATTTAAGAAATAAATGTTGTAAAATATGAAATAAACAGAAAATAGTTATGGTATAATGAGATTTCGATTGAAATCTAATATTGAATATAAACTGCAATAAGAGTTGTTGTTATCCTTTAATTGAAAATAAAAGACAAGTGCATTGTAATTAATAAGTTTAACATAAGAACTTACATTTTAAATTAAATTAAGATAAACATTTTAATGAAATTTAAGCTTTGACTTGAAAAGAATGAATTGTATGTTTGTCTTTAACTGTAATAACAAATGTTAAATTTGAATAAAGGATGGGGTGAATGTTTTAATGAAAGAATAAAATAAGTTGTCATCTGAAATGCATCTTGTAAAAGTTGATTTTCAATAAAATAAAACATTTACTTTGTAAATAGTCTATAATTTTGTTGTACACAAAATTTAATAAAACATGTTTGAATTGGTATAAACGAAAAGAAGATAGTGTTTTATAACTAGAATTTATTTGAAATTAGTAATGAAGTGAATTGGAATTAGATTAATCGAAATATTTCAATTAAAAGGAAACATAAACGAAAGTGTAACGAATGAGTTAATATAGGAAATTGCATCTTGTGTCAATATGAAATGAACGTTTTAATTAAGGTAACTGCATGTTTTGAGAAGTGTAAAAATAAAACTTTAATTTGGAATAAGTATGATTTTTCAAAAAAAAACTGAATTTTAGAATATCTATACACACACATCAATATTCAAAATTTTAAATATATCAGAGGGTTCATGGTTGTGTAAATGTTGTGGAATCAATTAGAATTACCATATATTAACAGTTGTACATTAATTACATAAATTCACAAATAATATATTTCCATTTTACATATGGTTAAAACTTGTAAATTGGTTGCATTAATGTGACCTTTACGGTGATTAAAAAAGTAAAGTAATCATTTTTATAGTGCACAGGTAGATATATATTCATTAATTAATAAAATTGGTTTGAGTAACGTAAAAAAATAGATTGATTGGTTGGTTGATTGATTGATTGATTGTTAATTGATAGATTGCGTTAATGGAGTGTGCACATACATTAACATAAAACGAATGTTTTAATATGAAATTATATGATGTAAATATGTGTATATTTGGGTTTATTAATATTAATTAATTGGAGTAAGTTATGCAATTTGGACCCCAAAGGTTTGTTTATAGGATACAGGTGGTCTCTTCATTTGCTTTACATTTATTATCATGTCGCATTCTCCCTTTTCGTTTCAAGTACTCAGCGTAGCCTCCATTTGAGCATCCATTTAATTATTAAACTACTAATTCGTTTCTTATTAATTAAGAATAGCCTCGTTTGATTTATTTCCAATTAATAGTTGCCTCATTCTTTTCATTTGTTTCTCATTTGTTCGTTTGCTCCTTTCAAGTGCTTTACTTGAAGTTTTTTTCCTTTTCTATTTTCCATGTTTTATGTGAACATCCAAATCAATATTCATGTCATCTAATTAGCATTTAATATTCTCCGTTTTTAAAGTTTATTTTGTTTATGCATTATTAGTTCTTGTGGCCTCCTTTCATTAGCAACTCTTTCTTCTGAAGCTTTATATTAAAGGTTGAAAGATTTATTTTTATCTTTATTTATATATTTATTCCTTTACTAAACCTCTTTCAATACTATCATTCTAAGACTGTTCATATTTTTACTTTATTTCAATTATTAGTTTTTATACTCTATAAGCTTTTCATTTGTTTCTATCTTCATTCCTATAGCCTCGTTTCATTTTTCAAATCTCATCTCCTATAGCTTCATTTCTCCAAACGAACTTTCATCTCATTTTTTTCTCTCTCTTCATTTTACTCCTTCATTTTTTCTTCTTCTTTAAATTTCCTTCTTCTACTTTTTTTCTTTTCAAAACTTCCTTTTTTTATTCTTATTCTTCAATTTTTTTTTCAAAGTTCTTTTTTCAATTCTTAATCATCTTTAAATAAATTCTTCTTTTCCAAACATTCTTCTTTTCCATATCCTTCTCTTCAAATCCAGATCTACACAAACTTCTTTGTCTCTTCCAAACTTTCTAAAAAAGGGAAGATTAAGATAGCAAGGAAAATGAATCAAAAGGGGGAAGTAGTAGCAGATCCAAATCCGACTAGAAAAGAGAAATCCACAAGGTGAGTGTTTAAACTCATTCACGAAATACTAAAATTTTATAGCATGTTAAAGCAAGTCATTTAGTAATAATTTTTGATTGTTGGTCTAGAATTTTAATTGATATTTAATTGAATACCTAAACTCTAATATGTGATAACTAATAATTATTGTGACATGTTATTGAATTGGTAGATTTGAAAGTTGATTGTATGTTGTGATGGATGCTATTGTGATTGAATGTGTATTTTGTTCATTTGTTTTGATATATCCTTGTTATCACCCTATAGTTTATTATAATCATATAAATTTTCATATTGATTATTTGAACACTGAATAAAAATATAAAACCCATGAATTTCGTATATTTACATGAGAAAAAAATTAGTATGTTTAGCTTTACTATTTGAACCATAAAAATTATTTTTGAGAAATAAATCGTCGTTACCTTATTTGAAAGTTTTAAAAATTGAATTTTGAAATATTGGAAAGTTTCAATAGAATTGAATGTCGAAACATTGGAACATTTTTATAAATCAAATCTCTTGAATTATGAAACTCAATTGGGAATTTTTCTATAAATTTTAAAGTTACTGGAATAGATCTATTGTGAAATCTATTTTATTTTGAATATGGAAATAATAAATTTTCTAGAAAATTTGAATCTTCAAAAATGTTGTTATCTACATTCCTTATTTCATCTAATTTTGATTTAATTTGCATTAGAGCTTTTATTCTGACTTTGAAAAGACATGCCTTTTTGGACGTTTTAAGCAGACACACATGCCAGACTCAAACCACACAAAAGAGCAGATTGTTATTGAGGTAAATAAAGAAAATCAAAGAAATAAAAAAGATAGAATCTCACAGCGGAATGACATAATATAATAATCAAATAAATAGTTCATGAAGCTGTTTACGAATAATATTTGATTATACTTATACAACATATAATCAGAGTTACATGCAGCAGAGATATATAACAATGCAGCGGAAAAGTATGATGAGTGGGAATAATATAATAAGTGGTACAAATCTTCGCCTTCGCCCTTCAGAAATAAGGTCTTCAAATCCTGGAATGCTCAGGCTGACCCAAGCGAACTAAAAAGACAAAACAGTCGAGTCAGAACTAAAAGATCTTACGTAAGTTAAATCAAGGGTAAATAAATATGAGTGGAACAACGTCAGAGATGCTTATGGGGTTTGACATTTCCTATCCAGTGTTTAACGTGAGTACAATAACTTAAGAGATGTTCGCGATTCTCATCTCCTAAGGATTCGTTAAACTATCTACTATGTAGTACGATACGCTATTATAATTTGTCTATAATAAAGTAAAAGTATTAAAATAGCGTTAAGGAGTTAACTATATCCCCCTTAACATATTTTTATAGATTCCTATAGCCTATAGAGTACTGTAATTTCTACGTAAACTGGACGGCTATCAAAGGGCACTCCATAGGTATGGTACAAAACAAACTCGTAGAAGGCACGATAGGGCATGCACCATGGCACATGAGGAAATGCCACGGTAGATATACCATTTGCGGATCCGGATTGGTGGTAATGCATAGCAGCTACTACCACCCACCTTGAAACACGCTCCTAAATCAAAGTCAACCGTAGCCACCAATCAAATCACAAAGTCAGAATATATTATCGAAGAAGTGTATCGATAAGAGGAATGACCTTACTTGGCCAAGCACGACTCCTGATTTTAACCGCATCAAGCCGACTCATGGGAGTCAGGGTCATGTAAATACATTATATGTGACGCCCCACCTCTATACCCACGCTAGCCAAGAACATTACTGTGAATGCTGTCAACTAGCACGGAGAATAAGGCTGTTGAGGAACGACCATCTGTATAATTGCTTTGTGCGAGTACCGATATACTGGATAAAAATATCACTTTTCATCTCAAGAGGAAATCCGACATACCTACACAGACTCAAAGCTACTACACAGTGGCTTTAAAGGTCTTCGGAAACAAATATAGAAATAAACATAACAAAAATCAGTCACAGACAATTCATATCACAAAGGCGGAAATAGATATGAATATTACACATGAAAGTGTATATCAGAGTAGTGGTCTAAAAAGATCCACAATAATACAAAAGAATAGCAACACGTGCTATACAAAGGAATACAACTATGAGTCTATATCTCAAGTGTATACAACAAAATAAACTACTAATCTAAGTAGTTTGCCAAAAGTCAGAGTAATGATCCAGGATGAGAAGTCAAGTAGAAGCACCTGCAACATCTCGGTCTGACCCGAGTATTATTTAAGAAGAAAATAATAAACGGATCAGTCTAGCTATAAATATCAGAAGAAATGACATAGATAGGAGATGTGACATAAACATATTATAATCACAATGCCAAGCTGTGATAAATAAGTAATTGAAAATCAACAAGAGATTAGTCAATATCACAATAATATACTCAAGATAAAAAGGAATGTCATACTCCTGATTTCATTCACCAAGCCACAATAAATGACATATATCAATGCCCATCGTAAAAGTTGGTGAAACATAAATTCCAGAAATCAACACACGAAATCCAGAAATCACAAGAATAGGTGAAGGATAAAATTTCCAGAAATCAACACACGAAATCCAGAAATCATAAAAAGCAAAAAGGTATGTGTGAGTCGAAATCACACAAGTGGTGTCTAGGCTAACCGAAAAGGTATGTGTGAGTCGAAATCACACAAATGGTGTCTAGCCTAACCTTGCAAACAAAAAGGTATGTGTGAGTCGAAATCACACAAATGGTGTCTAGCCTAACCTTGCAAACAAAAAGGTATGTGTGAGTCGAAATCACACAAATGGTGTCTAGGATAACCGAAAAGGTATGTGTGAGTCGAAATCACACAAATGGTGTCTAGCCTAACCTTGCAAACAAAAAGGTATGTGTGAGTCGAAATCACACAAATGGTGTCTAGGCTAACCGAAAAGGTATGTGTGAGTCGAAATCACACAAATGGTGTCTAGCCTAACCTTGCAAACAAAAAGGTATGTGTGAGTCGAAATCACACAAATGGTGTCTAGGCTAACCGAAAAGGTATGTGTGAGTGGAATCACACAAGTGGTGTCTAGCCTAACCTCGCAAAAAAAGAGACATCGCACATTGCTAGTCAAAATCACAAAGATGATCGTCATGATCAACGAGAAGTGTCAATTGCACTAAGCTAGTAAATATAAAAGTTTAGCTTCATGTCCCATAACCACTTACTTAACTTAAACATTTACGAACAAACTGTAAATCTCCACTAGAAAATTGTCACAAGAGATTCAATCGAACAAGTCCAAGAATTAACCGACGAAGTAAACGCAAGCGTTTCATACCACTTGTTTTACTAAGCCGTTTAATTAGATTTCTCATATGAGTGAGGTAAAGGTTTGTATATACTAATAGATTGGAAAACTGTTTTATAAACGAATTTGGTATTAAAATAGAGTTGAAATCATTTGAAGAAAGAGTTTTGATATTTACTACTAGTATAGAAAACCTTTATATTTTTAAAGTGACAAATCACAAAGAAGATTGTAAGAACAACCAATTACAAAATTCACATTCGAAGACGTGAATAAAATCCAAAGAAATCGATATCAAATCCATCAAAATGGATATATCTAAAATTCCCAAAGGAAAGGTCATCAAAGTCATAATAGATGATAACAACAAATAGGTAACAACACGAATCGATTAAAGTTGGAAATTTACTCAAAAATAGCCAAAATAGGCAAAACTGCACATTTCAGACATCTGAAATTCAAACCAGACGTCTGCCAGACGTCTGGTTGGATTTCCAGACGTCTGGATTTCTTCTCTGTCTTTTTACGTTTTCTAGGGACCAATTCCAGACGTCCGAATTTCCAAACCAGACGTCTGAATTTGAAACCAGACGTCTGAAATTGGGTTCAGACGTTTGAAATCCCCCTGTAGGCAAAAATCAGCCTTGTCCAAAAATGGGCGAAAATCCAAACGGAAGCGATCGGACGAGCGACGAAGACTAGGGATTTATGCCAAATGACAACCCAGCCTTATAGGCTCTCCGAAACACCTACTAAAGCATGATCAAGCACCAAAGTTATGCTTTTTAGAGAATTGGCTTCAAACACCAAAAATTGGAATATTTACAAATCTAATCCAAATCAAAAGCAATTGCACATGAATAATTGTTAGGAATTCATACCTAACAACCAAAGATACTTATAGTCATAGATGTGAGATAAAAATCTCACCTTTGAACCCAAATTAATGAAGAAGATGCTACGAAGCAATGGCAAGAACAAGCACTCTTCAATTCCAACTCAACAAGCTTGAATCTAAGCTTAAAAGAGAAACATTCCCTAAATTAGGTTTAGGAAATTTCTGAAATTGAATGGAGAAAGAGTTGGAGAAGATGAAGGAGATGCTTACCAAGGGGTTCTCTTTGATTTTGGAGCAAGAACTTGAGCTAGTAAGAGGAGCTAGGGCTTGGAGTTTTAATTTCCACTCCTCTCCACCATTAATGCTAAGAAAACTGAAAAGAGAAAGAAGTGAGGGAGAATGGGGAGAGTGGTTCAGTTTTGGAGTATAAGTTAAAACATAGGGCTGAGCCCAAAACCAAACCCAAAGTGAAAAGTAGCAAAAATCAACTTTCTCCAAACATATCGAAGCTTATACTCAAAAAGGTCGCAAACGTCATTTTGAACTCAATGGAGGTGGTCTCGAGTCCTAATTCGACCGTATGCAAAAAGTAGGTTTTCGGACCAAAATCCGACGAACGATAAAATATTTAAATATAAAATCGATAAATATGCGGGTTGTTACAGACTCCCCTCCTTAAAGAAATTGCGTCCTCGCAATAATTAAGAAGGAAACATAAGAAGTAACAACCATAGAAGCATATTAACACAAAAGAAAATTTGAATCAAGAAGTTCACCATAAAGAGCACGAAGGAGTAAATCCGAAAGTGTTCGTTCGATGAATTCTCAAGATTTCACATGAGCAATCCTTAGGATTTGAGAACCATTGAACTTCTATCAAAAAGAATATCTTTATATCGAAGGCGCTCAACCTCCGAAGCAATGATGCGAATGGAATGGTGCTCAAAAGTCAAATTTGGTGGAACTTCAATCCCTCTATAATACCGGGCTCAAGAATAAAAACCGAAAACATAAAAGCATTTCCATAGTTAAAAGACGTGGAAAACGTCAAAAATAGCAAAAAGTTGAGCCGGTGCAACGGCGTAGTACAAATACGGTACGCCCGAGAAACTAGAAACTCGAATAATTTGGAGCACCGACGTAGTACAAAGGCGGTACGTCCAATGAACCAAAAAGCCAAGTCATTGGTGTAGTGCAAACGGTACATCCAATGAATCAAAAAGCGAAGACATTGATGTAGTACAAACGGTACATCCAATGAATCAAACATCAAAGTCTTTGATGTAGTACAAACGGTACATCCAATGAATCCAAAAAGAAAATACATTGATGTAGTACAAACGGTACATCCAATGAATCAAAAGCAAATACATTGATGTAGTACAAACGGTACATCCAATGAATCAAAGACACTGATGTAGTACAAACGGTACATCCAATGAATCCAAAAAGAAAAGACATTGATGTAGTACAAACGGTACATCCAATGAATCAAAAACACTGATGTACTACAAACGGTACATCCAATGAATCCAAAAAGAAAAGACATTGGTGTAGTACAAACGGTACATCCAATGAATCAAAAGCAAAGACATTGATGTTGTACAAACGGTACATCCAATGAATCAAAGTCCGAATGATTTCAGAACACCGACGTAGTATAAAAACGGTACGTCCAATGAATCAAACACAATAAAAGAACATCGGACGCAAGCTCATAAAAGAAATGAGATGAAACTCAATAAAACGAAATACATCAAAACGCCCGATGAACTTGATAAAAAGATAATTTCATTCGGTCATCAACAAAGAAACAACCCCTTGTTGCTTACGACTAAACGCATTGGCAACATGATTTCCCTCTTCGGGAATAAAAAGAATATCAAGATCATAGGAAGCTAGGAACTCGAGTCAATATGCAGTTCCTTAAGAGAACATAAATATTCCAAAGATTTATGATCGAGGTAGAGAACAAATTTCTCATCCAAATATGATGATTCCAAATTCCAAAAGCAAAAACAATAGCCGAGAGCACTAGATCATAAGTGGCATATCTAGTCTCGATAAACTATAATGATTTAGAAGCACAAGTGATAGCACGTTCTCTATGGCAAGAGAATGACATCCAAACCAATACGACTAGTATCGGTACAAATAGCAAAGTCTTGGTTCCCCTTCAGGAATCAAAAGAATAAGAGTATCGAAAGGAAGGGTTCTTTTAAATAATCCTCTTTCTCGAAAAATTAAAACTTTCAAAATTACATTTTTACTTTTATGTAATAATCTTTCTACAAAAATTTACATTTTTACAAGTCAATATATCGTGTCTGATTGTCTCATCAAAGCGTTTAGGAGATTCTTATCGATAACGTTGATCAAGCGCATCGACCAAAATTCTTAAAGCACTCAACGGGCAATACAATCACAAAATCATCTTTTATAGGATAAATAAATCTCTTAAAAAGTTTTAAGAATATTCTTTGTTCGTTTCAAGAACAAAAATCCAGTTTTACTTATAGATAAATCTTATGAAAAAGATTTGCAAAATTTTAAATTACGATTTTCATCCAAAATCAATAAATACAAGAATGGTCTCATCGAAATATTCATAGAATATTCGATTTATAAAATGGATGAAATGAGCTGGACAAATTGAATGACATAATAAGTCATTCATAAGAATCATAACAAGTGCGGAATGCGGTAAGTGGAATGCTAATTTTCGCAACTCGTAGCAAACGAAAACCGGTGATAAAGTCAAACTGAAAAGACCTTAGCACCACATAAAAGATATTGCTTAGGTGATGATCCTAAGACAAGCTCAAAAATACCAGAAAATTTTTCAAACGATATGATTGAGAGAAATAACACTTTCCTTATAAGTGGGCTTAAGGAATAAAATGATGCCATCAAGTTGAAATCAAAATCATAAAGGAAAAATAGAAATCTGCTTAACAGATTGAAAATGTCGAAGATGAATAATCCACTCGGAAAAATAGGATACGGGCTTCACAATTTAGGCCAATCCTTACAGAAAAAGTCAATTCCGAAGCCAAAGTAAATATCGGCTCGGAAAGAAAAGTCACATAAAACAATCTCGACATCAAAACAAAAGCAAATTGAGTGTTGCGGATCTTCCATCCGGATTCGCAATCCTCAAAGAAGTCATCAAGCCCAAAATATTCAAAGAAAAAGAATCGACAAGTTCTTTTGATATAAAAATAATGAGATGAAACTCATATCAAAAAGAACTCGAATAAGAAGATCACAAAATAAATGTAATCAAGGATTAAATGAGAAATACCTTGACCAAGAGAAGAGTTTCTAGGTGCTTGCACAATATTTAGCTTTCTAATGTCCTTGTTCAAAAGTTTGGGACATACAGATAAAAGATGACCCGGTTTCTTGCAATAGCGACAAGAATGGGGTTTTGGACACATATTCGCATAGTGTTCCTTAGAATTACAATCGTAGCATCCTCCACGATTAGGGATTGGAGTCTTTGCTACAAAAGTAGTTTGCTTCACTCTCTTATTGGGATTAAGGCTCTTGAACTAATATGCCTCTTCTTGGAAGTTCCAATATCACAAACACTTCCTTTACCAACCTCTCCATGAAGAAGAGTAACATCCACAAGCTGATTGAAAGAAACTTCAAGTTTCAAAGGTAGAACCATTTCGGGGTTCTTCTTAAAGCATAGATAAACTCTTGATTCTTTACAAGATCCAAAAGTTGTTGAGCAGACATAAATACTCCATCCTGGGGAGTAGCACTAGATTGATCGGCGTCGGGACGGCCTGGTCTAACCATTTCTCTTCTTTAAGAAAGAAAGAAAGAAGAGGATAAAGTTATTCTCAAAATAAATATCAAGCAATCTTGATAGTTTAAACAAGAAATCATAAAAGAAAGTAGGATAGAACGGTACGAAGACTCGAATAAATCCTAAGGCACAACTCCTAAGAAAGACTTAGGACATGATCCTTGCTAGATTATTCTACCTTGTTCCGAAATTTGGCTCTGATACCAAGCTGTGACGCCCCACCTCTATACTCACGCTAGCCAAGAACATTACTGTGAATGCTGTCAACTAGCACAGAGAATAAGGCTGTTGAGGAGCGACCATCTGTATAATTGCTTTGTGCGAGCACCGATATACCGGATAAAAATATCACTTTTCATCTCAAGAGGAAATCCGACATACCGACACAGACTCAAAGCTACTACACAGTGGCTTTAAAGGTCTTCGGAAACAAATATAGAAATAAACATAACACAAATCAGTCACAGACAATTCATATCACAAAAGCGAAAATAGATATGAATATTACACATGAAAGTGTATATCAGAGTAGTGGTCTAAAAAGATCCACAATAATACAAAAGAATAGCAACACGTGCTATACAAAGGAATACAACTATGAGTCTATATCTCAAGTATATACAACAAAATAAACTACTAATCTAAGTAGTTTGCCAAAAGTCAGAGTAATGATCCAGGATGAGAAGTCAAGCAGAAGCACCTGCAACATCTCGGTCTGACCCAAGTATTATTTAAGAAGAAAATAATAAACGGATCAGTCTAGCTATAAATATCAGAAGAAATGATATAAAATAGGAGATATGACATAAACATATAATAATCACAATGCCAAGCTGTGATAAATAAGTAATTGAAAATCAACAAGAGATTAATCAATATCACAATAATCTGCTCAAGATAAAAAGGAATGTCATACTTCTGATTTCATTCACCAAGCCACAATAAATGACATATATCAATGCCCATCGTAAAAGTTGGTGAAACATAAATTCCAGAAATCAACACACGAAATCCAGAAATCACAAGAATAGGTGAAGGATAAAATTTCCAGAAATCAACACACGAAATCCAGAAATCATAAAAAGCAAAAAGGTATGTGTGAGTCGAAATCACACAAGTGGTGTCTAGGCTAACCGAAAAGGTATGTGTGAGTCGAAATCACACAAATGGTGTCTAGCATAACCTTGCAAACAAAAAGGTATGTGTGAGTCAAAATCACACAAATGGTGTCTAGGCTAACCGAAAAGGTATGTGTGAGTCGAAATCACACAAATGGTGTCTAGCCTAACCTTGCAAACAAAAAGGTATGTGTGAGTCGAAATCACACAAATGGTGTCTAGGCTAACCGAAAAGGTATGTGTGAGTCGAAATCACACAAATGGTGTCTAGCCTAACCTTGCAAACAAAAAGGTATGTGTGAGTCGAAATCACACAAATGGTGTCTAGGCTAACCGAAAAGGTATGTGTGAGTCGAAATCACACAAATGGTGTCTAGCCTAACCTTGCAAACAAAAAGGTATGTGTGAGTCGAAATCACACAAATGGTGTCTAGGCTAACCGAAAAGGTATGTGTGAGTGGAATCACACAAGTGGTGTCTAGCCTAACCTCGCAAACAAAGAGACATCGCACATTGCTAGTCTAAATCACAAAGATGATCGTCATGATCAACGAGAAGTGTCAATTGCACTAAGCTAGTAAATATAAAAGTTTAGCTTCATGTCCCATAACCACTTACTTAACTTAAACATTTACGAAAACTGTAAATCTCCACTAGAAAATTGTCACAAGAGATTCAATCATACAAGTCCAAGAATTAACCGACGAAGTAAACGCAAGCGTTTCATACCACTTGTTTTACTAAGCCGTTTAATTAGATTTCTCATACGAGTGAGGTAAAGGTTTGTATATACTAATAGATTGGAAAACTGTTTTATAAACGAATTTGGTATTAAAATAGAGTTGAAATCATTTAAAGAAAGAGTTTTGATATTTACTACTAGTATAGAAAACCTTTGTATTTTTAAAGTGACAAATCACAAAGAAGATTGTAAGAACAACCAATTACAAAATTCACATTCGAAGACGTGAATAAAATCCAAAGAAATCGATATCAAATCCATCAAAGTGGATATATCTAAAATTCCCAAAGGAAAGGTCATCAAAGTCATAATAGATGATAACAACAAATAGGAAACAACACAAATCGATTAAAGTTGGAAATTTACTCAAAAATAGCCAAAATAGGCAAAACTGCACATTTCAGACGTCTGAAATTCAAACCAGACGTCTGCCAGACGTCTGGTTGGATTTCCAAACGTATGGATTTCTTCTCTGCCTTTTTACGTTTTCCAGGGACCAATTCCAGATGTCTGAATTTCCAAACCAGACATCTGAATTTGAAACCAGACGTCTGAAATTGGGTTCAGACGTCTGAAATCCCCCTGTAGGCAAAAATCAGCCTTGCCCAAAAATGGGCGAAAATCCAAACGGAAGCGATCGGACGAGCGACGAAGACTAGGGATTTATGCCAAATGACAACCCAGCCTTATAGGCTCTCCGAAACACCTACTAAAGCATGATCAAACACCAAAGTTATGATTTTTAGAGAATTGGCTTCAAACACCAAAAATTGGAATATTTACAAATCTAATCAAAATCAAAATCAATTGCACATGAATAATTGTTAGGAATTCATACCTAACAACCAAAGATACTTATAGTCATAGATGTGAGATAAAAATCCCACCTTTGAACCCAAATTAATGAAGAAGATGCTACGAAGCAATGGCAAGAACAAGCACTCTTCAATTCCAACTCAACAAGCTTGAATCTAAGCTTAAAAGAGAAACATTCCCTAAATTAGGTTTAGGAAATTTCTGAAATTGAATGGAGAAAGAGTTGGAGAAGATGAAGGAGATGCTTACCAAGGGGTTCTCTTTGATTTTGGAGCAAGAACTTGAGCTAGCAAGAGGAGCTAGGGCTTGGAGTTTTAATTTCCACTCCTCTCCACCATTAATGCTAAGAAAACTGAAAAGAGAAAGAAGTGAGGGAGAATGGGGAGAGTGGTTCAGTTTTGGAGTATAAGTTAAAACATAGGGCTGGGCCCAAAACCAAACCCAAAGTGAAAAGTAGCAAAAATCAACTTTCTCCAAACATATCGAAGCTTATACTCAAAAAGGTCGCAAACGTCATTTTGAACTCAATGGAGGTGGTCTCGAGTCCTAATTCGACCGTATGCAAAAAGTAGGTTTTCGGACCAAAATCCGACGAACGATAAAATATTTAAATAAAATATTTAAATATAAAATCGATAAATATGCGGGTTGTTACATTATATAGAATCGTTCGCCAAACCATCCTACTTTATTTTTGGGATCTCCACTACATGCACAGTTGTTAAAGTGGTTTTCTGTATTGGCAGAGAATATGACAATATCCGATCACGCTCTCTTTAACAACCAAATGCTTATTTCACACCAGACGGTTCTTTTACATTTCAAAATCAATTCACAATTTTTACCAAAATATCATATTCTCAAAACCATATCATTTTCAAAATTATATTCGCTTTCAAATTCTTAGAACATTTGAAAACATATCGTTTCCTAAATCATAATTTCTTTCAAAAATCATATTTTCGAATAGGTTAAATCCTTACTTCAAAGTCATCATATTCAATTAATTATAACATTTAAATCCCAACTTAGATTATAACATCATTTAGTCGTACTCGCTTTTAAACCAGTGAATTTGAATATAACCATTTCCCCTTTACTTAGTCTGAAAATTTAGGAAATAGCTATAAATAGTAAAATACTCTAAAATAGTTTAATGTAGATTAAAAATATTTTTCTTGATTTAAGATAGTTAAATAGATTTAAAATAGATTAAATATAATTAAAATAGATTAATTAGATTTAAAATAAGTTAAATGGGTTAATTAGTTTTAAAATAAATTAATTTGCTTAAAATAGGTTAAAATGATATAATTAAGTCAATATAAGATAAAGCAGTTTAATAATTTGAAATTCTTAATAATTAAAAATTTAAAATAATATATTTTCAAACAGTTTATAATAAAATATGAATTTGGAATTAATATTAATTTAAACTATTTATTTCATTTTAACACATCTGAACTATTTCAATTTACAAATCAACAAACTCAATTGCAAATCTTTCAATTCAAATTTTTAAATAAACTATTAAATTCTATATTGATTTCAATCCATGTTAGAAATATCAATTTAAATTATTCCATTTTTAATACATTTTAGAGTTATATTTCAGATAACTCAAATAACTCAATTCTGACGAATTTCACTTATATCTCAAATTCGACTTTAAAATTTTAATTTAATTTCTTAAGCAATTCCTTTAAACCAATTCACATTTCAACATAAAAATTGATTTACAATAATAATGCAATTTATATAAATCAACTTTTATTTCAAAATATCATTTTCAAAATTTTAGAATTTTAAAATCATCTAATTTAACCAATCCGGTGTCTGTATATAATTAATTCTTTACTCTAGGGTCAAATGATACGGATATTTATCATTTTAATCTACAATTTAAAATTTTACAGTTATATATCATTTAGAATCGCAATCCTGATTTCTCAAAAATCCATAAAATCTCTCGAGTCTATCATTTCAACCCGTAATGATTTTTCCTTAATCAACAGATCATTCAGGTATATACCATTTCAACCCATAGTGATTTTCAAATAACAACTAAAGTAACTTGCAGAGCGATAACATTTTATAAATCAAACATAACATCCAATCGACCAATATCAACAATCAAACATCCATCAAAATCATCAACCAATTCAACCAATAAATTTCAACAAATAACTGATTATTATAGACAGGTAATTAACTGGCGATCTAAAATTCAATAATAAATTAAATGGCAAATTTAATTCAAAATAAACTCAAAGTAATAGGAATAGCAATTTAAAAATATCAAACAACCCTAAATAAACTTCTAATCACATCCTAAATTTACTTTAACTAACATAAGAAATTTTAGAAGTTATGAATGAGTTAAAACACTCACCTTCGATTTTAAATCGATCTAAAATCCAATTTAGGACCCACATTCAAACGACTTCATAATTCGTCCAAACCGGCGTCAAAATGTCCGAAAATTTGAAGCATCCCAACGCAAGAAACCGCGCATGAATTGGATCCCGTAAGTAAAAGTTGTATAAGTTAGAATATTCGAAATATAAATTATAAAACAAATAAATAAACATATTTAATTTTTTCACGTCAGCTAGATGCACGAACCCTGGCCCGCTCCAGACAAACTCAATCACTGAAGCCGCCACCTACCCCACCTTTGACCATCAATAACTCACGCCCCCCGACGCCTAGGCGATCGGCGACCACCTCCAACGACCTCCCCTCTCCATGCCGCGCCTGCCAAGGTCCGCCCCACCATCTCCAGTGGCCTATGTCGCCATGCGCCGCCGGTGTTTCGAAACCCTAATCAAATTTAGGTGATAATCTAGCCATCGATACCACCTGCGACCAACTCCGATAGGTTCCCCACTCAACTCTCTACAGCATGGTGCCCTCGACTCGACGATCAGTTGAAGATCATCGCACACCAATGAATGGCCGAGACTTCATCGCTCAATTCCAGCCACATCGAAACCCAAATTGAAAAAATGCGTTGCAGATTTGACATGCACTCATCGAGAGCTTCGAAACAGTATATGATTTGATAGGGTTTGGAGAAGTTTGATTTTTGGATTTGGTTTTGAAATTTGATTTGCAATTTGGGAATTGGGGTTTGCAGCCATTGAGAGGAGAAAAGCAGACAGAATTATACGTACTGAAATTAGACATAAGAAATAAACTAGGGTTTATAACAGGATATTTATAGGCAGAGCAGAAAATAGAAAGGACAGACAAGATCGATTTGAATGTTGAACGATAAACCACCCGAAAAGCGCATTCTGTCTCCTAAACGAATGGTCATCTCATATAACAAAATAGATGTTTTAGTATATTTAAACTCAATGGAACCGGTTTCAAGTCCTGATTCCATCGTATGGAGAAGTTATGTTAAAATCAGCTTATTTCAAATTGATTTCAATTGATTTCAATTAAATTGATTTCTAGGCATTTCGAGTCCGTACGATCAAACAATAAGTCCGATTGATACGAAACTTGAAATCCAATAATAATTCATTGTTATGGATCTGATGAAATTGGTTTCATCGATATCCGAGGCGGTGGCCAAAATGGCTATATTTCACACTAATAAATAAATTAATATCAATTTAGTTAATCACTTTTTAATTCAGAATTTATAAATCAACCAATTTCACCATTTTTAATCATTTAGGCATTTACAATGACTTATACAAGTTTATTTGACAATTCAGTGTTGGTTATTACACTAATTACAGTGTTCATTATCGCTGTAATTGAATCCCTTTGTCATAATTCAATTTCAAAAAAATTGCTTTAATTTAATTTCAACTTTTATATTCAAGAAATTATAAATATAATAACATAGTTAACATTTTTTACATTTCATTACATTAATATACTCCAATTTTCATCTTTTATTTGTATAGACTATTATATTTCCATTATGGAATTTTTTTCAATTTTATCATAATTTAAAATCCCAATAAATTAATTTATCTTTGTTTCATTCTTTTTGTTTCATAGATTATTGCCTTGTAAAAAAAATTTACATTTCTATACCTTTTATTACGTTCACACTACAGTTATTGTCTTATTCCACATTAATGTAACATTTATTTACGTTTATTTGCAATTGATTACTTAAATTGGTAATAGATAACAACTTGTCACCTTTTACCTTTTATTACATTTATAAGTTTATTACTTACAAATAAATGTTACAATTTCCTTCACAACACTAATTTTATTCAACTATCGTTAATTATATATTATTTCACAAATTAGTTCAATATTTACATTTTTCTCTAGTATTCAGTTTATGACCAAGTGTAACCTTTAAATTATTTCAATTAATTGAAATTTCATTAAAGTTGTTAATAATTAACTTACATTAACATTGTTCTACTTCATTTTTGTTATTATTTCATTGTTAATTCTGATTTTTTTATTTCTTTCAACATTAAATTACCAAAATCTTATTCAATTAACAAATTTAATTATCGAGAACTAAACTTGAATGTTTTGACCTTTCATTACGCTCTGGTCAGTCTGAGCTTTTTAGTGAATTGAAGACAATTTTCTAGAGGACAAAGACGAAAATTCAGTATATTATTACTATTTATTATATTATTCTGTTGCATTATTTGTTTATTCCTGCTATATAACTCTGACTTGTACTGTAAAGTGTAATCAAGTGTTCTTTGTAAAACAGCTTCATGAACTATTTATTTGATTATTATATTTTGTCAACCCGTTGTGAGATTCTGCGTTTGGTTTTTCTTTCTTTTCTTTTCTTTTCTTATTTACCCTATTAATAATCCTCCCTTTTGAATGGTTTGAAATAGACATCTGTGGTTTATTATCGATTTAAACCATCCAAAAAGGTGGGTCGTTATAGTTGGTATCAGAGCTTTGGTTTAGACATACCTTAGCCTGTTGGGGTTAACTCATTAGAGATCAGGTAGTAATGTCCTAGAATGAGTTTGTCTGAGTGTATATATACGAGAGCGTGTATTTATTAGTGTTATAAAAAAGGTTTTATATAAGTTTTGAAATGGAATAATTTTCCTAATATAATATGTTATATATAAGGAATAAATTTTTATAACTATTATAGTTATTTGTAATGTGTTTGTTTTATGAAATAGTAATATTTAATTATTATCATTTATTATGGATTGGCTATAATTAGTCAGTTTATAAGCATTGGCTGTTATTATTGACTGAATTTATGAATTAAACACTATTTTAATAATAGTGTATTAAAGAGAATAAAGTTAATAATTGGCTATGAAATTGAAATGTTTTGTTGTTGAATCTTGTTGTTTTGTTGATTGATAGTTTTAACTGTTGAAATAAAATGGAAAATCTGGATGGATAGTCGAAACTTTTGAATTAATACATAAGTTGAAACTTTGAAATTGTATTGAATTATGCAGTTGAATTTGACAACCTTAATTTGAAAGCAAGTGAAACAATGTTCAATTTGTTATATCTATGTTGAGTAAATGAATAGAATTATTGTATACATTCTTGGCACGTAACGTAATAATATACAAGTGTGAACTTTAAGCCTTGAAATGTTTAAATTGACATCGCGATTAAGGAAATGTTGTAAATGAGATTAAATTGAAGAAAAATTTGTTTAGAAACCTAATTAAAATTTATGAAATGTATCATAGATAAAATTGAAAAGTAAAAGTGAAAACTAATTGAATAAAAAAATATGAACTAAAAGTGAAATGATCATAAATAAATTCATGAGTTGTAAATTATTTATGAAATAAATGGATGTTGCAATGAATGTAGTGTTAAATGAGAAATATTACATATGAAATTTAATGTAATTTAAAATTGAAGAGAAATATAAGCAATATATGAATATATTAATGTTTTATGTCAATTAGAGAAATTCTATGAAACCAATATTTAAGTATAAAGTGATATTTGTGTTAATCTATGAGATTTATAATGAAGTTAAATTGAAAATAAAATTGTGATGAAGCAAGTTGGAATAGATACATAAGTTGTATGTATATTGTTTCATTCGTATAACTAATTTGATCGAGATTTGAGTACACAAGTCCAAGGTGAATTTTTCACCATTTCTTATTAGGATTTTTCATTCGATTCTTGGTGGCGAATATTTAATATGGATTTTGGTTCGATTCTAGAATTCTCTATCATAGTATATGGCTATGCGAGGAGAATGATGGTTTCTAGTAAAGAAACCACATCAATGTCTGCATTAGGAAAGTCGAATGGACAATACTTGTTTGAAAGCGAACTTGTGTGATCGAGCGAGCGATCGAATGTGATTTTGCAAAATAATGACATATGTACATCTTATGTTCTAATGTTTTTTATATGCTTTGAAGCTCAAATTGAAAGTTGTTGGGTTGGATATCTTTGTAATTTAAATTGGATTTTTTCTTTTATGCAAAACTACTATTAATTTAAAACCATTTTACTAAACCATTTTCTTTTATTTTTTTAAACAAACTATTTAGTTTATTTTAAATACAAACTATTTTATTTACAAAACTATCTTACAAAGTATTCTATTTACAAAACTATTTTACAAAATATTTTATTTACAAACTATTTTACAAAACTATTTTATATACAAAACTATTTCACAAAATGATATTTATATACAAAACTATTCTAACTTCAAAACCTTTTATAAAGAAAAGATGTTTAATCTTATATGGCTCTTCATGCAGCATAATTGATTTTGGGAAAATTTTGATTCTTATATAAGATGGAATTTATGTAATTATAAGCTGATTTTGAAAACCGTTGATTTTGGAAAGTACTGTATCCGAAAATGAAATCTTATATATAATGGAATTTATATAAGTATGATATTTGATGTTATGATTTTGAAATGGTATTATGTATATTATGATATGTTTGAAGTAAATGATATGGAAAGTACCTTCCATCGGACCCCTTTGGTGGGTCATTTATCGGATCTCTTTGGTGGGTCACTTATTAAATTCACTTGATATTGTTGGATAGTGTAATCGAGGGGCGGGATGCCTAAAGCTATAAGTGATTCTACTGGGATAGCGGCATAACCATTGTGTGGCTACGTTCTATCAACTATGACATAATTCGAGGGGTGGGATGCCTATGGTTACAAGTGATTCTACTGGGATAGCGGTGTAACCATTGCATAATTGCGATCCTTGGGGGTAGGTACTTTCCATGTCTTTTTTTAATGTTTCTAAGTATTTTCACTAGGTGTTGAAATGGGTCTACTAAGTACTTGGAGAAGTCTAGCCTTGCGCCTGATCAACGCATGTCTAGATTCTATAAGAACGAGGATAAACTTGTTAAAACATTGAGTTATAAAAATATTTTGATAAAGTATATTATAAATGTATTTTAAAGTTAATGATTATTGATTTATTAAAGATGTCTGAAAAGTATTTTGAGATTTAAAACTAATAAATTTATAAATAATGGATTTAAGGTTTTCAGTAACTCTTTTTTAAATATAAGTAACGACTTAAATAATTATTTTCAAATAGTCTACATATATTTATAAAGATGTTATTTAAGATTTTTAAATGGTATTTATAAATGAAGCAATAAATTTTACGGATGAATTTTGTAAAGTACTAAAATATTAAAGATGATTAATTTACAAATGAAGTTTCAAATAAATACTTCGAGTAAAGTTATATAATTTTCTTTGAATGTATAATTTTAAAGATATTAAATGATTTGGGAAATTTAATATGCTTGAAAAATAAATTGGAATTGCTATTTGTGAAGTTTGTTTTTGAAATATTTACTTAATTTCAAAGTTTTAATAGTTGTATGTGATATATTTGTTTGATAGGAGGTGTAATTTTATAAATATTGACTGCGAAATAGGATTTATAAATAAAATGAATTTAATTGGAAATTTGAGAGCTCAAGTTCCAGGATTTTGAAATTTTCTTTCAAGGAATTTTGAAAGATAATACTAGAACAATTTGGAAGTATTTTGGACAAATATTCTCAAATGTGATTTAGAAGAAATGTTTTAAAAGAATTTTTAAAAGGAAAATAGTTATGTAATCCCCTCTTTTGTCGCTGGAGAATAAATTTGATGATGAGTGCATGCATCATCGATGTTCATTTTCGAGTTTCAAAGTGGGAAGACCACTATAGTAGTTTTATAGACATTAGTTTTGATAAACAAATCCTAATTTTGTATTTCTAAATATGATTTGATATATAAGAGCTATGTGTAACATCCTGATATTTTCAACCATTCGCATCCACACATATCGGATTTGAATTGCTCAAAATACCAGATTGTTAATTTATATTTGGCAAAACTCAGTATATAAAGTAAATAAATGAATCATAGAATCACAGACACAGAGTAATATAACAATAATGCAGCGGAAACAAAAGAATAATAGTTAATGAAGCTACTATATATATAACAGAGTTAAATAAGATACAACAGAAGTCTCGAATACAATAGTCAGATAACAAAATAAGAACATCACAGGATTCAACTGAATAGCTGCTACGAATAGATAGTTGGATCTCCAAGCGAAGCTCCAATTCCAAAGGTGGGTCTCAAATGCTGTATCACTCAGTCTGACCCGAGCGTAAAGAAAAACACAAAACACTCGAGTCAGGACTAACATTCCTATGTCAATAAATCCAAATCAAGTGAAATAACAACTAAAACACAGGTAACTCAAAGGATGTTTGTGATAACCATCCTCTAAGGAACCGTTAAACTATCTACTATGTAGTAATATACGCTATTATAATATTGACTAAAGTAAAGTATAATATATGAAAATAGCGTTAAGGCATTACACATATCCCCCTTAACACATTTTATAGTGCCAATAGTCTATACAGTGCTATCGTACTTCTAGATCGGGAGGCTACCGTATAATACTCTATAGGTACGACACAAATCAAACTCGTAGAAAGCATGATAGAGTAGGGGACACGGAAAAACTAGGCAATGACAGGGTAGATATACCAATTACACTTTCAGACTGGTGGTAACGCGTAGCAGCCACTACCGCACACCTCGATCAACACTCCCAAAAAAAATAAATCAAAGGGTGCACACAATCAATCACAAAGTAATAGAAGGGTATCAAAGGAGTGTGTCCGATTAGAGGAGCTACCTCATTGGCCCATCAGTTGCTCCTGTTTTAGCCACCTTATGCCAACTCACGGGAGTCGGGTCCACCTATATACCTCATATAGGATCGTCGCCACCATCCTACTTCATTCTGGAATCTCCACCGTGTACACGGTTGCTAAAGTGGTTGTCGGAGTTGGCAGAGAGTATGACAACTTCCACGCCTGGTCTCCTTAATAACCAAACATTATTATAACACCGCATTCATTTCAAATAGTTTATACTTCAAAACTAAAATATCATTGCCATTTCAAAACCATATCAATATGCTATCATTTCCATTTCAAAACCAAATATGATATCACTTCCATTTCAAATATATCCATTTCAAAAACATAGCACGTAAAAGTTATAACCCATTCGAAACCAAACACTTAAAATGTAACAACCCTGTATTTTGTAATTATTTTAATTGAATTTGATTTTTCTTATATTTTATTTATTTAATTTAGATAATTTTGTTATTTAAAATATAAACTTTGATTTTTATGTGAATTAGAATTCCAAACATGATTAAATAGAATATTTTACAAAAAAATGTATTTTGGTCAATACGGTCAACTTTGACTTTTAAATTTAAAATTTAAAAGTTTTAAAATTTGAATTTTATCTTTTATTACGAAAGTAAATAAAATTTTAAGAATACAGCTTTTCGTTTCATTGAAATCTGATTTATAATGTGAAAGTTATGCTTTTTTAACAATTGTGTGAAATTTGCTGTATTTAACAAAATTGTTTATTTTAAATTATATAAATAATATTTTATTTGGTCATGTAATGTTCTAATTTATGTTTATATGGGTAAATAACATGTACTGTATATATTTTGGTTTTAAAACATTTTTGAAAGTGTAATTGACATTTTTCAGGGTCAGTTGTGTTTTTTTTTACAATTTCTAATTTCCAGCTTCAATTAATTTAAGAAATTCTTTATTTGTTTTTCTATTTCCTTAAAATCTTATTTTGTTCTCATTCCAACTTTATTTTATTCCTCGTTTATTTTAATTATTTGACTTTTTATTTGTTTTAAAGTGAAATAAAATTCTCTAAGGCTAAGTGGTATTTTATTTGAAATTTTCTTGTCCTGTTTCCAATTTTTAAACAATTTCTTTATTTTTTTTCTATTTTCTCTAAATTTAATTATTTATTTCCCTTTTAATATGTTGAAAAAAATTATTTTATTTCAAAAATTTTCTTTAGAATATTTTAAATTGAAGTAGATATTTTTCCAAATCCAATGATGATTTAATTTTAATTTTTGAACCCTGTTTTGAATTTTAAGCAATTTCTTTAGTTCTTTTTCCATTTTCTATAAAATTTATTATTTATTTTTATTTTATATTACTATTTTTTAATTTCTAAAGTCAAATTACTGATTTTATTTCGTTTTAGTTGAATTAAGAAAAAGGATATTTGAAAGGTTTAAAGTGCTTTTAGAAACTTAAGCCTCTTCGTTTCCAAAACTCTTCATTTTCCCACAACCCCTCAATTACTCTTTTGGCCGTGTAAATTTTTGTTTAGCCATGTATATCCAGTCTCCATTCACGAAAAAAATTTCCACTTCCCATTCATTCACGGCTAGGAGAAAAAAATTGATAATGGCTATCTTCTTTTTCTTCATTTTCTTCTCATTTTTTCATGGTTTTTGCCTTGTTTTCGTGGACTTTTTGCTCGGCCTCCTCTTTATTGTCACGGCCATCACCTCCTACAGCTCCTCCTTGTCACCATCACCACCTATTTCTTCAGCCTTGACCATGTCCGAGACCCCCATGATGTTAAAATCCATAAAAAAACCAACCTAATGCCTTAAAACATGCTAGTTTGAGCCTTGTTGCTTCACCACTTCATTTTTCACCACCACCACCACCTTAGGCCACCACCACCATCACTGTCCAGACCCTTACTCACCGCTCCAGCCCCTGACCTGACCCACACTCCACTGGCCGAGACAAACATCCCATGGCCAAGCCCCTTTGTTCAACCAAAACCGAACTATTTGCCTAAAAACTCTTCACATTCTCACCTTGTAACTCTTCCATGCTTTATGCCTTGTGGCCATGCACTATGGAACCCAAACACGAGCCAAACCTTGTCCAAACTAGAGCCTATTGCATCCCTAAGCCGTGTAAAATAATCTAGAAAGCAAGGCAAAAAGTGTTGCATTCAAATTATTTTTCATTTCAAAGTTATTTCAATTTAAAGTTGTATTGAATTATAACTTTATTTTGGTTTTGTTTATGGATTGTGACAAGATCATTAGCTTGAATCTTATCTACTTGAATTTATTGTTGTGTCATTGTCCCTTTAGGAATCCATTTGTGTCATTTGATTCGCTATATCCAGCACAAGAGGTGAGTAAATCTCACACGACATTTTATACTTATGCAATTGTGAAGCGACAACAACTGAATGTGCAGAATTATATATGATGTTATAACTGCCTGTTATTATTGATATATGATGTTAAACCTATTAACTTACATGTCATCTCATCTGTTATTGTTATATGTTGTCAACTGTTCATTTATATCTGTTTAGCACAGTGCAAGTTCCCTGTAGATTAGGTTCACTAGTAGTTGAAATGATACATACCCGAACGGACTTTAGAATAGGGAAATGGGCTGAAATGATAGGCCTGAACGATTTTTATTTATTTATTTTAACTTGGGATCACGGGTTTGAAATGATAGAACCCGGAATTTCTTTGTAAACTGTGGATTGAAATGATATATATCTGTATCACTTGACCTAGGTTAGAAAACTATATGCCCGTAGTATTTTATAAAGTATTTCAGATATTTTTAAGTATTGTTAAAAATGTAAATTTATGAAAATTTGATTTAAATTGGATTTTTAATGTTTAAATAAGAAATTTTGATTTTTTTCTATAAGTTAAAAATGTTGAATAATTAAATGATTAAATTGAATTTTTGAAATATAACTTAAATCTGGAAATTTGGAATTTGGCTTTTAAAATGACATTTAAGTTATATAAATAAAATTTTAAATGGTTTAAAATGTAAATTTATGATAATTTGGTTTAAATAGATTTTAAAGTGTTTTAAATAAAGGATTTTTGATTTTTTTATAAGTGGAAATGTTAAATAAATAAATGGTTAAATTGAATTTTGGAAATATAATTTAACTTTGGAAATTTGATAATTTTTGGTTTTAAAATGGTATTTAAGTTATATACATAGTATGGAAATTTAAATCTAATTTAGAAAATGGTAAATATGATGATTTGATTTAAATTTGAATTTAAGTGATTTATTAAAATATTATTGATTTTTTCTATGAATTTAAATGGCTAAATAAATGAATGCTTAAATGTGTAATTTTAAAATACAACTTGACATGGAAATGTGAAATTTGGTTTAGTTAAAGGTTTTAGTTAAATGAAATCAATTGGAAATTTAGTTTAATTTGTGAAAATTGAAATTTAAAAATGTAAGTGTTAACAAATTGCATATGTGAAGGAAAGGAAATTATACACTTGAATTTGTTAAGTAAATTTATTGAAAAATTTGATTTATTTATAAGAAATTTGTTTTATAAAAATCATATCTTAAAGGTATGTTAATAAAAAAATTTGAATGTTAAAATATGATTTTTATAATGTTTGAAGGGTTTAAGTTGAAGTTTATTATTTGTTGGAAATACATTAAAATCTGGAAAATAATTTAATAGTTTTCAGAAATGCTATGGTTTTTGTAAATGAACTAAAAACCTAATAAAAAGGCTATTAGAGCAGTTCTGAAATGCTGTAGTTGCTTAAGTAAACTAAAAGGCTAAAAAATTAATAAAGGCCTATTACAGCCGTTCTGTAAATGCTGTAGTGGTTCTGCTGTCTTTGCTGAAATTAATAAAAACCTTTAATTTAAACCTGAGCTATTACAGCATTTCTGAAAATGCTGTCTTTGCTGTTTTGAACTAAAAATTCAACTAAAATGAGATTTAACGGCAGTTTTAAATGCTATCTTTGCTGAACTAAAATGCTTTCAAGTATAGCTTATAACAACTTTTTCTAAATGCGGCGTAAGGCTGAAAATTTCAATGTTTATGGTTTTTAACTAAGTAAATGAGCTAAGAATGGTTTGAAACTTTGGAGATTGAATACTTGATTTGAAAGTATAATAACTTCACTTTCAAGTGGTTTAAATTAATTAATTTGATGGAATATAAATTATTTAAAAGGTTATTTGAAATGATAATAAATGAATGATATCTTGGAATTTAAAAAGGCATTTTAAATTTGATATTTGGATTTGAATTCAAGAAATGATTTGAAAGGAAGTTTTGAAAAGATATGATAATTTAATATATTGAAATGGTTGGAAATGAATTAATATTTATTTTGATAAATATTTGAATTTGAAAGATATGGTTTGTTGATATATTGAAATGGTTTGGAAATGTTTTAATCTTTATTTTTGATAATGATTTGGATTGAAATGATATTTTATTTTGAAGTATAAAATATTATTTTAAAGTTATAACCACGGGTTATAATCATGATTGGTTGGCAAAGAGACCGCGATCAGATATGGGCATACTCACTGTCGATACTGAAAACCACTTTGACAACCGTGTACGCAGTGGAGATTCCAGAATGAAGTATGTAACAACCCTGAATTTTGAACAATTTAAAAATGAAAATATTTAATTAATTTTAAATATTTGAATGATGGTTTAAATTGAATTCCCAATATAACTATGAATTGGCGATTAAATTTTAGAATTTAATTTATTTAAAGTTGAATAAAATTTGAATTTGACTTTGGAGTTTGAAATTGAATATTGAAATTGTAATTGAAATTCGAACTAATGACTTAGAAAAAATAGTCTGGATTTACGAATTATTTATTTATGTAAATTAAATAATTGATGGTTAGTTTTAAATAACATTTTTCTTTTCTTTAAAATAAAAAGGAATAAAATTTTAATCAATACAAAATAAATACACTTAGTTAAAGTTTTAACAACAAAAATTAAACAAAAACAAAAAAAACAAAGTAAAGAAAATAATTTATACAAAACAAATTGGATTTAAAATAAAGAAATAAGAAAAAAATAATAAATAAAACAATATGCTTTCTCCTTTTTCAGCATGTTGTCCTCTCCTTTAAACACGCCGTTACCTACGCCATAACCCACGACCAATAAATCACGTCTCCCCTCTTTTATATTCGTTACCCCTTCCTCCATCACTTCAGGAATCAAACGAAACAAAAAAAATAAAAATGGCGGCCTCTCTCTAAAAATCGCCGTTCCTCTTCGTCATTCAAATTAGGGCTTTCCAAATCAAAGACGGCTCCATTCCCTGATCCTCGTTCGTTCCTCTTTTCAAAATTGGGGCTTTTCAAAAATCAAAGTGCCACGATTTCGATTTCGCTCGTCTTTGTGATGCTCGGCCGCTTCTATTAGGTCGAGTTCGTCGTCGCTTCGAATCTAAGGTGAGTAATTTATTTACTCACATCTAATTTAAAGTCATATGACATTTTGTTGTTGATTTATCTTGGCTATTTGATTTTCGCCTCTGCTGGGACTATGTGATAATGTTTTGTTAATGGGTGAATCCTCTGGTTCTTCGACTTCGGTCGCTTTGACTTTGCGAAAACATTTTTTGGGGCTTCGGCCATTCTATTTTGCTCTGTTAATTGAATTTAAACTGATGAGAGCAGATGCTATCATTAGTTCACAAGGAAGAAAATGGCTGTTGGGTGTTATTTTCAAATCGAAATCTGGGAAAAACAAAATAAAATAAAAATTAACTAGGTATTAGCATAATCTAGGTACTGAAAGTATAAACAAGTATTCATGAACTAAAGATATGCTTGTATTTGGAAAAACAGTAGGAATCTTTAAAACTGGTAAAGCTCAAGTGTTATAAATTACTGATTCAAGTTTAATTCTTGAATCACCTATGGAAAATGAGATTTTTTAAAATCAAAAAAATCAAAATGTGTGTGGCTATGCATTTTCATGTTAGACTATTATGTTGCACTTTACCTGCATGGATATTGAACAGACAGTTGCATTGTAATTTCCTGTCTTTGATCACTTGGACTAAATTTGTAGTTTCTTGTTTGCTTTGACTCTTTTCTGATGGTGTCGATTTGTTGTTGTGGTGATTTTCTGTTTTAACTCGTACTTATCTTTGCTATTGTTTGTCTCGGGTCTGCATGAACCTGTTGATGATTTTCTGGCTAGACTTTTTTTTCATGTCTTCACCTGACTTCGACAATTTTATGTATTGGTTCCTGATGTATTGATTTTTAGCTTGCTTCTGATTTTACTGAACTTTGACAGTCTCGACTAATTTGCTTCGAGACAGTTTTTGTTGCAGTTTTCAAAGTTTTAAAATTTAACAAGTTTCAAAGTTTAAAATGTTTAAAGTTAAATATCTTTGAATCGTTTTAACAAATGGGTTAAGTGAGTAAATCTTCAACCTCTTATGATAGGATATACTATGCATCATGTATAAGTCTTAATTTCAATCTAAGAAGTGCCCATATGTATTTACTGTATGGACATTGGAAAAATATGATCTGCAGTTTCTGTATCTTCTTCACATAACATACGTGGTGCATCGTTTTGCATACCCAATGAGATTAACCTGTGTTTAGCATCCAGCCTGTTTAGAATTGCTTCATAGGTACAAAAAGCCATTTTTACTGTTCTTTGAGTGCCATATTACGTTTACCCATCTGCATACGTTATTGTGTTGCCTAATTGAATTCCATGCTGTATAAAAATTGAATTCACCTCCTTCAAACCCTTCATAATAGTTTGTACTAGCCTATGAATTTATCTTAACTTGATTTATAGTATATGATATTTCACATGTACCTGGGTTAAGACTAGGAATTAGTGCACCTTCTCTGATTATATCCAAAACACGTGAAGATGATGACCCAATTTCAAACAAGAAGTTAAATCTGTAATTAAGTCTTTAAAACTGTTTCAACATGATTTGAAGAAATATACCACTGTCTTCATGTATGTTTATACACCGTCTTCATGTAGTTATACACTGTCTTCGTGTAGTTGTATTTGTTAGCAGTTCCAAAACTGTTGTTAGCTTTGACTTAGACCTGATGCACCATATTTTTATTAGCATTGAGTTAATTCTCATGTGCGCTACAGTCACTTTGATGCAGTTTCATGTTGTCTTCGAGTTTTGTCCTATGTTCTTCGAGGCATGTAGTTTATATTTGATGTGCCCTTGTATTCAGGAGGGGGCTGCAGTTATTGTTGCAGTTCGCCCTGGAATTATAAAATGGGGCTGCAGTTTTCATTCTTATGAAAATTTTGCACTTTTTGAAGTGTGCAGTAATGAGTTGTTTGGGAACTTGTTTTCTTGAGTTTACTTGAGTATATGCAAAACCATTGCATTTCGACCTTGACATGTTGCATGGGTTTTGGTGTTGCAGCGGCGTTGAGTCATTGACTTGACCTCTACAGTTTTGATCGCTGTTAGTATTCACTGCAGTGGCGAGGCAGTGTACGCGTGCGTGTACTGCAGCCACATAGCATAGATTTTGTTGTTATTTCTTTGCTTTTGATTCATTGATCTTCTGCGTATTTCATAGACAGTATTGGCGAGGCAATGCACGTGTGCGTGTACTGCAGCCAATCGGTTTTGATGTTTTTAAATGACATTTTAATTGTTTGAATTGATTTGGTTTAAATTGATGATTTTGTTGTTAATTGCCGTTTTGACAATTCTGTTGTTTTCTAAATTTTCTTCATTAATAATCCTTCCATCCATCTGTGTTGAAAATTTGAATCTATTGATTATTGTATAACACTGTTAAGTGTTATATTTACCGATATCTGATTTCTTGTTAAAGGATCGGATAGGTAAATTTATATTTGACTATCGTCTAATTGCTATTTGATTATTATTGCCTCTATGCACTAATAACTGAGTTTGAATTAGACTGACCTGTGTATTATTTTCTTTTGAATGTATACTCGGGTCAGACCGAGTATTTTACAGCTTGAAGATTTTCAGGCCGCGAAGTTAGAGAGAGTTGGGGAAATTGCTTCACTTTAGCTTTTCGAAGAATTTTTGTACTTAAAAGAAATATTCCGCTGTATAAAAAAATTAATGCATTGTACAAACTCTGATATATGTATAAAAATTCATTTATGTAAAATATTATGATTATTCTGTGATTCTGTGGCTGTTTCTGTTTAAACTCTATAAACTGAATAACAATCCGTCATTTGAACGTCTTATGTTGGTTTAATTACCGACTGGAGGCGGTCAGAGCGGCGGGTCATTACAAAAGTGGTATCAGAGCTTTGGTTTATACAAAGCTCAGTTTATGATGTTTAATATGAATAGTTACTAGAACCACTTTAAAGAAAGTGTTTTTCAAATTTAAAGAAGTATGAATCTGTTTTCTTTGAAAAAATAAAAGGTACTTTGAAAATTCAAATTTTTTTTTTCGGAAATTCCCCTCTCTAAAATTTAAGTTTGCGATAGTTTCTTTTCGGTAAAGTCTCCTTAGATTTGAGTTCCGATTATTTGAAAATCCATTATCGAATTGTTGAGATTTATGAAAAATAAAATTAAAGTTAAGTGAATTAATGAATTGGTTTAAATCCAATATTTTGAATATCTCCAAAATAATAATTGTGAAATAAAATAACGTGTCAATTTAGTATAGCCAAGAGGATCGTTAAACTATAACTTGGGAATTTGATTCTGAATTCTTTTGAAAATTGATTTCAAATGTTTTGAAGAACGATTTAGTAAATAAATGGATTATAAGTATTTAACTTATAAAATGGACTTTTGGTATATAATTGAGTTATATAAATTGAATTGAACTAATAAAGAAGATTTATAAATCGAAGTTTATAAATAGAAATGAAATTTGTAAAGATTGTTTATAAATTCAAAACTATTTGAATCTGATAAATGAAACATAGAAGTTATTAAAGGAGATATATTCGTGATTTTGGACAGCGAATTATCCTTTAAGTTGAATATTGTGATAGTAAATGTTGGTTGGGAATTTTATCCACGATTTTGGATAGTGGATAATCCTTTAAATAAATGTGTAGAAACATTGAATTGAATAAATAAGTATATTCACGATTTTGGACAGTGAATATATTATTGAATAAAACGGATATGTTTTAGGAAAGTGATATTATGAAATGAGGTTAATGTGGAAATATAAATTTAATGGAACTAAGTTGATGAATGGCTTACTAAAGAACTAGTTGATTATTTTTGAAATAGAAAGCAAATGCAAAGTTCAAATAGAATTTAAATTTCAAATTTGAAGTTGTCAACATGATAATCCATTATAGGTTTAATAAATTCAGTGATGAATTTGAATTTAAACGTGCGGAAAATTAAATTAAGTGAAAAACTTAATATTGAAAAGTTTGAAATTGGTTTAAAATAAATATTATGAAAAGTATGAGGAATTCAAACTATGAATTAAGTTGAAGTTGAAATTGAAAAAGTTAATGGTTTTAAAGATGTTTTAAAATGCATTAAGTATCGAATACATAGATTTCAACATTCATTGTTGAAATAGGCGTTTTCGAGAAATAAGGAAATGGTGGACTATAACACTATTGTTATAGTAAATGGTTTCCGGAAGGAAATGTTGTTTATAGTATTGGGATTTATATATCTATCTTAAATTTCGAATCCCTATACTAGTGATTTTTGAGTTGTTGTAACAATGTTTTACGCAACATTCGTTTTGACTCAAATAAATGCGTATAAAAGAACGCCTTCCTTAAAGAATGGAATATATACTTAATTTGATTCAAGTATATTGAATATTTTCCGTGTTGAAAATAAATGAACTTGTGAATTAATTATTATTTAATAAGTACGGAAATGTTTTCCAATATGAAATGAAAGGTTTGAAATTTTATCTTTTAAAGATAAATTGGAAAAAAATGAATATTTGAAATTTATTTCAAATGGTTAAGTTGGAAAATTATATATATCTTGTAAAGATATTTTTGGAAAATTTGAACGATCAGTTCAACTTGAATATTTTCCAAAAAGATTGAATCTTGAGTTAAATTGAGTTTAACTCAAACATCAAAAACAATATAAGTTGAGCTTTGAATTTTGGATAGTCGATTTGGATTGTATGTCTAGCATTGTGAATTGATGACATAACAATTGATCTCTATTAAATATGTATCTGTGGTGGCGGAGAATTTATTCTTTTAACTTAACACCCTTCTCTGAGACGTACGAGCTTAGAGGTTATATATCGATAGACACCAATTATGTGTTGATAATTGATGATGTAACGTGAAATCCAAATCGAATGTGAAGTCGATAATGAATTGGATTATGAATGTGAATTAGGTTTGAGATAACCTTAAATTTTCAAATCGATTTAGAGGAAAATTTTAAATGAGATGGAAAATTTTGGAATCCTCTATTTTGTTATGAATGTGAATTGAGTTTTCGTAATTTATATATGTGAATATAATAAATTGAAAACCATCAGTTTGGAAAGTCATTATTATGAAAAGTCCTGTGTAGGTTTACATAGGTATGATATGTACGAAATGTGAAATAAAGTACTATATGTATATGACATATGTTTTCTAAAAACTAAGGATATGGAAATGTACCTTCCATTTATTATTTGTGAAGGTGATTGGAACTCGGTGGAGTGTCCATTGGAAATCGTAGCTACGTAGAATTTCCATTAGTGGAATGTCCATTGGGACTGACTGGAATCCCCCACGATGGATCATCGTGTTGGGATTATGTGAATTGATGCTGGCGTAATTCATGGGGCGTGATGCCTACAGTTACAAGCGATTCCACTGGGATAGTGGCGCAACCGCCATGTAAACTGCGATCTAGAGGCCGAAGCGTAATTTGAGGGGCGTGATGCCTACGGTTACAAGCGATTCTACTGGGATAGTAGCGTAACCGCCGTGTGAACCGCAATCTATGGCAACAACCATGGCAAAATTCAAGAGAGATGTGAAATCTACAGTTACAAGCGATTCTACTGGGATAGTAGCGTAACCGCCGGGTAAACTGTGATCCATGGGGGAACGTGCTTTCCATATCCATTTTTAAAAGAATTTTTAAAAAGTATTTTCACTGGGAGTTGAAACAAGTATATTTAGTACTTGGAGATTTTTAGTCTTGCGACTGGCCAGCGTATGCCTAAAGTCTGTGAGAACGAAGATGGACTTGTTAAACTTCGAGTTAGCAAGTATTTTCAAAACTTTGAATAGCAAATCAATAGTCTGAAATTAGAATTACATAATTCTAACCTAATGAATTAAGGAAGAAGATTTTTAAAAATATCTTGAAAGCACACAGCTTTGGAAAAGATATGATATGTAAATATCTAGCATGAAGAATTTCAAGTTTAAAAATCTGAATTTTGTAAGTCGAAAATTTTGGTAAAAGACTTTTGCGTCTTGATTGTAGAAATCGATGAATAAAGCTAGTGAAATAAAATAAATGGAATGAATCCTATATTTATTTATGAGTTTGAAACTTGGTAAAATTGTGTAAGGTATAAATATCGGTGAGATTTTAGCAATCGTTTTTCCTAACTTATAATTTCGGGACGAAATTCTTTTAAGGAGGGAAGATTGTAACAACCCTGAATTTTGAATAATTTGAAAATGAAAATATTTAATTAATTTTAAATATTTGAATGATGGTTTAAATTGAATTCCCAATATAACTATGAATTGGCGATTAAATTTTAGAATTTAATTTATTTAAAGTTGAATAAAATTTGAATTTGACTTTGGAGTTTGAAATTGAATATTGAAATTGTAATTGAAATTCGAACTAATGATTTAGAAAAAATAGTCTGGATTTACGAATTATTTATTTATGTAAATTAATAAATTGATGGTTAGTTTTAAATAACATTTTTCTTTTCTTTAAAATAAAAAGGAATAAAATTTTAATCAATACAAAATAAATACACTTAGTTAAAGTTTTAACAACAAAAATTAAACAAAAACAAAAAAAACAAAGTAAAGAAAATAATTTATACAAAACAAATTGGATTTAAAATAAAGAAATAAGAAAAAATAATAAATAAAATAATATGCTTTCTCCTTTTTCAGCATGTTGTCCTCTCCTTTAAACACGTCGTTACCTACGCCATAACCCACGACCAATAAATCATGTCTCCCCTCTTTTATATTCTTTACCCCTTCCTCCATCACTTCAGGAATCAAACGAAAAAAAAAATGGCGGCCTCTCTCTAAAAATCGCCGTTCCTCTTCGTCATTCAAATTAGGGCTTTCCAAATCAAAGACGGCTCCGTTCCTTGATCCTCGTTCGTTCCTCTTTGCAAAATTGGGGCTTTTCAAAAATCAAAGTGCCACGATTTCGATTTCGCTCGTCTTTGTGATGCTCGGCCGCTTCTATTAGGTCGAGTTCGTCGTCGCTTCGAATCTAAGGTGAGTAATTTATTTACTCACATCTAATTTAAAGTCATATGACATTTTGTTGTTGATTTATCTCGGCTATTTGATTTTCGCCTCTGCTGGTACTATGTGATAATGTTTTGTTAATGGGTGAATCCTCTGGTTCTTCGACTTCGGTCGCTTTGACTTTGCGAAAACATTTTTTGGGGCTTCGGCCATTCTATTTTGCTCTGTTAATTGAATTTAAACTGATGAGAACAGATGCTATCATTAGTTCACAAGGAAGAAAATGGCTGTTGGGTGTTATTTTCAAATCGAAATCTGGGAAAAACAAAATAAAATAAAAATTAACTAGGTATTAGCATAATCTAGGTACTGAAAGTATAAACAAGTATTCATGAACTAAAGATATGCTTGTATTTGGAAAAACAGTAGGAATCTTTAAAACTGGTAAAGCTCAAGTGTTATAAATTACTGATTCAAGTTTAATTCTTGAATCACCTATGGAAAATGAGATTTTTTAAAATCAAAAAAATCAAAATGTGTGTGGCTATGCATTTTCATGTTAGACTATTATGTTGCACTTTACCTGCATGGATATTGAACAGACAGTTGCATTGTAATTTCCTGTCTTTGATCACTTGGACTAAATTTGTAGTTTCTTGTTTGCTTTGACTCTTTTCTGATGGTGTCGATTTGTTGTTGTGGTGATTTTCTGTTTTAACTCGTACTTATCTTTGCTATTGTTTGTCTCGGGTCTGCATGAACCTGTTGATGATTTTCTGGCTAGACTTTTTTTTCATGTCTTCACCTGACTTCGACAATTTTATGTATTGGTTCTTGATGTATTGATTTTTAGCTTGCTTCTGATTTTACTGAACTTTGACAGTCTCGACTAATTTGCTTCGAGACAGTTTTTGTTGCAGTTTTCAAAGTTTTAACATTTAACAAGTTTCAAAGTTTAAAATGTTTAAAGTTAAATATCTTTGAATCATTTTAACAAATGGGTTAAGTGAGTAAATCTTCAACCTCTTATGATAGGATATACTATGCATCATGTATAAGTCTTAATTTCAATCTAAGAAGTGTCCATATGTATTTACTGTATGGACATTGGAAAAATATGATCTGTAGTTTCTGTATCTTCTTCACATAACATACGTGGTGCATCGTTTTGCATACCCAATGAGATTAACCTGTGTTTAGCATCCAGCCTGTTTAGAATTGCTTCATAGGTACAAAAAGCCATTTTTACTGTTCTTTGATTGCCATATTACGTTTACCCATCTGCATACATTATTGTGTTGCCTAATTGAATTCCATGCTGTATAAAAATTGAATTCACCTCCTTCAAACCCTTCATAATAGTTTGTACTAGCCTATGAATTTATCTTAACTTGATTTATAGTATATGATATTTCACATGTACCTGGGTTAAGACTAGGAATTAGTGCACCTTCTCTGATTATATCCAAAACACGTGAAGATGATGACCCAATTTCAAACAAGAAGTTAAATCTGTAATTAAGTCTTTAAAACTGTTTCAACATGATTTGAAGAAATATACCACTGTCTTCATGTATGTTTATACACCGTCTTCATGTAGTTATACACTGTCTTCGTGTAGTTGTATTTGTTTGCAGTTCCAAAACTGTTGTTAGCTTTGACTTAGACCTGATGCACTTTATTTTTATTAGCATTGAGTTAATTCTCATGTGCGCTACAGTCACTTTGATGCAGTTTCATGTTGTCTTCGAGTTTTGTCCTCTGTTCTTCGAGGCATGTAGTTTATATTTGATGTGCCCTTGTATTCAGAAGGGGGCTGCAGTTATTGTTGCAGTTCGCCCTGGAATTATAAAATGGGGCTGCAGTTTTCATTCTTATGAAAATTTTGCACTTTTTGAAGTGTGCAGTAATGAGTTGTTTGGGAACTTGTGTTCTTGAGTTTACTTGAGTATATGCAAACCATTGCATTTCGACCTTGCCATGTTGCATGGGTTTTGGTGTTGCAGCGGCGTTGAGTCATTGACTTGACCTCTACAGTTTTGATCGCTGTTAGTATTCACTGCAGTGGCGAGGCAGTGCACGCGTGCGTGTACTGCAGCCACATAGCATAGATTTTGTTGTTATTTCTTTGCTTTTGGTTCATTGATCTTCTGCGTATTTCATAGACAGTATTGGCGAGGCAGTGCACGCGTGCGTGTACTGCAGCCAATCGGTTTTGATGTTTTTAAATGACATTTTAATTGTTTGAATTGATTTGGTTTAAATTGATGATTTTGTTGTTAATTGCCGTTTTGGCAATTCTGTTGTGTTCTAAATTTTCTTCATTAATAATCCTTCCATCCATCTGTGTTGAAAATTTGAATCTATTGATTATTGTATAACACTGTTAAGTGTTATATTTACCGATATCCGATTTCTTGTTAAAGGATCGGATAGGTAAATTTATATTTGACCGTCGTCTAATTGCTATTTGATTATTGTTGCCTCTATGCACTAATAACTGAGTTTGAATTAGACTGACCTGTGTATTATTTTCTTTTGAATGTAATACTCGGGTCAGACCGAGTATTTTACAGCTTGAAGATTTTCAGGCCGCGAAGTTAGAGAGAGTTGGGGAAATTGCTTCACTTTAGCTTTTCGAAGAATTTTTGTACTTAAAAGAAATATTGTATAAAAAATTTAATGCATTGTACAAACTCTGATATATGTATAAAAATTCATTTATGTAAAATATTATGATTATTCTGTGATTCTGTGCCTTTTTCTGTTTAAACTCTATAAACTGAATAACAATCCGTCATTTGAACGTCTCAAGTTGGTTTAATTACCGACTGGAGGCGGTCAGAGCGGCGGGTCGTTACAAAGTAGGATGGTAGCGACGTTCTTGAGGTATGTTACGTTGACCCAACTCCTGTGGGTTGGCATAAGGTGGCTAAAATAGGAGCAATCTCGGGCCCAAAGGGGTAGCTCCTCTAATCGGACAAATTTCTTCGATACCATTCTATTGCTTTTGTGATTCTTTGGGTGCCCATCCGATTTTGGGAATGTGTTCCGAGGTGGGCGCATGTGGCTGCTGCGTTACCACCAGCCCATATGCGTAATTAGTATATCTACCCTGGCATTGCCTTGTGTGCCGTGTCACCCACCATATCGAGCCTTTACTACGAGTTTGGTTTTCTCCCGTAGCCCATGCGTATCTTCTTGTAGTCTCCCGATCAGGAGATATGCAGATATTGGATGGACTACTGGGACTTTTACGTGTTAAGGTGGAAAATGTAATGCCTTATGCTATTTAAAAGGTAAGTTTATTTTATTATTAAACATTATTATAATAGCGCAATATTACTACATAGTAAATAGTTTGACGGATCCTTAGAGGATGGGCGGTCCCAAGCATCTTTTAAGTTACTTATACCTTTACTACAGTTCACTTGAGTTGGTTTACATTGTATAAGTATGTATGTCCGGACTCGAGTGTTTGTATTTTTTATTTACGCTCGGATCAGCCTGAGTATTCACAGATTGGGATTCCACTTTCTGGAGATTCGGAATCGCTGGAGATTATCTGCTTGTCTAGTTTTATCTATTTCACTTTCAGTTATTCTGATAATCCTAGTATTGTATTCATTTTGTACTTGGTTATCATCTTGAGACTCCTTTTGTACTTTATTACTTCTGTGGTATCTTATGTAACTGTAACATATTTACATAGTAGCTTCATGAACTACTATTTCTTTTACTTCCGCTGCACTATTATTACTCTGTGTCTGTGATCCGTGATTTTTATTTACTGTATATTCTGAGATTTTCCAAATTTTATTTACAATGCGGCATTTTGAGCAATTCAATTCCTACATGTGCAGATGCGAATGGGTGAATACATTGGGTTGCTACATAAAATTACACCACTTTGGAAATCATAACATTTTGAAATCATAGCACTTTGGAAATCATAATTTAGAAATCATAATAATTTGAAATCATAATACCTCCCACCTAATCGGTTTAGATATTAAAATAATATATATAATAAAATAGTTTATAAAGTAAAATAGTTAATATAAAATAGTTATAAGTTAAAATAGTTTATATTAAATTGGTTTATATTAAAGTAGTATATATTAAAAATAGTTTAAATATAATTTAAAAAATCCTGTATATAATAAAATAGTTTCATCAAATTTCACAAATCAATTCGAATTCCAAAAATTCAAGTTTAATCAAATCTCAAGTAATCAATTTCAATTTATTTCAGTTTCTAAATAAACCATTTCAAGTTACATTGATTTTAAATACAGATTTGATCCACAAAATAAACCATTTCAATTTCAGTATATTTCAAAACTTTAAATATTCCACAATTTCAAAACTAAATCTGACAATCCACATGTATAACAAATTCACTTTACTATATTTAGCTTTGAAATATTTACCTAATCATTCCAATAACATTAATAAACTTCAAATTTCAAATTTAAATAAAATTAAACGTACCATTTTTATTTTTTGAAATATCCATTTAAATCACTTTTAATCAAAATCAAGTTATAAATCATATCTTTTTTCAAAATTTTGGAAATCATTTCAAAAAATATATATATTAAGTCAACTTCAATAAATTAACTTATTATTAAACTTATAAAATCCTTTAAAATCTATTTGAAATAAAATCTTAAATGGATACTTAAACATCTTATTAAATTTATTCATATATAAAATCAATAGTAAAATCACAAATAAATTCTCAAAATTTATAATTTCAAACTTAACTTATAACTATGCAATTTTCATATAAATTTAAAATCTAAATTTTTAAAACTTTAGAAAATTCATTTATATATAATATCTTAAATCAATAATTATTAACCATCTATTTCTTTCCAAAACCATAGAAATCATTTTCAAAATATTTATATACAGACCAACGAAGTGATGCAGATATTTATCATTTCAATCCATAATTTAAATTATATATGGGTATATACCATTAGAACCCGCAATACCAAATTCAATTAAATGAAAATTGCTTGGGTCTATCATTTCAACCCATAACGATTTTTTCCTATTCTACAGAACGTTCGGGTATGTATCATTTCAACCCATAGTGAATTCTATACTAACATGGAACTTGTAGTGTCATAACAAATATAATAATGATAATAATGTAACAGGCATATCTCATCAATATAAATAACAAATAATGGTGTCATATGTCATAGGTGAACAGATAACATATGTATAGCAATGCAAATAATTAACAACAGCATATTTCGATTGTCGTTTTAATTGAAATCAAATTTAATAAACATAAGAACATTAATCGTGAGTGATTACTCACCTTTCGAGGCTAGAGATATTTGATGATGAAATGAGTTTTGAATCTAAGCATGAATTTCAAAGCAAAGCTAGATGGACGTGAATTTGATGGACAAGCTAATATATAAGGAATCGATGAAAAATAAATTAGAAATTGCTTGATGTAGACTGAAATGAATTATATACTTTATTATATCATATTATTTTCTTAACCCATATATGAAATCATATTCTAAATTCAAAAACCCATTTTAAATTTAAATATACATGTATTCCAAAATCATTGTTTAAATAAAACACATAAAATAAAACAAACATATCTACCTAATATAATTTAAAATAAACACACATATATGTACTTACATATATAAGCACCACTGTAAATAAAATATAAATATATCCATCTACTACAAAAAAGGGAATTGACACACTATCCTATATCATAAAAAAAATCTGGAAGCTGCCGATAACTTATACTTGAAACAATATTATATTTATAAGATACTTAACAACAATATTATATTACTTGCTAAACTATTACCAAAACCACTACGGACAACATAGTTTCCACTTATAAATAACTATATACATGTACAAGCTAATGTACATACCTCATAAATAATATAAATAAACTAATATTTTATACTTTAAACTTGAATATATAAAATACTTAAACACACACACACACATATATGTATGTATATACCATATACGTTTTAATTCAACTTTAGAACACAAATAACTATACAGCCAAAACTACCTTATATATATATATAGATCAGCAAATCAGTATCAACCAGTACTTACTTATATTTAAAATAAGAAAGTATAAAACAACATTTTTAAAACAATGTTTATAAATGTACAAGTTAAACTTCACAGAAAATATGTGTCTCTATAAATAGTTATACAGACCTCATACTACATATAAAGCATATGTATGAAATCAAACAGCTAACGAATTCCCATACTAATATATATAAATAAAATTTATATAAAAAATAACATTGTAACTATAATATATATATAAAACACACATTATAACTTGAAAGTCTAAAAATAATCATATGCAAACCAGTATATATATATATATATATACATTTTGAAATCAAATAAAGGTTTATATGAACATTTATAACTTATATACTTTATAACATATATAAACTTCAACAGCCAAAATGATGTATATTACCTATACAACAACCTTATAAATACAGATGGATATATAATATAAGACAACACTTACATATTATATAAATATATTACCTATGAATAATAAGATGAGACAGGCATCAAGGGAAAGAGGCAAGGCGGCTGTTGATGTTGCTACGGCAGCCATGGGAAGGTCGGGACGAGGCTGTTGGATTGAGGAGACTTGCATGCGATAAGGAGGGAAAACGTGATGGCTAGGGAACAGTGGACAGGAGGTTCGACTGGGGTTCGGCCAGTGCAAACTTTATCACGGCAAGATGATGGTGGATGAGAGTACTAGGGGAGCCGGTGATGATAGGCTTTAGGTCCACTTCGATGGTTGCTGGCCGATGGTGGCAATGAGGCTGGTGATGGTCGAAGGCAATCACGACAACGTTTGCTTCGGTCGAAGTAGCGATGGCCGGTTGCTTGGAGGTGGAAAACGATGGCACGGAGGAGCCGGTGATAGATGGGTCGAGGCTAGTGGCGGACGGCAGTTGGAGGGAAGAGCTACAGGGAAGCAATTGAAGGTTTAAAAGGATGTAGAATGAGGCTTTGAAAAAAAAAAATTAAGCATCTGAGAAAAAGAAATATGAACAGGTATGCACGTTTTTAAACTTTAACATAAATGTCTTTCAAAAGCAACGAAGGGAAGATCATGAACCAGAAAAAGTATATTGGTAGTGTGTGACGACCCGAAATTTTCAAGCATTTAAAATCGGAACATTTAATTGATGTTAAATATTAAATAGAGCAATTCTAATTTGAATCAAGGATATCACAGTATATTTGATAATTAAATTAGTAAATTAAATTATTTGAAGTTGAATAAAATATTGAATCTGGAATTCTAAGCCTATTAAAAATAATTTGAAGGTTTGCAGAATTTATATTGATAACACTGAAGGTAATAAAAGTAGTAGAATTGAAATTTACAATAGTTTGTTCAGTTTTGAAATTTATATCATTTAAATTGAATTTGAAAATAGCCTTCCGAGGCACAGTCTCGGAATTTGACGGAACCAGTTCCATTGGATCCGTCTTGTTTTATTTTTTTCGGATTTCAAATTTTCGCAGAATTTGGAGTTACCATTGGTTCGTACGATTGGATAATGCCTTGAATAATTTAATTGAATTTAAGTTAATAATTAAATCTTCTCTCATACGCCATTTCCTTTAATCCAGATTCATCCCACCTTTATCTTACTTTAGACGAAAAAATTTTATTAAAAAAAAAGCGACAGTTTCTTTCCCACTTCTACAATCGAGACCCAACTCGATTCTGAAAACAAAAAGGTAACGAAAATGGTGACTGTTCCCTAACCCTAAATCGCGGTTTCCCTTCCCTGAAATAAATTCGATTTCGTATCCTCAATTCATGAAATTCCGATCCAAATTCACTTCGTGTTCGTGTCAGCTGAGGAGAGGGAATGTAACTTCATGCACGCGCTTGGAGGGTAGTCGCGACTTGGGATTTAGACTGGGAACGAGGGGTTTGAGTCTAGTGGAGCTCGAGTTCGCTTGGCAGTGACGTCGAGACCTCGAAGTCGCATGGGTGACTGACTGGACTTGTTCTCGTTCTTGTCGCGGTTGGTAGACGGAGCTCGAGCAAGGCAGGGCATGGATTTCGTGGGGTACTGGCGACGACAATCAAAGCTAAGGTTTGTAGTGGCGCGGCTTCTCTAGCCAGGCGACGTCGCTGCTGTTCATGGCTTGGGGTTTGGTCGTAATGCAGCGCGAGGAGTAGTTCGGCACTGAGGTGGCGGTCGCGAGTGTTCGAGTAGCTTGTAGGGTTTGCAACAGTAAGGTATTCATTGATAATCTCTTTTATTAAATTTAATGGTGGATTAAATTATTTCAGTTGTAAATTGGAAAAGGATATGCCTAATTTCATTCACTAGTTTACTGTAATAATATATGACCAAAATAACTGTCTAATAAGATTTATTTAATTTTTTAGTGCCGAAAGAAATAATTTTTAAAAAGGAAAATAGAATTTCCGTAAAATATTTCTGTCCATAGGAGACTTATCTATGGCAATATACATTTTTTTTTATAAGCGTATACCTATGGATCCAAAGATAAGATTTTGAAAATATATAGGATTTTAAAATGTGAAGAAATTATCTAAAAATTGGATTTTTGGACCTATATAAACTATTTTATAAGAGTATATACATATGTGGTATAAATTGTAAATATTTATATATTTCAACCTACTATTTAACTTTAGAATAATATTATTGATTTACTTATTTATTAAATTATTTAATTAAGTATTACCAAAATTATTTATAAGGAAATTTGTTTAATTAAATTAATAATTTAGATTAAGTAAATGGAATTGACGGTTTGATTTATTTATAATGTTAATAAATCATATAATGTTTGTTCAAGGTCTAAAATCGAGGAATAAGTCGGAATGGGAGTAGACCGCAAATTTAGATCAAAGGTGAGTTAATCCCACTCAGTTTAAATTTAAATTTAAATGATTAAATTTAAATAATTGTTTGAATGGCTGAATTGATTGATGTGGTATAGTATGATATTTTGAAATTGGCCTATTATATTGTGCTAACATTTGTGGATGCAGGGAAAACAGGTTGGAGGGATCCAACTGGACCCCTCACATTTATTTAAACTATTCAATATTCTTTGTTTTGATTATTTGATATCCTATGATGAGTTATATTGGAATATTGAATGTATGGTTTGATTGGATATTCGGGTATCATGAATTACCAAAATGTATGAATTGGATTGATGAAGGAAATTGAAAGGGAGTAAATTTGTAAGCGAAATAATTATAGAAAGTTTGAATAAATTAAGAATGAATTGAAAAGAAATAGAAGTAATATGAAAATAATAATAAATAACTTCGAGTATGAAGAGAAATGTAATTGTTAATAAAATGAAATTGATGAATTGTAAACTTAAGTTATATCAATTAAAGGAATAAAGGATTATTTTAAAATTTAAAGTTTAAATTTATTTAAAAGAATAAAGAAGGAATTGAGAAATCTAAAAATTGGAATTTTTGGTTAAAGTATTTTTAAATTATAATCAAGAAATGAAATCTGAAATTAATAGATTCCGAATTAAAAGAAAATAAATTGGAAATCAATTTGGGAAATTGATTTAAGTGATTGAAGTTGGAATTCTCCCTGGATAACCAAGTACGTTTTCAAGTAAATTTTTAAATATAAGTTAATAGTTTTAAAATTGTTTTAAAAGGTATATTTGAAAATTTTATTATTTCTAATATTTAAATTCTAAAGTAAGTATTTTCTTAAATCTATTATAGTAGTAATTATTTAAAAAGTGACTTAGTATATTGTTTAAAAAGTGGAAATCTAGTTTTATATTTTACTAAGTAACTTTATTTTCAAATATTCATATAAGATGTATTTTTAACAAATTATTAAAGTAGTTTAAGTTAAATGTTTTAAAGGTATATATTTCAAAGTACAGTGTTTTAAATTATTTTGAAATCTAGTTTTGTGCTTGGTAATTTCAGAGGAGATAGGAAATATTGGAAAAGTTTATTCTGAAAAGAAGGATGGTTTTGAAACTGTTTTCAAAGGATTGAAAGTTGAAATATATCTTGTGAAGATATCTTTGAGATAAATAAATAATTTGGGAAAAATTATTTATTGGTCGATGATTGTTTGTGAATATTAATTGATAGTTAAATAACCGACTATCAATATTGGACAATGCGTTGATCGTTTCGAAGAGACCGGGATTGAGATTAATTTCTCGAAAACCACTTCGATCCGGTTTGTACGTTTCGTGAAAACGATTTTGGATTCGAAGATGGAGCAATGAAGTGCAAGGGCTAGTCGCTACTAATCCTGAGGAAATTTCTAAAATGGATGTAGTAGGAATAGTGCCTTCGGTTCCGTTCGAACCCGGGACGGACTTGTATGGATGAATGCTTGCGAAACATCGATAGGTGGACGATGGGCATTCAAAGGAAAATTGTTCTAAAAAGGTAACGCTTAGCCTCAAGCCTCATCAAATGGGAATGGCTGAAAATCAGGGGATATGCAGCAAGGCTTCGTGGGTAGCCCCCACTGGAGGGTGAGGTCATCCCTGTCTAGATGTCCCTTTTTTCGGCTGTGTGGGCGGTTGCTGATCCCAACCGCGGGGTGATCTTGCTCGGGACTGTCCAGTAAGGGATGGTTCCGGTCTTATGTTGCAGGGGAGTTAGGGTGGCTCCTCGGTACACTGATCTAGACCAGGTACTGTGACAGGTGGTACCCCAGTGCCTAGCCATTAGTTGGAATCCATTTTCCCTACGCGCCCGTACGGTTTTGATTGTGCCCAACTATTGCTGAAACGTGAGATGCAAGCATTTCAGCTAGATTCTATTTACTTTCTATAGACACTATTATAATATCAGAGGATTTCTATAAAAATTGTTTTAGCTATCGTAAGGTAAAAACCCGACATGTTTATTTGTGGCGTGGTCTTACGAGATGCTTTTGTTTTCAAAGAATTTTGAAACTTTAATAATCAATTGGGTGTGATTTTCTCACGCTGGTATTCCAGACTGACTCGGGTGTTATTTAACTGTAATGCTCGGGTCAGACCGAGTATTATAGGATACAGGACATGATGCTGTGGAGCTCAGAAGACGAGCTGGATGACGATACGTACTCTCGTATTTGTATTTATATATAATTCCGTTGTGTTGAGTTGTTGTATATTCATTGTATGATATGGATGTTGAGCTGTGTTTGCTGTACTCTGATGATGTAATATATGTAAACAAATATATTTGATTTTGAGTAAAGAGTATTTATTATCTATTATATTTTATTCCGCTGCGATGGTTAGATTCTGATGTTGATTTTGTTTTCTCTTCTTCTACCTCTTCTTCTTTAACCCAAATGGTTCGTATTTCTGTACAACTTGAGTTGATTTAAGGAAAATAGTATTGACTCAAGTGGTACGGATTTGCGGGCTGTTACACTTGGTATCGGAGCTAGGTTGGTAATAACCTTGGCTCTGGTGGGAATTACTCATTTAAAATAGAGTCTATGGTACTCTATAATGAGTTTGAGCGTATTAATAGATATGAGCGCGTATTTGTTAGTGAATATAAATTGTTTTAATATTGCGTTGATTGATTTATTGAGTGGCATATGAACCTTCGTCGACACAGTCTGCGCAACTGTATTGAAAGGGTTTCTAAACACTTGAATAGAGCAATCGACACGGTATTGTTTTAAATATGGGTAAATGAAATAATTTTACCCAAAAACATATCTTGATATAAAGAATAGTTTTTGAAGACTATCTTAGCTAATATATGGTTGCTTGGATGTCAGAAATGGCAATATTAGAGTATTATCATTGTTAAGTGAAAATTTAACTAGAAATTGGAAATAACCAAAGTTTAAGGAAATAAATTCATTATAAAATGAAATGTATAAATATGAATTATAAATGTAATTATAAAATTGAAATATAATCAAATGAGAATTTGTATAAGCGTAAACTGTACAAAAGAAATATAGTTAAAACTTATTTAAGCAAGATTTGGAAATTTAAATTCCGGGGATTTGGAAGTATTTTAAAAGATAAATGATAGCATTATTGTTTGGAGATATTTCTGAATGGAAATCTGTTTTAAATGGATTTTGAAAGTGATATAGCATTGAAATCACTTGGATTATTGGAAAATAATTCTGATGATGACGGCCGCATCATCAGTATTCATTTTCGAATTTCGAAGTGATGGATTGCTGCCAAATTGTTTTGTTCAGGAAACGTTGGTTGTTTTGAAAATTTCAAAAGGAAATTTGTTGAAATAAAAACCAGGATTGATTTAATTTTTGAGAAGTGTGATTGCGATGTTGGAGATTTCAAAATGTTTTAAAACCAAAAGCCAGTATTTTAAAAATCCTGATAAGATGGGTTATAAGCTTAAGTTAGGATGATTTTAAATCAGAAATGGAATATAAACTTTGGATGTTGGAATTTAAATTTAAAGTGTAAAGCTAAAAATGAAATAAGCTTGGATTGGAAAATAAAATTTAACTGGATTGAAATAAATCGAATAAGCTGAAAATAATATCCAGTTGTATTCGAATCAAGTTGAAATCGAATTGAGTTAAATAAATTTGAGTTAAAATAAAATTAAATTGGGATGAGAATTCAATTGAATTAATGAATGGAATTAAATTCTCACCTGAATAAATGGAAAATAAGTTGGATAAGAATTGGATTGAAATAAATAAATCAAAATAACTTATAAAAGAAAAAAAAATCCATGGAAATAAAATATGCGTGGGCTATAAATAAATAGAAGGCTTGAGTTAAAAATAAAAGATGAATATATTCAAGCTTATGATGAAATAGAATTGTACAAAACGATAAGTTGTGACTTATTAAATTGATAATGGAATACAAGCCCGAAATCAATATTTTGATGAATTGAAAAATGAGAAGAAAATCCAAACTTGAATTATAAAATAAATTTGAACTTAAGAAATTAAATGAAGAGATTTTGAGGTTAAAAATCAAGTGTTGAATTTTGTCCAAGGGAAGAACTAATTGGATGATAAATTAATTAATGAAATTAAATTGTGAGTTTATGATGAAGTTGGAAACAAACTTAAGTTATAAATAAAATTGATTCAAATTATTGATGAAGTGAAAGTAATTGAGAATGAAGCAGAATTGTGAATTAATAAATTGGATGGTAAATTAAAAAGTGAATGATGGAATCAAAACTTGAGTTATAAATTGAAAATTTAGCTTGAAGTGTTAACAAATTAAATATAATTGAAACGTATCGAATAAAAATGTAAATGGATTAAAAAAGTAATGTTTTGAATATGTAAATGAAATCCAATAAGGTAAATAAATTGGATATGTCTTTGGAATCAATTGAGTTAAGTTGAGTATAATAGAGTAAATTTGGCTGGTGAAATGAAAATGAGCTTAAGTATAAAATTTGAATAAATTGAAGTAAATCGACTTAAGCTGAATAGATGGAAGAGAGTTGAATTTAAATTAACTTGAATTAAGTTTAATGATATTGGTTGGATTTAAATGAAGTGAAAATAAATTCAAATCGAAATAAAATTCGGTGAGTTGCCGATAATATTTAATGAAATGAAATTCTTAAATAAATAATAGTAAACCATTTAAATTGTTACAGAATTGAAATAATTAGGGACAATAAGGAAATGGAATGTTTTAAGTTAATAGAATGGGTTTAAATGGAGGCGGATAAGGAATGAAACCCTATCGAATATATCTAACATTGAAATAGTTATTGAATGAAATAGCTTGGATATCTTCGAGCTAAATAAAATAGTTTGGAATAAACAAATTTGGAATGGAATGTAAATAAATGAGTTGTAAGTGAAATTTAAAGGGGAGTGTGTCGAGCTAAGTAAATGGTTGTAAATGGATTAAATGAAAATGGAAATTTAATTGGCAATCAAGATGAACCTAGGTTGTATATGGTTTGGATGAACTAATTGGTTAATAAAATGGAATGAGAGTGAATGGATTCAAATTTAAAAAGCAATGAGAATGAGAATATAGGAATTGTGAATAAATTTAAAAATGGGATAGAATTAAGTATAAATTGAGATGAAATCCATTTAAATTGGTTATAAAACATAATACTTATTTATTCACATAGATCTCGTCAAATTGCAAAGAATAAATTGATATTGAATGTAAATGGAAGTTATTAAAATGCCTTGAATGGATAGGAGTAAAATAAATTGATTTTGAAAGCAATTGAATTAAATGTGAGTTCGGTTTGCTTAAGAATAAATTAAAAGTAAGCTATTGTGTTTTAAACCATTCAAATTTGATGAAGTGGTATCTGAATGGATTGAAAACCATTCAAATCTAATGAAAATGGCTTGTAAATTAATTGAAATGGTTGAATTACTATGAAAGTTGTAAAAATTGCTTACAGAAAGGTTGGATGTGCATTTCTTTATAATTCATATGTTTTAACTATTGTAAACAAGTGAAATGTAGTTAAACTTCATTTATATGGCACTTACATGTGTAAATTGAGTAAGTACAGGTACCTGGAAGCCGTGTGGCTGGATTTAGTAGTGCTATTTGCTAAAACTAATAAGCCGCTTGCTAAAAATGCTAAATAAGGTACGCCTACGCAATTAAAATAGGAAATATGAACTGTTTTTGATTTTTCCGACCGTGTGGGTCGATGTATATATATTTATCTCTTTTGTCAAATTGCAAAAGCTCATCCGTACAAAGGGGACTCTGCCAAATTTTTTTCAGAAATTTTGGGAGTTAGAAAATTTTTGAAAATTTTGGAAAAGTTGGTTAACGACAAAACAATTTTCAAACTGAAAATTGAAATAAGTTAGTAAATGAAACTAATTAAAGTAATGACATGAATTAGTAATAAATGACAAATAAAATTTATATATGCAGAGTTAAAAATAAACTGAATCCATATGGAAATGAAAGAATCAATTTGAATAGAAATAAATATTAACTAAAATGGTAAAGTGAAAACAAACAAAGAAGCATATAGAATGCTTATACTAATTTAAAAAGGGAATGATAAATTCTTAATCGAAAATTAAATATTGCAAATATATTCTAAGTTGTTATTTGAATGAATAAGTATTGACAATTTGTAAGAAAGTTGATATGATGTTTTGGGAATATGGTGATTGGATATTAGTGCTAAGTAGGATATGCAGGTAATATAAAGAAAAAAGAGCATTGGATTGATTTCAAGAGATAAATATGAAATGCTCGATGAAGAGGTATGTATTTAAATTTGGTATGAAATTTGATTGGGATTTGGATTGAGCCACTTGGCTTTTTGTTTTCTTTTTGGATTTGGGAGGCCGTAGAGCCATTTTGTAGTTGTACCGAGCTAGCCGCGCAAAGGAGACGCTGGCGAAATTTTTCGAGAATTTAGGGAGTTAGAAAAATTTTGATAATTCAAAATTGGTTTTTATGATTAAAACTCGAATGGTTGGGCAAATAAGATTGTTTGCAAACTAGGGAAAGGTTTAGAAAGTTAATAAGAATAATAATGGGTCTTTTATATAAAAAAAAATAGTTGGTGCGATATTGAATTGTTAGAAACCGTTTGGTTTTAGGAAAAAGTAAACGGGTATTGGACCATTCTTCCTAATTAGTAATTTCGAGGACGAAATTCTTTTAAGGGGGGAGGAATGTGACGAACCGAAATTTTCAAGCATTTAAAATCGGAACATTTAATTGATGTTAAATATTAAATAGAGCAATTCTAATTTGAATCAAGGATATCACAGTTTATTTGATAATTAAATTAGTAAATTAAATTATTTGAAGTTGAATAAAATATTGAATCTGGAATTCTAAGCCTATTAAAAATAATTTGAAGGTTTGCAGAATTTATATTGATAACACTGAAGGTAATAGAAGTAGTAGAATTGAAATTTACAATAGTTTGTTCAGTTTTAAAATTTATATCATTTAAATTGAATTTGAAAATAGCCTTCCGAGGCACAGTCTCGGAATTTGACGGAACCAGTTCCATTGGATCCGTCATGTTTTATTTTTTTCAGATTTCAAATTTTCGCAGAATTTGGAGTTACCATTGGTTCGTACGATTGGATAATGCCTTGAATAATTTAATTGAATTTAAGTTAATAATTAAATCTTCTCTCATACGCCATTTCCTTTAATCCAGATTCATCCCACCTTTATCTTACTTTAGACGACAAAATTTTATTAAAAAAAAAGCGACAGTTTCTTTCCCACTTCTACAATCGAGACCCAACTCGATTCTGAAAACAAAAAGGTAACGAAAATGGTGACTGTTCCCTAACCCTAAATCGCGGTTTCCCTTCCCTGAAATAAATTCGATTTCGTATCCTCAATTCATGAAATTCCGATCCAAATTCACTTCGTGTTCGTGTCAGCTGAGGAGAGGGAATGTCACTTCATGCACGCGCTTGGAGGGTAGTCGCGACTTGGGATTTAGACTGGGAACGAGGGGTTTGAGTCTAGTGGAGCTCGAGTTCGCTTGGCAGTGACGTCGAGACCTCGAAGTCGCATGGGTGACTGACTGGACTTGTTCTCGTTCTTGTCGCGGTTGGTAGACGGAGCTCGAGCAAGGCAGGGCATGGATTTCGTGGGGTACTGGCGACGACAATCAAAGCTAGGGTTTGTAGTGGCGCGGCTTCTCTAGCCAGGCGACGTCGCTGCTGTTCATGGCTTGGGGTTTGGTCGTAATGCAGCGCGAGGAGTAGTTCGGCACTGAGGTGGCGGTCGCGAGTGTTCGAGTAGCTTGTAGGGTTTGCAACAGTAAGGTATTCATTGATAATCTCTTTTATTAAATTTAATGGTGGATTAAATTATTTCAGTTGTAAATTGGAAAAGGATATGCCTAATTTCATTCACTAGTTTACTGTAATAATATATGACCAAAATAACTGTCTAATAAGATTTATTTAATTTTTTAGTGCCGAAAGAAATAATTTTTAAAAAGGAAAATAGAATTTCCGTAAAATATTTCTGTCCATAGGAGACTTATCTATGGCAATATACATTTTTTTTTATAAGCGTATACCTATGGATCCAAAGATAAGATTTTGAAAATATATAGGATTCTAAAATGTGAAGAAATTATCTAAAAATTGGATTTTTGGACCTATATAAACTATTTTATAAGAGTATATACATATGTGGTATAAATTGTAAATATTTATATATTTCAACCTACTATTTAACTTTAGAATAATATTATTGATTTACTTATTTATTAAATTATTTAATTAAGTATTACCAAAATTATTTATAAGGAAATTTGTTTAATTAAATTAATAATTTAGATTAAGTAAATGGGAATTGACGGTTTGATTTATTTATAATGTTAATAAATCATATAATGTTTGTTCAAGGTCTAAAATCGAGGAATAAGTCGGAATGGGAGTAGACCGCAAATTTAGATCAAAGGTGAGTTAATCCCACTCAGTTTAAATTTAAATTTAAATGATTAAATTTAAATAATTGTTTGAATGGCTGAATTGATTGATGTGGTATAGTATGATATTTTGAAATTGGCCTATTATATTGTGCTAACATTTGTGGATGCAGGGAAAACAGGTTGGAGGGATCCAACTGGACCCCTCACATTTATTTAAACTATTCAATATTCTTTGTTTTGATTATTTGATATCCTATGATGAGTTATATTGGAATATTGAATGTGTGGTTTGATTGGATATTCGGGTATCATGAATTACCAAAATGTATGAATTGGATTGATGAAGGAAATTGAAAGGGAGTAAATTTGTAAGCGAAATAATTATAGAAAGTTTGAATAAATTAAGAATGAATTGAAAAGAAATAGAAGTAATATGAAAATAATAATAAATAACTTCGAGTATGAAGAGAAATGTAATTGTTAATAAAATGAAATTGATGAATTGTAAACTTAAGTTATATCAATTAAAGGAATAAAGGATTATTTTAAAATTTAAAGTTTAAATTTATTTAAAAGAATAAAGAAGGAATTGAGAAATCTAAAATTTTGAATTTTTGGTTAAAGTATTTTTAAATTATAATCAAGAAATGAAATCTGAAATTAATAGATTCCGAATTAAAAGAAAATAAATTGGAAATCAATTTGGGAAATTGATTTAAGTGATTGAAGTTGGAATTCTCCCTGGATAACCAAGTACGTTTTCAAGTAAATTTTTAAATATAAGTTAATAGTTTTAAAATTGTTTTAAAAGGTATATTTGAAAATTTTATTATTTCTAATATTTAAATTCTAAAGTAAGTATTTTCTTAAATCTATTATAGTAGTAATTATTTAAAAAGTGACTTAGTATATTGTTTAAAAAGTGGAAATCTAGTTTTATATTTTACTAAGTAACTTTATTTTCAAATATTCATATAAGATGTATTTTTAACAAATTATTAAAGTAGTTTAAGTTAAATGTTTTAAAGGTATATATTTCAAAGTACAGTGTTTTAAATTATTTTGAAATCTAGTTTTGTGCTTGGTAATTTCAGAGGAGATAGGAAATATTGGAAAAGTTTATTCTGAAAAGAAGGATGGTTTTGAAACTGTTTTCAAAGGATTGAAAGTTGAAATATATCTTGTGAAGATATCTTTGAGATAAATAAATAATTTGGGAAAAATTATTTATTGGTCGATGATTGTTTGTGAATATTAATTGATAGTTAAATAACCGACTATCAATATTGGACAATGCGTTGATCGTTTCGAAGAGACCGGGATTGAGATTAATTTCTCGAAAACCACTTCGATCCGGTTTGTACGTTTCGTGAAAACGATTTTGGATTCGAAGATGGAGCAATGAAGTGCAAGGGCTAGTCGCTACTAATCCTGAGGAAATTTCTAAAATGGATGTAGTAGGAATAGTGCCTTCGGTTCCGTTCGAACCCGGGACGGACTTGTATGGATGAATGCTTGCGAAACATCGATAGGTGGACGATGGGCATTCAAAGGAAAATTGTTCTAAAAAGGTAACGCTTAGCCTCAAGCCTCATCAAATGGGAATGGCTGAAAATCAGGGGATATGCAGCAAGGCTTCGTGGGTAGCCCCCACTGGAGGGTGAGGTCATCCCTGTCTAGATGTCCCTTTTTTCGGCTGTGTGGGCGGTTGCTGATCCCAACCGCGGGGTGATCTTGCTCGGGACTGTCCAGTAAGGGATGGTTCCGGTCTTATGTTGCAGGGGAGTTAGGGTGGCTCCTCGGTACGCTGATCTAGACCAGGTACTGTGACAGGTGGTACCCCAGTGCCTAGCCATTAGTTGGAATCCATTTTCCCTACGCGCCCGTACGGTTTTGATTGTGCCCAACTATTGCTGAAACGTGAGATGCAAGCATTTCAGCTAGATTCTATTTACTTTCTATAGACACTATTATAATATCAGAGGATTTCTATAAAAATTGTTTTAGCTATCGTAAGGTAAAAACCCGACATGTTTATTTGTGGCGTGGTCTTACGAGATGCTTTTGTTTTCAAAGAATTTTGAAACTTTAATAATCAATTGGGTGTGATTTTCTCACGCTGGTATTCCAGACTGACTCGGGTGTTATTTAACTGTAATGCTCGGGTCAGACCGAGTATTATAGGATACAGGACATGATGCTGTGGAGCTCAGAAGACGAGCTGGATGACGATACGTACTCTCGTATTTGTATTTATATATAATTCCGTTGTGTTGAGTTGTTGTATATTCATTGTATGATATGGATGTTGAGCTGTGTTTGCTGTACTCTGATGATGTAATATATGTAAACAAATATATTTGATTTTGAGTAAAGAGTATTTATTATCTATTATATTTTATTCCGCTGCGATGGTTAGATTCTGATGTTGATTTTGTTTTCTCTTCTTCTACCTCTTCTTCTTTAACCCAAATGGTTCGTATTTCTGTACAACTTGAGTTGATTTAAGGAAAATAGTATTGACTCAAGTGGTACGGATTTGCGGGCTGTTACACTTGGTATCGGAGCTAGGTTGGTAATAACCTTGGCTCTGGTGGGAATTACTCATTTAAAATAGAGTCTATGGTACTCTATAATGAGTTTGAGCGTATTAATAGATATGAGCGCGTATTTGTTAGTGAATATAAATTGTTTTAATATTGCGTTGATTGATTTATTGAGTGGCATATGAACCTTCGTCGACACAGTCTGCGCAACTGTATTGAAAGGGTTTCTAAACACTTGAATAGAGCAATCGACACGGTATTGTTTTAAATATGGGTAAATGAAATAATTTTACCCAAAAACATATCTTGATATAAAGAATAGTTTTTGAAGACTATCTTAGCTAATATATGGTTGCTTGAATGTCAGAAATGGCAATATTAGAGTATTATCATTGTTAAGTGAAAATTTAACTAGAAATTGGAAATAACCAAAGTTTAAGGAAATAAATTCATTATAAAATGAAATGTATAAATATGAATTATAAATGTAATTATAAAATTGAAATATAATCAAATGAGAATTTGTATAAGCGTAAACTGTACAAAAGAAATATAGTTAAAACTTATTTAAGCAAGATTTGGAAATTTAAATTCCGGGGATTTGGAAGTATTTTAAAAGATAAATGATAGCATTATTGTTTGGAGATATTTCTGAATGGAAATCTGTTTTAAATGGATTTTGAAAGTGATATAGCATTGAAATCACTTGGATTATTGGAAAATAATTCTGATGATGACGGCCGCATCATCAGTATTCATTTTCGAATTTCGAAGTGATGGATTGCTGCCAAATTGTTTTGTTCAGGAAACGTTGGTTGTTTTGAAAATTTCAAAAGGAAATTTGTTGAAATAAAAACCAGGATTGATTTAATTTTTGAGAAGTGTGATTGCGATGTTGGAGATTTCAAAATGTTTTAAAACCAAAAGCCAGTATTTTAAAAATCCTGATAAGATGGGTTATAAGCTTAAGTTAGGATGATTTTAAATCAGAAATGGAATATAAACTTTGGATGTTGGAATTTAAATTTAAAGTGTAAAGCTAAAAATGAAATAAGCTTGGATTGGAAAATAAAATTTAACTGGATTGAAATAAATCGAATAAGCTGAAAATAATATCCAGTTGTATTCGAATCAAGTTGAAATCGAATTGAGTTAAATAAATTTGAGTTAAAATAAAATTAAATTGGGATGAGAATTCAATTGAATTAATGAATGGAATTAAATTCTCACCTGAATAAATGGAAAATAAGTTGGATAAGAATTGGATTGAAATAAATAAATCAAAATAACTTATAAAAGAAAAAAAAAATCCATGGAAATAAAATATGCGTGGGCTATAAATAAATAGAAGGCTTGAGTTAAAAATAAAAGATGAATATATTCAAGCTTATGATGAAATAGAATTGTATAAAACGATAAGTTGTGACTTATTAAATTGAAAATGGAATACAAGCCCGAAATCAATATTTTGATGAATTGAAAAATGAGAAGAAAATCCAAACTTGAATTATAAAATAAATTTGAACTTAAGAAATTAAATGAAGAGATTTTGAGGTTAAAAATCAAGTGTTGAATTTTGTCCAAGGGAAGAACTAATTGGATGATAAATTAATTAATGAAATTAAATTGTGAGTTTATGATGAAGTTGGAAACAAACTTAAGTTATAAATAAAATTGATTCGAATTATTGATGAAGTGAAAGTAATTGAGAATGAAGCTGAATTGTGAATTTATAAATTGGATGGTAAATTAAAAAGTGAATGATGGAATCAAAACTTGAGTTATAAATTGAAAATTTAGCTTGAAGTGTTAACAAATTAAATATAATTGAAACGTATCGAATAAAAATGTAAATGGATTAAAAAAGTAATGTTTTGAATATGTAAATGAAATCCAATAAGGGAAATAAATTGGATATGTCTTTGGAATCAATTGAGTTAAGTTGAGTATAATAGAGTAAATTTGGCTGGTGAAATGAAAATGAGCTTAAGTATAAAATTTGAATAAATTGAAGTAAATCGACTTAAGCTGAATAGATGGAAGAGAGTTGAATTTAAATCAACTTGAATTAAGTTTAATGATATTGGTTGGATTTAAATGAAGTGAAAATAAATTCAAATCGAAATAAAATTCGGTGAGTTGCCGATAATATTTAATGAAATGAAATTCTTAAATAAATAATAGTAAACCATTTAAATTGTTACAGAATTGAAATAATTAGGGACAATAAGGAAATGGAATGTTTTAAGTTAATAGAATGGGTTTAAATGGAGGCGGATAAGGAATGAAACCCTATCGAATATATCTAACATTGAAATAGTTATTGAATGAAATAGCTTGGATATCTTCGAGCTAAATAAAATAGTTTGGAATAAACAAATTTGGAATGGAATGTAAATAAATGAGTTGTAAGTGAAATTTAAAGGGGAGTGTGTCGAGCTAAGTAAATGGTTGTAAATGGATTAAATGAAAATGGAAATTTAATTGGCAATCAAGATGAACCTAGGTTGTATATGGTTTGGATGAACTAATTGGTTAATAAAATGGAATGAGAGTGAATGGATTCAAATTTAAAAAGCAATGAGAATGAGAATATAGGAATTGTGAATAAATTTAAAAATGGGATAGAATTAAGTATAAATTGAGATGAAATCCATTTAAATTGGTTATAAAACATAATACTTATTTATTCACATAGATCTCGTCAAATTGCAAAGAATAAATTGATATTGAATGTAAATGGAAGTTATTAAAATGCCTTGAATGGATAGGAGTAAAATAAATTGATTTTGAAAGCAATTGAATTAAATGTGAGTTCGGTTTGCTTAAGAATAAATTAAAAGTAAGCTATTGTGTTTTAAACCATTCAAATTTGATGAAGTGGTATCTGAATGGATTGAAAACCATTCAAATCTAATGAAAATGGCTTGTAAATTAATTGAAATGGTTGAATTACTATGAAAGTTGTAAAAATTGCTTACAGAAAGGTTGGATGTGCATTTCTTTATAATTCATATGTTTTAACTATTGTAAACAAGTGAAATGTAGTTAAACTTCATTTATATGGCACTTACATGTGTAAATTGAGTAAGTACAGGTACCTGGAAGCCGTGTGGCTGGATTTAGTAGTGCTATTTGCTAAAACTAATAAGCCGCTTGCTAAAAATGCTAAATAAGGTACGCCTACGCAATTAAAATAGGAAATATGAACTGTTTTTGATTTTTCCGACCGTGTGGGTCGATGTATATATATTTATCTCTTTTGTCAAATTGCAAAAGCTCCTCCGTACAAAGGGGACTCTGCCAAATTTTTTTCAGAAATTTTGGGAGTTAGAAAATTTTTGAAAATTTTGGAAAAGTTGGTTAACGACAAAACAATTTTCAAACTGAAAATTGAAATAAGTTAGTAAATGAAACTAATTAAAGTAATGACATGAATTAGTAATAAATGACAAATAAAATTTATATATGCAGAGTTAAAAATAAACTGAATCCATATGGAAATGAAAGAATCAATTTGAATAGAAATAAATATTAACTAAAATGGTAAAGTGAAAACAAACAAAGAAGCATATAGAATGCTTATACTAATTTAAAAAGGGAATGATAAATTCTTAATCGAAAATTAAATATTGCAAATATATTCTAAGTTGTTATTTGAATGAATAAGTATTGACAATTTGTAAGAAAGTTGATATGATGTTTTGGGAATATGGTGATTGGATATTAGTGCTAAGTAGGATATGCAGGTAATATAAAGAAAAAAGAGCATTGGATTGATTTCAAGAGATAAATATGAAATGCTCGATGAAGAGGTATGTATTTAAATTTGGTATGAAATTTGATTGGGATTTGGATTGAGCCACTTGGCTTTTTGTTTTCTTTTTGGATTTGGGAGGCCGTAGAGCCATTTTGTAGTTGTACCGAGCTAGCCGCGCAAAGGAGACGCTGGCGAAATTTTTCGGGAATTTAGGGAGTTAGAAAAATTTTGATAATTCAAAATTGGTTTTTATGATTAAAACTCGAATGGTTGGGCAAATAGATTGTTTGCAAACTAGGGAAAGGTTTAGAAAGTTAATAAGAATAATAATGGGTCTTTTATATATAAAAAAAATAGTTGGTGCGATATTGAATTGTTAGAAACCGTTTGGTTTTAGGAAAAAGTAAACGGGTATTGGACCATTCTTCCTAATTAGTAATTTCGAGGACGAAATTCTTTTAAGGGGGGAGGAATGTGACGAACCGAAATTTTCAAGCATTTAAAATCGGAACATTTAATTGATGTTAAATATTAAATAGAGCAATTCTAATTTGAATCAAGGATATCACAGTTTATTTGATAATTAAATTAGTAAATTAAATTATTTGAAGTTGAATAAAATATTGAATCTGGAATTCTAAGCCTATTAAAAATAATTTGAAGGTTTGCAGAATTTATATTGATAACACTGAAGGTAATAGAAGTAGTAGAATTGAAATTTACAATAGTTTGTTCAGTTTTAAAATTTATATCATTTAAATTGAATTTGAAAATAGCCTTCCGAGGCACAGTCTCGGAATTTGACGGAACCAGTTCCATTGGATCCGTCATGTTTTATTTTTTTCAGATTTCAAATTTTCGCAGAATTTGGAGTTACCATTGGTTCGTACGATTGGATAATGCCTTGAATAATTTAATTGAATTTAAGTTAATAATTAAATCTTCTCTCATACGCCATTTCCTTTAATCCAGATTCATCCCACCTTTATCTTACTTTAGACGACAAAATTTTATTAAAAAAAAAAGCGACAGTTTCTTTCCCACTTCTACAATCGAGACCCAACTCGATTCTGAAAACAAAAAGGTAACGAAAATGGTGACTGTTCCCTAACCCTAAATCGCGGTTTCCCTTCCCTGAAATAAATTCGATTTCGTATCCTCAATTCATGAAATTCCGATCCAAATTCACTTCGTGTTCGTGTCAGCTGAGGAGAGGGAATGTCACTTCATGCACGCGCTTGGAGGGTAGTCGCGACTTGGGATTTAGACTGGGAACGAGGGGTTTGAGTCTAGTGGAGCTCGAGTTCGCTTGGCAGTGACGTCGAGACCTCGAAGTCGCATGGGTGACTGACTGGACTTGTTCTCGTTCTTGTCGCGGTTGGTAGACGGAGCTCGAGCAAGGCAGGGCATGGATTTCGTGGGGTACTGGCGACGACAATCAAAGCTAGGGTTTGTAGTGGCGCGGCTTCTCTAGCCAGGCGACGTCGCTGCTGTTCATGGCTTGGGGTTTGGTCGTAATGCAGCGCGAGGAGTAGTTCGGCACTGAGGTGGCGGTCGCGAGTGTTCGAGTAGCTTGTAGGGTTTGCAACAGTAAGGTATTCATTGATAATCTCTTTTATTAAATTTAATGGTGGATTAAATTATTTCAGTTGTAAATTGGAAAAGGATATGCCTAATTTCATTCACTAGTTTACTGTAATAATATATGACCAAAATAACTGTCTAATAAGATTTATTTAATTTTTTAGTGCCGAAAGAAATAATTTTTAAAAAGGAAAATAGAATTTCCGTAAAATATTTCTGTCCATAGGAGACTTATCTATGGCAATATACATTTTTTTTTATAAGCGTATACCTATGGATCCAAAGATAAGATTTTGAAAATATATAGGATTCTAAAATGTGAAGAAATTATCTAAAAATTGGATTTTTGGACCTATATAAACTATTTTATAAGAGTATATACATATGTGGTATAAATTGTAAATATTTATATATTTCAACCTACTATTTAACTTTAGAATAATATTATTGATTTACTTATTTATTAAATTATTTAATTAAGTATTACCAAAATTATTTATAAGGAAATTTGTTTAATTAAATTAATAATTTAGATTAAGTAAATGGGAATTGACGGTTTGATTTATTTATAATGTTAATAAATCATATAATGTTTGTTCAAGGTCTAAAATCGAGGAATAAGTCGGAATGGGAGTAGACCGCAAATTTAGATCAAAGGTGAGTTAATCCCACTCAGTTTAAATTTAAATTTAAATGATTAAATTTAAATAATTGTTTGAATGGCTGAATTGATTGATGTGGTATAGTATGATATTTTGAAATTGGCCTATTATATTGTGCTAACATTTGTGGATGCAGGGAAAACAGGTTGGAGGGATCCAACTGGACCCCTCACATTTATTTAAACTATTCAATATTCTTTGTTTTGATTATTTGATATCCTATGATGAGTTATATTGGAATATTGAATGTATGGTTTGATTGGATATTCGGGTATCATGAATTACCAAAATGTATGAATTGGATTGATGAAGGAAATTGAAAGGGAGTAAATTTGTAAGCGAAATAATTATAGAAAGTTTGAATAAATTAAGAATGAATTGAAAAGAAATAGAAGTAATATGAAAATAATAATAAATAACTTCGAGTATGAAGAGAAATGTAATTGTTAATAAAATGAAATTGATGAATTGTAAACTTAAGTTATATCAATTAAAGGAATAAAGGATTATTTTAAAATTTAAAGTTTAAATTTATTTAAAAGAATAAAGAAGGAATTGAGAAATCTAAAATTTTGAATTTTTGGTTAAAGTATTTTTAAATTATAATCAAGAAATGAAATCTGAAATTAATAGATTCCGAATTAAAAGAAAATAAATTGGAAATCAATTTGGGAAATTGATTTAAGTGATTGAAGTTGGAATTCTCCCTGGATAACCAAGTACGTTTTCAAGTAAATTTTTAAATATAAGTTAATAGTTTTAAAATTGTTTTAAAAGGGATATTTGAAAATTTTATTATTTCTAATATTTAAATTCTAAAGTAAGTATTTTCTTAAATCTATTATAGTAGTAATTATTTACAAAGTGACTTAGTATATTGTTTAAAAAGTGGAAATCTAGTTTTATATTTTACTAAGTAACTTTGTTTTCAAATATTCATATAAGATGTATTTTTAACAAATTATTAAAGTAGTTTAAGTTAAATGTTTTAAAGGTATATATTTCAAAGTACAGTGTTTTAAATTATTTTGAAATCTAGTTTTGTGCTTGGTAATTTCAGAGGAGATAGGAAATATTGGAAAAGTTTATTCTGAAAAGAAGGATGGTTTTGAAACTGTTTTCAAAGGATTGAAAGTTGAAATATATCTTGTGAAGATATCTTTGAGATAAATAAATAATTTGGGAAAAATTATTTATTGGTCGATGATTGTTTGTGAATATTAATTGATAGTTAAATAACCGACTATCAATATTGGACAATGCGTTGATCGTTTCGAAGAGACCGGGATCGAGATTAATTTCTCGAAAACCACTTCGATCCGGTTTGTACGTTTCGTGAAAACGATTTTGGATTCGAAGATGGAGCAATGAAGTGCAAGGGCTAGTCGCTACTAATCCTGAGGAAATTTCTAAAATGGATGTAGTAGGAATAGTGCCTTCGGTTCCGTTCGAACCCGAGACGGACTTGTATGGATGAATGCTTGCGAAACATCGACAAGTGGACGATGGGCATTCAAAGGAAAATTGTTCTAAAAAGGTAACGCTTAGCCTCAAGCCTCATCAAATGGGAATGGCTGAAAATCAGGGGATATGCAGCAAGGCTTCGTGGGTAGCCCCCACTGGAGGGTGAGGTCATCCCTGTCTAGATGTCCCTTTTTTCGGCTGTGTGGGCGGTTGCTGATCCCAACCGCGGGGTGATCTTGCTCGGGACTGTCCAGTAAGGGATGGTTCCGGTCTTATGTTGCAGGGGAGTTAGGGTGGCTCCTCGGTACGCTGATCTAGACCAGGTACTGTGACAGGTGGTACCCCAGTGCCTAGCCATTAGTTGGAATCCATTTTCCCTACACGCCCGTACGGTTTTGATTGTGCCCAACTATTGCTGAAACGTGAGATGCAAGCATTTCAGCTAGATTCTATTTACTTTCTATAGACACTATTATAATATCAGAGGATTTCTATAAAAATTGTTTTAGCTATCGTAAGGTAAAAACCCGACATGTTTATTTGTGGCGTGGTCTTACGAGATGCTTTTGTTTTCAAAGAATTTTGAAACTTTAATAATCAATTGGGTGTGATTTTCTCACGCTGGTATTCCAGACTGACTCGGGTGTTATTTAACTGTAATGCTCGGGTCAGACCGAGTATTATAGGATACAGGACATGATGCTGTGGAGCTCAGAAGACGAGCTGGATGACGATACGTACTCTCGTATTTGTATTTATATATAATTCCGTTGTGTTGAGTTGTTGTATATTCATTGTATGATATGGATGTTGAGCTGTGTTTGCTGTACTCTGATGATGTAATATATGTAAACAAATATATTTGATTTTGAGTAAAGAGTATTTATTATCTATTATATTTTATTCCGCTGCGATGGTTAGATTCTGATGTTGATTTTGTTTTCTCTTCTTCTACCTCTTCTTCTTTAACCCAAATGGTTCGTATTTCTGTACAACTTGAGTTGATTTAGGGAAAGTATTGACTCAAGTGGTACGGATTTGCGGGCTGTTACATAGTGGGAGTAGTGAAAGCCACACGCGAATCCAGGAATTAATAGAAGTAAATAGCTGTTTGATTTAGATAGGTGGATCGCTGAACAGACACATCGAAACAAAAGTCGAACCGATACGGTGAGCTGTTTCACACACTCCGCTGTGCACTGAACATCAAAACACAGAATTGAATATACCGTAGAAATTAGTACGACGAGACGATCAAAATGGTATACAGATATCAGTGGTATGATTATGCGATCTAAATCGATATCGGTACTGAAAAATGCTATGAATTTGTCGAAAATAAGATAAACGGAGCAATAGCAGTCAAAATTTGGAGAAACGAAATGTGACGTCTCACTAAGAAGATTTACAAATTTCCTATAGAAAAATATTCAAGTTTGGAAAACATTTCATCATCATTAAATATTAACTGATTTAATTGAAATAGAATTACACAATAAAATCAACTTCCATACTATCTGATGAAAATTTACCAGTTGCTATGTTTAATTAGACGTATTCCAAATATCAAACTTGTATTTAAAAATTTTATTATTTAAAATTTCACAAAATTTCAATAAATTAAATAAATAAAACCACTAAAATTTACGGGTTATTACGCTCTCCCCCACTCAAAACTTTTCGTCCCCGAAAATGTAGGAGGTAGGAAAATAGAAACAACTAGAAAGAAAATAGACTGAAAACAAAATAAAACAATTAATTTAAATCCATAAAAACTTCAATTCTAAATTAATTAGTATTCAATAATCGATTTAATTCATTTATTTCACTTAAGTTAAATCAATCTTAACTATTTCTAAATTGATTATCTTATAATTCAATTTTCTTCAATTAACAATTTCTAAAATCATGAATTTGAATAGTCATTTATTATATCATAATTTATTCAAGAAATTTAATTTTGCTTTATTCCAAATTATTATTAAATTTATTCCACTTAATATATCTTATCACATATTAAGTATATTTACACTTATTATAACCACTCAAATTTATTTGTAAATTCCTTTAACATCATTTTATACTGTATATTATTCAATTACATAGTTAACTTCTGAATAATTTTGGTAAGTTATATTGGAATGCAATTGAGTATTATATAAGTAAAATTTTCCTAATTCAATTATTTCAAGTTAAATATTAATTAAAAATTATGGTTTCATTTTATAATTGAAATCATCCTTAAAATAAAATTTAAGAATTACATTTGCGATTAACTTTAAACAATTTAGAGATAAACATATACATATATATTATGTATCAAATCAAGTCTATAATCATATACCTATATACATAATATACATTATAAATCAAGTCATACTTAAGAAATCCAAATCAAATTCGTTTTCTAAAACAAAAGTGTAGCAAAACTACTAAACGGCCTCTCCACTCTGGCACTCGAAAATGAAGATCGATGATTCTGCAGTCACCACTGAAATTATTTTCCAGCGACAAAATATGAGAGTACTAATTTAAACATTTAAAAATTCTTTAAAATTGGTTTCTATTCATATTTTTTTTAACAAATTTTCAAAATATATCAAAAATTTAATTCTTAAATTCTTAATTTAAATTCATTTCAAATTTTAAATCAATTTATAAACCATGTTTTATAATTCCATTTATTTATAAAATTTTACAATAATCAATGGTTTACAAAACAACAAATGATAATTAAATATTATGATTTCTAAGAACCAACTCCGTTAACTATTTAAATTTCAGATAATTTATACTTATATAAAATATAATCATAAAAATATATTCCACTTACCAAACTTGAAAACAATATTGTATAAGTTTGCTATGTTCAAGTGGTTTGGAAATCCTATCGATAGTGTTGATCAGACGAATCGATCGAAAACCCAAATCAACATCAACAACTCAAACAGCAAAATATATGTTATATATATATATATATTAATAAAAATACACTCCCTCACTCTATTACACAAAATAGATTACAGAACAATGATCGAGATTCAAATTCAAGAGGATCTTAATCAAAATAGATTCTAACTAAGAAGATAGGCTTGAGCGGGAGATAACATAATCAATTTCAAAATAGGAAGATGGATATACTAATATTAATCGCGAGAAAACTTAACCGAGTCAACCGTGAATTCAAGAATAAGATCGATGCAGAATTCCAAGGTAAATCGACATTCGTTCGCAAGAGATAGAATTCAGGTACAGCAGGAGATAGATAGCATCGTAAACCGAGGATACATAAAACTCCAGTGAATCAACGCTTGTTATTAAGGAGTTTCAACCCTTTACAATCATTCAGTAGAGCTATAGGATACTCCACAATCTAGAAGAATTTGCATGCAGGAAGACAAGAGTGGATTTTAGAACGAATAGGGAAGTTTCAAAGTTCAAAGGAAACCGAATCGAAGATGAAAGAATTCAAGCTCGAACGAAAGCGATTCTGTAATTAAATTTACTTTATATCATAAGTTTGCCTAAAACCTGGCTCTGATACCAACTGTAGCATCCTGATATTTTCAACCATTCGCATCCACATATGTCGGATTTGAATTGCTCAAAATACCAGATTGTTAATTTATATTTGGCAAAACTCAGTATATACAGTAAATAAATGGATCACAGAATCACAGATAAAGAGTAATATAACAATAATGCAGCGGAAACAAAAGAATAGTAGTTCATGAAGCTACTACATATATAATAGAGTTAAATAAGATACAACATAAGTCTCGAATACAGTAGTCAGGTAACAAAATAAGAATATCACAGGAGTCAACTGAATAACTGCAACTGAATAGATAGCTGGATCTCCAGGCGAAGCTCCAACTCCAAAGGTGAGTCTCAAATGTTGCATCACTCAGTTTGACCCAAGCGTAAAGCAAAACACAGAACACTCGAGTCAAGATTAACATTCTTATATCGATAAATCCAACTCAAGTGAAATAACAACCGAAATACAAGTAACTCAAATAATGTTTGGGATAACCATCCTCTAAGGATCCGTTAAACTATTGTACTACATAGTAGATAGTTTAACGGATCCTTAGGAGATGCGAATCCTGAACATCTTTTAAGTTACTGCACTCACATTAGACACTAGACAAGAGGTGTCAAACCCCGTAAACATATCGAACGCCGTGTACACTCATATTTATTTCCATTGATTTAACTTACATAAGATTTTTTAGTACTGACTCGAGTGTTCTTTCTTTTCAATTCGCTTGGGTCAGCCCGAGCATTTCAGGATTTGAAGACCTTTTTTATGGATTACGAAGACGAAGATTGTATTATTATTATTTGTTATATTTCACTACATCATGTATTTCCGCTGCATTATTTATTATTCTCTGGTAAGTGTAACTCTGATCTGTGTTGTATAAATATAATCAAACATTTGGTAAACAGCTTCATGAACTGTTATTTGATTATTATATTTGTCATTCCGCTGCATGATTCTGTTTGGTTTTCTTTCTTTTTTTGCTTTTTCTTATTCACACTAATAACAATCCGCCCTTCTGTATGGTTTGAGTCGACATGTGTGTCTACCTAAAACGTACAAAAAGGCGGGATCTTATAAAATAAGACAGCATAAAACAACATTTTTAAAACAATGTTTGTAAATGTACAAGTTAAATACAACAGAAAATATATGTCCCTGTAAATAGTTATACATGCCTCATACTTCATATAAAGCATATGTATGAAATAAAAAAGCTAACAAATTCCCATACTAACATATATAAATAAAATTTATATAACAAATGACATTGAAACTATAACATATAGATGTAACGCACATAATAACTTGAAAGTCTGAAAATAATCATACACAAACCAGTATATATATACGTACAATTTGAAATCAAATAAAGGTTTATATAAACTTTTATAACTTATATGCTTTATAACATATATAAACTTCAACATTCGAAATTTAACGATCCTGTTTTTAAATTAAATTTAAATTAGTAATTAATATTAATTTTGGAATTTAATTGTGAATTAACTTGGATTTTTCAAACAAATAAGATAAATGTTTGATTTTATACATACATACATATATATATATGTATGTATATATGAATAGATTGTAATTTGAATTTGAATTTGAAATTCAAAATATAATTATTTTAAAAATATTTGGATTTAAAAATAATAATATATATGTATGATTTTTATTAATGTATAGTTTAGTTTTAATTATTTTCTTTTTAAATTATATATACATAAATAAAGGAAATGTATTTTTAAAAATAGAAATACAATTCAAAAAAATATAAGAATATAAATGCACATGATAATTCAAACTAAATGCATTATTATATATATAAATGATATAAAAACATTATTTACATGAAAATGACACATGTGAGTATATTAACACATAGTTTAACAAGTGTTAAATTATAATATAAAAGATGACAAGTGTTAACTAAATTAATATGCATTTTTACAAGTGTCTTAATTTTTCTTTTATTTTTAAAATTTATGAATAAGAGGAAATCAAGACTATATATTTCTACCTCTCCTACCTTTCTCATTTTCTTTGATAATGTTCAAAACATAAAGAAAGTACAAAACAAAAAACCAGAAAAGTAAAAACCAGGAAAACAAATCAAAAACAAAACAACCTCCATCAAATTTTCAAATCTGAAACAAAGCAAACCAAATTCAAGTTTCAGATCAAGTTCAGATACATTTTCTAGTTGCAAGAATTCAAAGATCAAAAAAATTTCCACTTTTTCGGTTTTCAAAAGATCAAAGAATCCCATTTTCAAAAATCAAAGTCGGGATCAAAAAATAAAAAAATAAACAACTTCTAGGATCCTTCTCTGTTCAAATCAAAACAGGTGAGTAAACTATGGTTTTAGAGCTTGAATCTGGGTTGAATCTTGATGCATATCATAAATCATAAATATAATGTTGTGAGAAGTGATTGCATGTATCTAAATATGCCTGTATGTATATGTATACATGTAAAAGATTTTGTGCATGTTTGTTGTCCAGGCATCTTCATCTCTGTTCCAGGTTTCCAGTATTTAAACCTGTTCGAAATCCAAATTATCTTCCTATGATTCTTGTTAGGCTCTACAATCTAAATGAGACATATTTGTAAAATAAAGACCTAAATTTAAAAAATATTTTTGAGAACAATTGGTTTAGGTTTACCTGGAAATTTAAATATATAGCGAAGAACTTTAAAAACATGTTAAATTCGAATCTCATAATTTATTGATTCACCTACACCAACCGGTACATCTTCATAAACCATGAATTTTAAGAGTTGAATCAAGAATTTTAGTTTCGTATCGATTGGGGAATTCGGGGCTGAATGTGAAATGACTTTTGGCAATTCACAGCGATCGGAGCAAGATGGGTTATCGGGGTTGCTTCGGGAGGTGTCTGGGAGGTTGTTGAGCTCGAGAAAAATGATCAGAGATTTTTCTGATCATCGTGGCGAGGACATGGCAAGGTTTTAGGGTTTAAACCTAGTTTTTGGTGGTGGTCGGATATCGAGTTGCTGCAGCTTCATTTGTGAGCCGTATTTCATCGCACCGGTGGGAATCGAAGCATAGGAGTTAGGCGGAGCTTTGATCGGCGCTTCGTGGTCGCTGGTGGCTTGAGGCGGCGGGTCGAGGCATTTCTTTGTCGATCATTTTGGTTCAGATGGGTGCTGGTTATCTTGATCTCAAGTTCGTCGTTTGTTTATCGATCAGGGTGGTCTAAGAGATTGAGGAGATGATCGTAGATTTGTGGAAGGCGGCGAGGTCAACTGGACTTCGTTAAAGCTCTGCTGCACGTGCATGAGGAAGTTTTGTATCTGGGCTTGTTATGGATTTGGGAAGAAAAGTTTCGCCTTGGGGTCGAACTCGAAGTCGAATGAGTTTGTCTCGATGAAAACGAGGGAGCGATTTGCCCAGGGTTTGGCTCGAGCATTTTTAAATTTGGCTCGGGTTTTGTTATGATAGCAAGTTTTAAAAAAAAGAATATAACAAGTTTGAAAATTTTAAACTAAGTCAAGTTTAAAAAATCCTTTCTTAACAAATTCTTTGTTATAAAATGAGTTTATTTTAGTTTGGTATTAATTGAAGGTTTGAAAATAAATTATTTTTAAATTAATCAAGTTTAAAAGTGTTTTAATATATATATAACCTTTATTTTAAAAGTCCATTTTAAATAAACTTAATAATGAAACTAAAGATTTAATTAAGAAAATGGAATTTTTTCAAATCATTAATCCAACTTAAAGGTCTTAAGATGTTAATGATGATTTATTTCCAAAGGTTATTAAATAAGGATTAAACGATAATTAAAATAATAAAGATAAATGGTTTATCTTTTAATTAATTAAAATCTTAAGTAATTAAAGATTTATTAATTAATGGAAGTAATTATAGAAGAATTAATTAATGAAAGTAATTAAAGGATAATTACTTAAAGGATAATTACTTGATTAAAGACTAATTAAAAATTAATTAATTAATAATAAAAGGTTAATTAATTAATAATTAAGGTTAATTAAATAATGATCAAAGGTTAATTAATAATTAAGGATTAATCAATTAATAATTAAGGATTAATTGATAATTAAGGATAACTAATCATTAATCAAGAATAATTAATGAAAGTAATTATGTGATTAATTAATTATAATCACACGATTAATTAATCTTGCTTATAAATAATTGGATTATTATTGAATACCTTGATTTGGTTGATATCTCTAATATGCGATAATTCATGATATGAATTGCCTTGTTTTGAGTTATGACATCTATGATATATTGTTGTGTGATTGTGAACTTCTGAATTGAAGTAAAATTGTTGGCCTTTAAAACGACATTTGAATTTCAATGCGATAGGGAGTCGGATTCTAAATGGTTTTCGAAACCTACATCGAATCTTAGTGGTGAATCTTTTGTTTAAAATATTATAAATGGAAATTTGTTGTGACTTGTGTATCCATGTGTTTTTAAAATAATCGCTCATTATTCAATTGAGCCGGGAGAAGACATTAAGTCATAAAACCCATTCCGAATAATGATATGACCAAATGGAAGTGCATTTGAAGACGGTGGTTGAAGACCGGGAATTTTCGAGAATGAAAGGATTACTTGTCGATTGTCTCTGCACTGAGTTGCTCTGGTATAGAGATCTCCATATGTGATGGGGAGTCCGGTCGAGATTGTGGATGCCCGAATTTGCAAGGGCTTCATTCTTTATTGGACGAAGTGCCTTCGGTTCCATCCAGACCCAGGATAGACTGGTATAGATGTATGTCTGACATTACACTTTGAGATGTAAAGCTAATTTCTATCAAATACATTTCGTTTTGGTGGCAGAAAACTTATTCTCTTAGCTTAACACTCTTCTCTGAGACGTACGAGCTCAGAGGTTATGTAGTTGATGGTTTTTAGTGATATATTCCCAATTTGATAGTGTGGCATGCTAAGTGCTGATCATTTTGTGGTATCGAACCTCACACCCCGAAAATGGTCAAAACAGGAAGGATGCGGCAAGGTTATGGGGGTAGCGCCCCTTAGGGTATGTGCATTTCCTTCTGGATAAAAAGTGGTATTCTGGTATGGAGTCCAGGTACTTAACTTATGTGGTTGTTGGTTGTTGTTGTTGGGGCCATGGATAAAGGTCGGTTACGACCGGGGGATGACATACTCGTCAGTAGTTACCTACTTACAGAGGTAACCCGACCTTGTGTTGGCAGAGATCCAGTTAGGTTCTTGGGCGTCCCTTCAGTGGCGTACCCATTTGGAAAGGAAGTACCTTAGCCTGGCCATTTGTTGGAAATCCAATCATTCAATACGAGCCCTGTATGGTTTTAGTTGTAGAACCTGCCATCTAATATGGTAGCTATAGTAGGCATACTATAATGGTATGTATGCTGGATAAGATTTGTATTATACTTTCGAAATGTTTTCTACACTATGCACTAATAATAGTATTAAAAGGATTTTCACGTATTAAGCATGTTTGACAATCATACGGAGAAATCTTCCCTAAGTGTGCGATTGCATTGTGTGTATGCCGGGAGACCTTATGGTAGTTTCATTTTCTAGAAAGCATAACGGATTTGTTTTTGTAAATTGTTTTTGTTCAAACAACAGTTTTTTTTACTCATACCAATCCCATGACTGACCCAGAGTTTATTGTTCCCTTCCTAAACTCTAGTTGCCCATAATTTTCCATACGGGCAGCCTAGAGTCGGGTTAGCCGTGTTTTGGAGATAGTTTAGATTTGGATCTAGAAGTCTCTTGAAACTTTGAAGTTGGTATGTTGTCTTTTTTGCTATGGCGTTATTTTTTTTGTTGTATCATGTATATAGCACTCTAATGATGGTGTTTAATTGTTGTAATGATGTTGTACCCATGTTGTATAAATGTTGTTATCAATGAAATTCATTTTTTTTCTGCTGTGTTGTTATCATCTAATGTGGTTATAAGCTCCCGCGAATTGGATTCCAACAATTGAATCTCCGGCATTCGAATACAAGTGAGGTATTAGATGTTGATTTTCGAACGATGGATTCTGGGTCATGACAAGTGGCATCAGAGCTAAAGAATGAGTAAGAACTTTAGCTTTGAAGTATAACACATTACGTGGCTCATTAGAGATAGGGTTAGAAATACCCTAGAATGAGTATATCCCTATGATATCTTGTCCGTATGCCTAAATCAAGTTTTCTTATTATTTATAGATAGTGAGAATGAGCGCAAGAAGAGGACGAGGTAGGGATGGGGAAGTTCCACTACAACTGGTCAAGACTCTGCAACAACGGAAGCAGATATTCCTATCCAACCTTAGCCGAATCTGGCTGATTTATATCGAAGTTTATCAAGACTTGGGGGAAAGCCATTCACATGCAAAGAAACTATTGTGGAAGCACAACCCTGGATTCGATCTTGCGAAAGGATTTTCAAAGGATTGAAGTTGGAAGATGATCAAATGAGATTGTTGGCAGCTTCAGGAGGAGGCTATAGCATGGTGGGAGACTATTACATTGGATGAGCCAGAGGATGAATTTACTTGGGATCGATTCAAAGAGGTGTTTGAGCAACGTTATATGCCATCTGCTGGTATCTCCAGAATGTACCAGGAGTTTACCGACATGAAGCAGAGGAGTCTATTGTTTGAAGAATACTTGAACAAGTTTAACGAGTTACCTCGATTTGGTCCGAAATTGGTGAACACCCCACTGAAGAAGAATGAAAGATTTATTAGAGGGATGAACAAGAAATTTCATGAAAGAATGACAGCCCATGTGAAGGAATATTTTTCTGAATTAATAGATATGGGATATAGATACGTTACCTTGGATAAACAAGAAATTACTGAGGGGAAGGGGAGCGGAAGCAATCCGAATTGGAAGAAGAGGAAGTTCGAAGGGAAGAAACCGTGGAAAGGCAAAGAAAAGAAGAATAACCAGGATAACAAGGCAAAGGATGTTACTTGTTTCAACTGTCTGGAGAAAGGCCATTATTCAAGTAGTTGCAGAAAGCCAAAGAAGCAAGGAAAGAAAGACCAGCCTATAAAGACAACTCAAGGAACCAGGGAATGCTATTATTGTCATAAACCTGGACACGTAGTTAAAGATTGCCTAGCAATGAAGCAGACTCAAGTAGCGAAGGTGTATGCAATCAAAGATGACCCTTCGACCTCAAAGGCAGATAAGGTGAAAGGAGTTTTGGAAGGTAACCTTCTTATTTATGATAAAGTTGTTAGAGTTCTGTTTGACACGGGAGCCATACATAGCTTTATTTTCCAGCAAACCGTAAACGAATTAAAACTTGAACCCGAATTCATAGACGAACCCATTTGCGTGAAGAATCCGATTGGTGGCCCTGCGAATCTTTGTCTGCGTTATAGAAAAGTTCCTATCTCATATTCTCATCATCAATTTCCTATCAACCTTTTCATTCTCGACTTTAATGAATTTGAAATCTTACTTGGAATGAACTAGTTAACGAAATACGAAGCTAAATTAGATTGTACCAATCGAACGATTTCGGTTAGAACCAAATTTGGGAATTTTATCGTGATTTCTTGTGAGGATCCCAGTCCGAAGAGGGATAAGTTAATGTATATTTGGGGTATCCCGAACCTAGTTTGGAATCTATACCTATTTTTTGAGAATTTCCAGACATATTTGATGAGGTTAAATCTTTACCTCTACATAGGGAGATTGAATTTAGAATCGACTTGGTTACCAATGCTCGTCTTGTTGTTCATGCAACCCCATGATGGTACGAAGGGAAAGAATAGAGTAGTCAAGAAAACCTGAGATTTTCTGGGGAAAGGATTAATACGTCGCAGTTATTCCAGTTGGGGTTCAACTGTGGTATTTATAGACAAGTTTGATGGATCTTTGAGATTGTGTGTAGATTACCATGATCTCAATAAATTAACTCTTAAAAGTAAATTTCCTTTACCCTGAATCGATGAACTGTTCGATTAGTTGCATGGCGCTTGGTTCTTTTCAAAGATGGATCTAGGCCAAGGATTTCATCAACTGAGAATTGCTGAAGACTATACATTTATCCGCTTTTAGGGGTCTTGATCCGTTTTACGAATGGTTAGTTATGCCTTCAGACTAACCATGCTCCTGCATATTTCGTAGATTTGATGACCCGAGTATTCCGAGAAGTGTTGTATAATTCATTCTTGTATTTATTGATGATATTCTGATCTATTCCAAAACCGAAGAAGAGCATGCCGAACACTTGAGAATTGTTTTGGAAATATTATGGAGGAACGTTCTATTTGCTAAATTTTCTAAATGTCATCTTTGGATCAAAGAAGTTTGATTTCTTGGACATATTGTCACTGAAGAGGGAATTTCTGTAGACCCTGGTAAGATTTCCGCTATCCTAGATTGGAAGCAGCCCGCTTTTCTAAAGGAAGTCAGAAGTTTTCTGGGATTAGCTGGATATTACTGAAAATTCGTCTAGGATTTCTCCAAGTTAGCCAGTCCATTAACTAAGTTGACTACGAAGAATGCTAAATTTGATTGGACTCCGAAGTGTGAGGAAGCATTCTAGGATTTGAAGAAAAGGTTGACCACTGCTTCCGTTGTTGTTATTATTAACGGAAATCAAGGTTTATCTGTTTATACAGATGTGTGTGGTGAGGATGTGAGTGTTGTTCTAATGTAGGAGGGTGGAGTGATTGCCTACGCGAGTAGAAAATTGCGTCCACATGGCAAAAACTACCCAACCCACGATCTTGAGCTCTTGGCTGTTATTTTTGCTTTAAAAATCCGATGTCATTATCTTTTGGGTGAAAAATTCGAATTGTTCACAGACCATAAATCTTTGAAATACCTCTTTACCCAAAAGGATTTGAATCTAAGACAGCAACGTTGGTTGGAATTCGTAGCATCATACGACCTGGATATTCAGTATACACCTGGTAAGGCCAACGTGGTAGCTGATGCTCTAAGTAGAAGACATGCTGTTTTTGCTTATCTTGTGGTCACTCCTACTATTCTTGAGAAGATTGCTAGTAAGCAGAAAGAAGACAAGTTTCTTCTAGAAATTTATGGGAGAATACTTCGAGGCGAAGACTCCTGGTTTGAAACCAATTATAGTGGAATTATAAGACTGAAAGGTAAGATTTGTGTTCTAGATATCCCAGATCTCAAATGGGAAGTATTGGACGAGTGTCACAAGTCCAAGCTTAGTATCCATCCAGGGGTTAACAAGATGTATTGAGACATCAAAAGGACTTTTTGGTGGAAAACAATGAAGAGAGATATGTCCATTTATGTCAGCCGTTATGCTACTTATCAACAAATCAAGAGGATCAAATGAAGATGGCGAGTTTACTTCAACCATTGGAAGTGCCTAAATGGAAATGGGACCAAGTGTCTATGGATTTCATAGATGGTTTGCCACGAACTCGTAAGGGTAATGAAGCGATTTGGGTTATTATGGATCGTGTGACCAAGACTGCCCACTTTATCCCAGTAAAATCCACCCGAACAACAGCGAGTTTGGCTGAATTGTATGTGGAAGAGATTGTTCGTCTCCGTGGAATACCGAGTAGTATAGTGAGTGATCGTGATCCGATCTTCACTAGCAGATTTTGGGAGGCATTTCAAGCCGCACTAGGAACCAAGTTGAACTTCAGTACTGCTTATCACCTGCAATCTGATGGGCAAACTGAAAGGATAAATCAAATCTTGGAAGATCTTCTGCGTGCTTGTATTCTTGACTTTGGCGGTTCATGGGAGGACCATTTGCATCTATTGAATTTTCATATAATAATAGTTATCAGGACATTATTAGGACGGCTCCTTTTGAAGCATTGTATGGGCATCCTTGTAGATCACTTGCGTGTTGGATTGAGTCGAGTGATAGGCTTGTTCTTGGTCCACATACGATAAGGGAGGCAATTGAAAAGGTTGATTTTATTCGAAAGAATTTGAAAACTACTCAAAGTCGACAGAAAGGTAATATTGACCTAGAAGAAGAACTCTAGATTTTTAGGTTAGAGATTCTATTTTCTTAAAGGTTTCTCCAATGCGGGGAATTTTGAGGTTTGGAAAGATTGGTAAGCTGGCACCGCGATATATAGGACTTTTTCCTATACTTGAAAGGATTGGTCCTTTGGCTTATCGAGTGCAGTTACCTAAGTAGTTATCTGGAGTACATAATGTGTTTCATGTTTCAGACCTTCGAAAATATGTACACGATCCAGGTCATGTTATTGAGGAGGCCGCTCGGTAGGATTCGGAGATCACACCAAATTTGGCAGTGAAAAGAGAACCATTGAAGATAATTGATCGAGATGAAAAACAGTTTAGGAATAAAGTGGTGAAGCTGTTGAAAGTTCAATGGAGTGGTGATCCAAATGATTGTACTTGGAAAACAGAGGAAAGCATGCAGAAGTCCTATCCCAAGTGTAGAGTGGATATTTCGGCTTAGTCTGGTAAGCCATTTCTCTATCTCTTTATGTATTCATATATTCTTTTTTATCTCTCTCTCTTTCAAATTTCGAGGACGAAATTTTCTTAAGGAGAGGGAATCTGTAACGATCCCGTTTTTAAACCAAATTTAAATTAGTAATTAATATTAATTTTCGAATTTAATTGTGAATCAATTTGGATTTTTCGAAACAAATAAGATAAGTGTTTGATTATATATATATATATATATATATATATAAAGATTGTAATTTGAATTTGAATTTGAATTTGAAATTCAAAAAATAAATATTTTAAAAATATTTGGATTTAAAAATAATAATATATATGTATGATTTTTATTAATGTACAGTTTAGTTTTAAATCATTTTATTTTTAAATTATATATATAAATAAAGGAAATGTATTTAAATATAAAATACAATTTAAAAAATATAAGAATAAATTACACATATTAATACAAACTAAATGCATTAATATATATATATATATATATATATATATAAATTATATAAAAACATTATTTACATGAAAATGACAAATGCGAGTATATTAACACATAGTTTAACAAGTGTTAATTTATGATATAAAAGATAAAAAGTGTTAACTAAATTAACATGCATTTTTACAAGTGTCTAAAATTTTCTTTTATTTTTAAAATTTATGAATAAGAGGAAATCATGACTATATATTTCTACCTCTCCTACCTTTCTCATTTTCTTTGATAATGTTCAAAACTTAAAGAAAGTACAAAACAAAAACCAGAAAAGTAAAAACCAGAAAAACAAATCAAAAACAAAACAATCTCCATCAATTTTTCAAACCTGAAACCAAGCAAACCAAATTCAAGTTTCAGATCAAGTTAAAATACATTTTCCAATTGCAAGAATTCAAAGATCAAAACAATTTCCAAGATTCAGTTTTCAAAAGATCAAAGAATCCAATTTTCAAAAATCAAAGTCAGGATCAAAAAAAAAAAAACTTCCAAGCTCCTTCTCTGTTCAAATCAAAACAGGTGAGTAAAATATGGTTTTAAAGCTTGAATCTGGGTTGAACCTTAATGCATGTGATAAATGATAATATAATGTTATGAGAAGTGATTGCATGTATCTAAATATGTCTATATGTATATGTACACATGTAAAAGATTTTGTGCATGTCTGTTGTCCAGGCATCTTCATCTCTGTTCCAGGTTTCCAGTATTTAACCTGTTCGAAATCCAAATTCTCGTCTTATGATTCTTGTTAGGCTCTATGATCTAAACGAAAAATGTTTGTAAAATCAAGACCTAAATTTTAAAAATATTTTTGAGAATAATTGTGTGACGCCCCACCTCAATACCCACGCTAGCCAAGAACACTATGGAGTAATGTTGTCAACTAGCTCGGAGAATAAGGCTGTTGAGGAGCGACCATCCATGTAACCTCTTTGTGCGAGCACCGATATGTCAGATAGTATAGCATGCATTTCATTTAAGGAGGAAGTCCAACATACCGATACAAACTCAAAGCTATCAAACGGCTATAAATAAATCTTCGGAAACAAATATAGAAATAAACATAACACAATCAGTCACAGACATCCATATCACAAAGGCGGAAAAAGATATGAATATATAACTAACACATGAAAGTGTACATCAGAGTAGTGATCATGAAAGGACCACATACACAAAAGAATATCAACACGTGCTATACAAAAGAATACATCTACGAGTCTATATCTCAAGTGTAAACGACAAAAACTTCTAATCTAAATGGTCAACCAAAAGTCAGAGTAGTAAATCCCTGGGGGAGAAGTCAAGTAGAAGCACCTGTAACATCTCGGTCTGACCCGAGTATTATTTATAAGAAAATAATAAACGGGTCAGTCTAGCTATAAATATCAGATAACATGATACAGAACAATAGATATGGAAAGAACATATAGTAACCATAAAGACATACTATGATAAGCATGTAAATGAAGATCATCAAGAGATCAAACAATATCAAAAGAATCTTCCAAAAGATCCAAATTCACCTATACATAAAAGTTGGAAAATCATAACAATGAAAGTCATGAAAATAGGTGAAGCACAAATTCCAGAAGACTACACAAGAAATCCAGAAATCACAATATAGGAGCATGAAAACTCACAAAATGGGAGCATGAAAACTCACCTACACGTGTAACACAAAGCGAGACGCTATCTCATGGTTGCAAGCCATTAATTTTGACACACGAATGGCCCAAAGACCGTGGGGCGCTACCCCACATATGTGATGGCGAAACATCACAAGAGCGGGGTCTAGTCTCCCTCGCAGACAAAGAGACATCGCACAGTTGCTAGTCTAAAACACAAAAATGATCATCGTGATCATCAAGAAGTGTCAATTACACTAAGTTAGTAAATATAAAAGTTTAGCCTCATGTCCCATAACCACTTGCATAACTCAAATGTTTACAAACAAACTGTAGATTTTCACTCGAAAGTTGTCACAAAAGATTCAATCGAACAAGTCCAAGAATTAACCAACGAAGTAAACGCAAGCGTTTCATGCCACTTGTTTTACTAAGTCGTTTAATTAGATTTCTCATACGAGTGAGGTAAAGGTTTGTATATACTAATAGATTGGAAAACGGTTTAAGGAAAGAGCTTTGTAGTAAAATAGAGTTAAAATTGTTTTGATGAAAGAGTTTTGATATTTACTACTAGTATTGAAATCTTCATATTTCTAAAGTTGTTATCCCGTCTTTTTAGCAAGGCCGTGATACCATAAAATCAACCGAGAAGCCCAAGATAGTTTGTCTCGAAGAATGGTCAACTCAGCATCTCAACAAAGCAAGTTCTATTGGATGTTTTTCAGATAAGATCCCCTACGGAGGGGGGGTCCAGGGGGGTGGCAACCCCCCAAGGTGGGGGTGCGGGGGCAACGCCCCCTCTACGCGGTTCGACCTGCCCGGTTAGGTCGCGGGGGTCCAGGGGGTAACGCCCCCAGCGGGATGCGGGGCAGCGCCCCGTCCAAAACGGTACGACCTAGTGAAGACCTAAGGGAGGATAGGATCGAGTGGCCTAATGGTTGCGACCTAGGGGTCTAAGGGGTCAGCGACCTAAGGTAGTAATAAGGCCTAAGACCTAGGGAAAATGCTCGTGCGACCTAAGTGGTTATACGACCTAAAGTTAATAAGGTCAAGCGACCTAAGGTGACATCGGGTCAAGCGACCTAAAGACGCTGCGACCTAGCGACCTATCAAAATAAAAGGGGCGAGCGACCTAACTCAACCAGCGACCTACGAACTAACGAGGTAAACGGTCAAGCGACCTAACAATATAAGGCCGAGCGAGTTACAAGGCGAACGACCTAGTGGTTGCGCGCGACCCAGATGGACACGCGACCTAACAGTACAAAGGTCCATCGACCTAAAGTTATTAGGTCATGCAACCTAAAGTGTCGCGACCTAGCGACCTAGGGGCTTGAACGACCTAACGCCGCATACAAATCCGAGCGACCTAACTCAACCAGGGACCTACGACCTAAAGCCCAACGACCTAGCGACCTAAAACCAAACGACCTACGACCTAATTCCGAGTGCCGAGCGACCTAACGTTGTAGGCCATTTTAAGGTCGAAAACGAGCTATTTTAAGGTCGAGAATTTTCCACGCGAACGACCTAGCATAGGCAGAAAGACCTAAGTGCAGAATTTCACCAAAAACACTAAAATTTGGAGTTTTTCGCCTATTCGATTCAAACCAAATGCAAATGTGCATGCATACGTGATAGGGAATCATTCCCAACAGTCCAAGATAGTTATAGACAAGAATTGTGAGATAAAAATCTCACCTTTTCACCAAATTATGAAGGTAAAGCTTGAAGGTGAATGGAGAAGCAACTACAAGCTTGAGTCCAATGCTTTTCCTTGAATTTGGAGTTGAATGATGGAGTTGGAGTTGAAACCTAGGCTTGGAGTTTCTAATTTCCCTTTCCACTCACCGTTAATGTTAAAGTTTGTGTTTGGTAGGAATTTATGAAGAGTGAGGAGAAGGAGAGAAGTGGGTTTGAGTTATAATGGCTAATCTAACCCAAAGTCCAAAGCGGGAAAAGTAAGTGAAATTCCACTAACTTCAAACATGTCAATGTTTATACTTAAAAAAGTTGTAAACGACATTTCGAACTCAATGGAAGTGGTCTCGAGTCCTAATTTGACCATTTGCAAAAAGTATCTTTTCGGACCAATATTCGATTAACGACAAAATATTTAAATATAAAATCAATAAATATGCGGGTTGTTACAAATTGGTTTAGGTTTATCTGGAAATTTAAATATACAGTGAAGAACTTTGAAAACATGTTAAATTCGAATCTCATAATTTATTGATTCACCTCAACCAACCTGTTCGTCTTCATAAACCATGAATTTTAAGAGGTGAATCAAGAATTTTAGTTTCGTATCGATTGGGGAATTCAGGGACGAACGTGCAATGATTTTGGAAATTCACGGCGATCGGAGCAAGATGGGTGATCAAGGTTGCTTTTGGAGGTGTCTGGGAGGTTGTCGTGCTTGGGAGAAATGATCGGAGATTTTTTCGATCATCATGGCGTTGGCACGACGAGCTTTTAGTGTTTAAACCTAGTTTTTGGTGGTGGTCGGATATCGAGTTGCTGCAGCTTCGTCAACGAGCCGAAGTTGGTCGTACTGGTGGGAATCGAAGCGTAGGAGTTAGGTGGAGCTTTGGTCGGAGTTTCGTGGTCGCTGGTGGCTTGAGGCAGCAGGCCGAGGCATTTCTTTGTCGATCATTTTGGTTTAGATGGGTGCTGGTTATCTCGATCTTGAGTTCGTCGTTGGTTCGTCGATCTGGGTAGTCTGAGAAATTGAGTAGATGATCGTAGACTTATGGAAGGCGGCGAGGTCGACTGGAGTTCGTTGAAGCTCTGGTGCACATGCACGAGGAAGTTTTGTATCTGGGTTTGTTATGGATTTGGGAAGAAAAGTTTTGCCTCGGGTCGAACTCGAAGTCGAACGAGTTTGTCTTGAAGAAAATGGAGGAGCGAGTTTCCCAGGTTATGGCTTGAGCACTTTTAAATTTTGCTCGGGTTTTGTTATGATAACAAGTTTTGGATAAAAGAATATAACAAGTTTGAAAATTTTAAACTAAGTTAAATTTAAAAAATCCTTTCATAACAAATTATTTGATATAAAATGAGTTTATTTAAGTTTGGTATCAATTAAAGGTTTGAAAATAAATTATTTTTAAATTAATCGAGTTTAAAAATGTTTATATATATATATATAACCTTTATTTCAAAAGTCCATTTTAAATAAACTTAATAATGAAACTAAGGAGTTAATTAAGAAAATGAAATGTTTTCAAATCATTAATCCAACTTAAAGGTCTTAAGCTAATTAATGTGTTAATGATGATTTATTTCCAAAGGTTATTAAATAAGGATTAAATGATAATTAAAATAATATAGATAAATGGTTTATCTTTTAATTGATTAAAATCTTAAGTAATTAAAGATTTATTAATTGATGAGAGTAATTAAAGAAGAATTAATTAATGAAAGTAATTAAAGGATAATTACTTAAAAGATGATTACTTGATTAAAGACTAATTAAAAATTAATTAATTAATAATTAAAGGTTAATTAATTAATAATTAAGGTTAATTAAATAATGATTAAAGGTTAGTTAATAATTAAGGATTAATTAGTTAATAATTAAGGATTAATTAATTAATAATTAAGGATAATTAATCATTAATATAGAATAATTAATGAAAGTAATGATGTGATTAATTAATTATACTTACACGATTAATTAATCTTGCTTATAAATAATTGGATTATTATTGAATACCTTGATTTGGTTGATATCTCTGATATGTGATACTTTGTGATATGAACTGCCTTGTTTTGAGTTGTGACATCTGTGATATATTGCTATGTGATTGTGAACTTCTGAATTGAAGTAAAATTATTGGCCTTTAAAACGCATTTGAATTTCGATGCGACAGGGAGTCGGATTCCATGGATATCTGAAACTCACATCGAATCTTAATTGTGAATATTTTACTCAAAATATTATAAATGGAAATTTGTTGTGACTTGTGTGTCCACGTGTTTTTAAAATAAGCGCTCATTACTAGGTTGAGCCAGGAGAGGATATTAAGTCATAAAACCCATTCCGAATAATGATAGGACGAATAGGAGTGCATTTGAAGACGGCAGTTGAAGACCGAGTATTTTCGAGAATGAAAGGATTACCTGCGATTGTCTATGCACTGAGTTGCTCCGGTATAGAGATCTCCGTATGTGATGGGGAATCCGGTCGGGATTGTGGATGCTCAGATTTGCAACGACTTCTTCCTTTATTAGACGATGTGCCTTCGGTTCCATCCAGACCCAGGATGGACTTGTATGGATGTATGTATGACATTACACTTTGAGTTTTAAGCATGTTTGATCGAAGCATGGCTTTTGTGAAAAGTGTAACTTTGTGGAACGAGACTTCATTGAACCTCACACCCCAAAAATGGTCGAAACAGGAAGGATGTGGCAAGGTTACGAGGGTAGCACCCCTTAGGGTATGTGCATTTCCTTCTAGATAAAAAGTGGTATTCTGGTATGGAGTCCAGGTACTTAAGTTATGTGGTTGTCGGTTGTTGTTGTTGGGGCCCGGATAAAGGTCGGTTATGACCAGGGGATGGCATACTCGTGTCGGTAGTTACCTAGTTAGAGAGGTTACCCAACCTTGTGTTGGCAGAGATCCGAGCTGGTTCTCGGGGCATCCCTCTAGAGGCATACCCATTCAGAAAGGAAGTTCCTAAGCCTGGCCATTTGTTGGAAATCCAATCATTCAATACGGGCCCTGTACGGTTTTAGTTGTAGAACCTGCCATCTAATATGGTAGCTATAGTAGGCGTACTATAATGGTACGTACGCCGGATAAGATTTATATTATACTTTCGCAATGTTTTCTATACTATGCACTAATAATAATATTAAAAGGATTTTCACGTATTAAGCATGTTTGACTATCATAAGGAGAAATCTCCTCCAATTGTGCGATTGCGTTGTGTGTGTGTCGAGAGGCCATATGGTAGTTTCTTTTTCCAAAAAGCATAACGGGTTTCTTTTTGTAAATTTCTTTTGTTCGAACAACTATTTTTGTTTACTCACACTAGGCCCATGACTGACCCGGAGTTTATTATCCCCTTCCTAAACTCTGGGTGCCCATAATTTTCCACATGGGCGGCCTAGAGTCAGGTTAGCCGAGTTTGGGAGCTAGTTTAGATTTGGATCTAGAAGTCTTTTGAATCTTTGAAGTTTGGATTGAAGGTTCTAATGTTGGATTCACGCGCTCTCTCTCTCTCTTTTTGAAAGCTCTGTTGGTGTTATTCAGTTGATATGTTGTCTTTTCCGCTGTGGCATTGTATTTTGTTGTTGTATCATGTATATAGCACTCTAATGATGGTGTTCAATTGTTGTGATGATGTTGTATCCATATTGTATAAATGTTGTTATCAATGAAATTCATTTTGTTTTCCACTGTGTTGTTATCATCTAATGTTGTTATAAGCTCCAGCGAACTGGATTCCAAATATTGAATCTCCGGCATTCGAATACAAGTGAGGTATTGGATGTCGATTTTCGAACGATGGATTCTCGGGCATGACATGAAATGATGTATATGACCTATACAGCAACCTTATAAATACAGATAGATATATAATATAAGACAACACTTACATATTATATAAATATATTACCTGTGAATAATAAGAAGAGACAGGCAGCAAGGGAAAGAGGCAAGGCGGCTGTTGAGGTTGCTACGGTGGCCATGGGAAGGTCGGAACGAGGCTGTTGGATTGAGGAGGCTTACATGCGATAGGGAGGGAAAACATGATGGCTAGGGCATAGCGGATAGGAGGTTCGACTGGGTTTCATCCAGTGCAAACTTTATCACGACAAGTGATGGTGGCCGAGAGCACTAGGGGAGCTGGTGATGATAGGATTTAGGTCCACTTCGGTGGTTGCTGGCTGATGGTGGCAGTGAGACCGGTGATGGTCGAAAGCTGTCATGGAAACATTTGCTTCGGCCGAAGTGGCAATCGCCGATTGCTTGGAGTGGAAAACGATAGCATGGAGGAGCCGGTGATAGATGGGTCGAGGTTCGCGGCGGATGGCAGTTGGAGGAAAGAGCTATAGGCAAGCAATTGAAGGTTTTAAGGGATGTAGAATGAGGCTTTGAAATTTTCTTTTGAGCAATTGAGAAAAAGAAATATGAACAAGCAAGCACGTTTTTAAAATTTAATATAACTGTCTTTCAAAAGCAACAAAGGGAAGATCATGAACCAGAAAAGTGGGAATAGTGAAAGCCACACTCGAATCTAGGAATTAATAAAAGCAAACAGCTGTTTGATTTGGACAGGTGGATCACTGAATAGACATATCGAAATAAAAGTCGTACTGATATGGTGAACCGTTTCACACATTCCGCTATGCACTGAACATCAAAACACAGAATTGAATATACGCAGAAATAAACATGACGAGACGATCAAAACGATATACATGTATTAGTGGTATGATTATCCTATCTAAAGTTGATATCGATACTGAAAAATGCTGCGAATTTGTCGAAAATAAGATAAATGGAGGAATAGCAGTCAAAATTTGGAGAAACGAAATGTGACATCTCACTCAGAAGATGACTTACAAATTTTCTATAGAAAAATATTTAAGTTTGGAAAACATTTTATTATCATTATATATTAACCGATTTAATTGAAATAGAATTACACAATAAAATCAACTTCTATATTATCTGATGAAAATTTACCGGTTTTAATATTTAATTAGATGTATTCCAAATATCAAATTTGTATTTCAAAATTTTATTATTTAAAATTTCACAAAATTTCAATAAATTAAATAAATAAAACCACTAAAAATGACGAGTCATTACACTATGAGTATGTGTGTGTGTGTATTATTTCAAACGATTTGAAATGAACCTGGCATTTAGTTCTTTAAGTTTCTATAAATTAGAGATTTCAATTAATATAATGAAGGAAATCTTGATATATTAATAATTGAAAACTTCTAGATTGAAATTAAGAAAATTAGATGCTAAATGATTAATGAAATATATAAGAAATTGGAAATTTTCCATTTGTAAATCGGAAGATATGAGATATTTGTTAACTAAAATGAATAAAATGAACTTGTGTAACATTCAAATTCATTCTATAAAACATATATATAACTTACCAAAATGTTAAAAGTTGAAAACGTTAAATAGGAATATGTAATAGAATATTATACAAGTAAAACTTAAGAAATGGAAGTGTTCAATGAAATTATTTCCATAAATAAGAATTTTGATGTACAACAAATGTTATAAAAGTAAGTTAATATCGTGAAATGCTTGTTATTAAATTGAATAGTAAAAAGGTAAATACTGTTTATGTCAATGATTATAAACTCAAGAAAATAACTGAAATGATTTACTGATAAATATTAATGCTAAATGGATATCAAACATTATAAGTAAATAAATGTGAATTAAACTGAAATGAAAACTATGTAATACTTAAACAATGAATTCATTGATTATTTAAGGTATTGAACGTGAAATAAATTGTGTAAGTACATGAAAAAGACATTGTATGAATGAATGAAAATAAATAAAAGGTAAGTGACGTAAAATGAAACCAATTGAATAAACTTAAATAATGTGTTGAAATTACTGGTTGTTTTGGCTTATGGGATGTTTGGAAAGGATAATTCTAATTGTTTAAGGTTATATGGATAATCTATTGAGTAATTATCCCAGGTTATTGACTGTAGGGTACACTTGATGATTATTTATTGCCTTGCACGATTAAAAGCTTCTGAACTAAACAAGCCATTGGTTTTGGTTGCTATGGATTTATGATGGATTCTTTGGTTGCATAAATAGTTGTATTGTTTGTTTGTATATGTTTTATATTGATTTGCTTTTGTTGCGAATTGAAAGAACTAAATATTTGACTTGAGTAAAATTCTCACTATTTTGGATTATATAAGTGAAATACAGGTTTATGGAAGCAATAATTATTGCTTTTGATTTCATAAATAAAGCGTCTTTGCCTGACAAATAGGTACGTTTCCGAATTATGGTTTTATAGCGATATTATATTGTTTTCCCATAGTTTGTGATATCTTGTTTCAGAATATGATATACATGGTTATTGTTGATGTTATTATTTCTCCTAAACCTCTTCGTACAAAGGAGACTCTGCAGAAATTTTCCGTGGATTTTTGACTTTTATGAAAAGTGAAAATATTTTCAAACTTTAGTAAACTTAAATAAGAAGATTTAATATAACAATTAATATATTTATTTAAAATACTTAATTATGAAAATTTAGTTGTTATAAATTGATTAATTGAATAAAGTTATTTCAAGCTTATTAATTCCTTCCTGTTCCTTTTCGAGGATGAAAAGTTTTGAATGTGGAAGAGTGTTACGACCTTCATTTTTCTGATAATTAGAATATTGAATTTAATAAGATTTAACATTGTATGAAATCGAAAATTTATGATTTGTCAGTAAGAAAACAATTAGAATGTAATTTAATAATGCGATCTAATGTAATCAACAATTATTTTAGTGTAATCATAATTTATTTTAATAATTGTTTGAATGTAAATTCCATTGAGTGTAATAATACATGTTAATATAAGAATGGAATAATTTATGAAATAAATGTTAGAAAATATGAAATGAACAGAAAACAGTCAAGGTATAATGAGAATTCGATTGAAATCTAATATTGAATATAAACTGCAATAAGAGTTATTAGAATACTTTAATTGAAAAGAAAAGACAAGTGCATTGTAATCAATAAGTTCAACATAAAACTTACATTTTAAACTAAATTAAGATAAGCATTTCAATGAAATTTAAGCTTTGACTTGAAAAGAATGAATTATATGTTTGTCTTTAACTGGAATAACAAATGTTGAATTTGAATAAAGGATGGGGTGAATGTTTTAATGAAAGAGTAACATAAGTTGTTATTTGAAATGCATATTGGAGAAGTTGATTTTTAATAAAATAAAACATTTACTTTGTAAATAGTGTATAATTTTTTTGTACAACGAAATTTTATAAAACATGTTTGAATTGGAATAAAGGAAAAGTAGACAGTGTTTTATAATTAGAATTTTTTTTTGTAATTAGTAATGAAGTGAATTGGAGTTAGATTAATTGAAATATTTCATTTAAAAGGAAACATAAATGAAAGTGTAATGATGAGTTAATATAAGAACTTGCATTTTGTGTCAATATGAAATAAACATTTTAATTAAGGTAATTGCATGTTTTGGGATTTATAAAAATAGAACTTTCATTTGGAATAAGTATGATTTTGGAAAAAAAATTGAAATTTAGAATAATTTATACACACACACACATTAATATTCAAATTTTTAAATATGTCAAATGGTTCATGGTTGTGTAAATGTTGTAGAATCAATTAGAATTACCTTGTATTAACAGTTGTACATTAATTACATAAGTTCACATATATTTATTTCCATTTTATATATGGTTAAAACTTGTAAATTGGTTGCAATAATGTGACCGTAGTAGTAATTAAAAAAAGTAAACTAATCATTTTTATTGTGCATAGATAGATATATATTCATTAATTAATAAAATTGGTTGAGTAATGTAAATAAATATATAGATTGATTGGTTGGTTGATTGATTGATTGTTAATTGATTGATTGCGTTAATAGAGTGTGCACATATATTAACATAAAACGAATGTTTTAATATGAAATTAAATGATATAAATATGTGTATTTTGGTTTATTGATATTAATTAATTGGAGTATGTTGTGGAATTTGGACTCCAAAGGATTGTTTATAGGATATAGGTGATCCCTTCATTTGCTTTACATTTATTATTACGTCGCCTTCTCTCTTTTCGTTTACAAGTTCTCAGCGTAGCCTCCACTTGAGCATCCATTTAATTATTAGACTACTAATTCGTTTCTTATTAATTAATAATAGCCTCGTTTGATTTATTTCTAGTTGATAATTGCCTCATTCTTTTCATTTGTTTCTCATTTATTCGTTTGCTCCTTTCAAGTGCTTTACTTGAAGTTTTTTTTCCTTTTCTTTTTTTCATTTTTAATGTGAACATCCAAATTAATATTCATGTCGTCCAATTAGCATTTACTATTCTCCGTTTCTGAAGTTTATTTTGTTTGTGTTATTAGTTCTTGTAGCTTCCTTTCATTAGCAATTTTTTCTTCTGAAACTTCATTTTAAAGAACGGAAGATTTATTTTTATCTTTATTTATATATTTATTCCTTTACTTCACCTCTTTCAATACTACCATTCTAAGGCTATTAATATTTTTACTTTATTTCAATTCCTGGTTTGTATATGTACTTTATTAGCTTTTCATTTGTTTCTATCTTCATTCCAGTAGCCTTATTTCATTTTTCAAATCTCATCTTCTATGGCTTAATTTCTCTAAAAAAACGTCCATCGCATTTTTTCTCTCTCTTCATTTTCCTCCTTTATTTTTCTTCTTCTTCAAATCTAGTTATTCTCTTTTTTCAAAGCTTCCTTTTCTTATTCTTATTCGTCAAATCTTCTTCTTTTTCAAAGTTCTTTTTCTTTTTTAATTCTTAATCATCTTAAAAAAAATTCTTCTTTTCTAAACATTCTTCTTTTTCCAAATCCTTTTCTTCAAATTCAGATCTATATAAACTTCTCTGTCACTTTCAAAACGTTCTAAAAAAGGAAGATTAAGATAGAAAAAAAATCAAAAGGAGGAAGTAGTAGTGGACCCAAATCCGACTAGAAAAGGGAAATCCATAAAGTGCTTAAACTCACTCACGATATACTAAAATTTTATTGCAAGTTAAACCAGGTCATTTAATGATAAATTTTTGATCATTGGTTTGGAATTTTAATTGATATTTAATTTGAATACCTAAACTCCAATATGTGATAACTAATAATTATTGTGATATATTATTGAATTGGTTGATTTGTTGAATTGGTTGATTTGAATGTTGACTATATGTTGTGATGGATGCTACTGTGATTGAATGTGTATGTGTTCATTTATTTTGATGTATCCTTATTATCACCCATTAGTTTATTGTAATCATATAAATTTTCATATTGATTATTTGAACACTGAATAAAGATATAAAACCCATGAATTTCATATAATTGCATGAAAAAAATTAGTATGTTTAGATTTACTATTTGAACCATAAAAATGATTTTTGAGAAATAAACCGTCGTTATCTTATTTGAAAGTTTTAAAAATTAAATTTTGAAACATTGGGAAATTTCCATAGAATTGAATGTTGAAACTTTGGAACATTTTTATAAATCAAATCTCTAGAACTATGAAATTTAATTGGGAATTTTTCTATAAATTTGTAAGTTACTAGAATGGATCTATTGTGAAATCTATTGTATTTTGAATATGGAAACAATAACTTTTCCAAAAAATTTGAACCTTGAAAATGTAGTTATCTGTGTTCCTTATTTAATCTAATTTTTATTTAATTTGCATAAGATATTTTAGTTCTGACTCGAGTGTTTTATCTTTTCACTACGCTTAGGTTAGTCTGAGCTTTTCAGCGAATTGAAGATTATTTTCTAAAGGACGAAGACGTAGATTCAATATATTATTTCTATTTGTTATAATTATTCTGTTGCATTATTTGTTTATTCCTACTATATAACTCTAATTTGTATTGTAAACTGTAATCAAATGTTATTTGTAAAACAGCTTCATGAACTATTTATTTGATTATTATATTTGTCAATCCACCGCGAGCTTCTATGTTTTGTTTTTCTTTCTTTTCTTTTATTTCCTTATTTACCCCACTAACAATCCTCCATTTTGAATGGTTTGAATTAGACATGTGTGGTTTATTGTCGATTTAAACTGTCCAAAAAGGTGGGTCGTCATACCTATTGAGGGTCTAAAATAAATAGAATAAATATAGAATTATAACATAAACCCCAAAGCCGCATCATCTTAATGAAACTTGTGTAGATATCACTGCATTGTTTATCGAGCATAGGTGATATATGACCTACCCTAGATATTTAAAATCTATGTGGATCTCACCGTGTCCTCCATCGAGCATAGGTAATATCTAACCCACTTGTAGACGAATGTCATTATCTTCCCCTTAGCTACCATGGATTTCTTAAGAAATCACATGATGTCTCTACGAAAGAGAACAATAGACATGTCCCGTAAAATATGTTATCTGGGCAACAAAAGAGCATTGATGCCATACACACACATATCACATAATCATATATGCCTATAATGAATGAAGACCACTATATCATCATCATCATCATCATCATCATTTGTCTATACGTATGGTCACTACCAAAAGACCAATAACGTGTATGGCCAGTAAAAGGCCAATACTAGGCACGGTCACAAATATAAGACCGATACCACTTATAAAAACATATCCACCCCAAGATTGAAAACAAAAGTCATGGATTAACTCCGAACAATCGTACACAATCATCAGAATTGACTAGATAACAAATCACCATACCGATCGCGTGTTCGATCATTATTGATCAAATAAGCGCCACTTATATTCACATCCAAATATCTTGAGCTTTGTATTGCATTCCACTCTGCCGAGTACCCTAAAGTCTTTTCAAAATCAAGCCAAAGAATTATACCACCTCGTGTTCAAAACTGGGGAAAAATCCCCATCAGCTTGCACATTACCTGGGCTTACTACTCAGGCATGTTCCCTACCAATGCATCAGTGGTATATCCATTAAGGGACTAGTGGTAGCCTGCACTAGGCAATAAGCACAAGTAGGTACTTCTCGCGCCACAATGACCACTGATTCATGCATCATTTCTTCCGTTGCTTTACCCGATGAGTCTCCTAGATCCTCTAAGCATGCTTCCACCACATCAGACCTCTTTTAGAGTCTATTAGTTGATATTTTGAAAGTTATTCTTAGGTATTCAAAAATCAATTCAATACGAAATCCACTCTTTAACGCGTAGAGTTTCGCTAGACAATTTCAGTGACTCGACTTCCTTTACTATGCCCAAATGAACACAACCAACCTTCTCACCTCGCGAGATGCTCTCGCATGTGCCCATTCACATACTTGGGCATGCATATGCACATATGTACACACAAACATGCATAAAAATTCATCTAACACATTTCGAGCTTCAATTGAGTGATTACTTGATTCGACATTGTCTAATGCAATTAACGCCCTTGAGTCACTTTTGCTACATGAGATTGCTCGTAACTTATTTATATACACATATGGATATTCCATTCACATATATAATTACTCACATAAACAATCATTATCAACAATCTAAACCAATCAATAATTCTAATTACAATACATGAATAGTATTGATTACTATATAACTTCAAATACACATATATGTATCCCTATCCATATACATAGGCATATACGTGCATGAATATTTGAATAAGTAGTTCGATTATTACTTAAATCAAATCTTACATCTATTTAATAAATCTTTTGATAAAAGTACAATCTCCTTTTCCACTATTTTATAAAAAGATTCCATTATTTTATAAAATACAATAGTAACAACCTTATTTTCTATGCCATAATAAAATGTAAATTTAATAAAAAATAGTAATGTTTAAGTTTGATTTTTGTTAATTATTATTTTTAAAATAAACTCTTATTTTTTGTAGTTTATTTAACAAAATATTTTTGTAATAAATTCTTCTTAAATAATATATTGAGATCGAATAAATTATTTTAATTGGATATGAAATATTCTTAAAGTGTCAATAATTTTTATGTGGTTAAAATAGAAAAAATAAACAGGTATAGAAAAGAATGGAATTGTATAGTTATCGAAATATATAAAAGGTTTTATATAGAATATTATTTTGGTCTGACAAATTACTTTGTTTAAAAAGTTTTTGAAATCTAAATGTGGGTTTAAAGAGATTGGTTTTGGTATTTTATAATATGGCTTAGAAATTTTTATTTATTGAGAATGAATTTGGAGTATGGAATTATTTAGATTTGTTGTTTAAAGGAAATTATTATAAATCTTATTTGATATCTTTATCATTGAAGAGTAATTTTAAAGTTTACAAATTATTTTGAAAAAGAGTTCAAGCGATGTGGAATTGAATGGAGTTTACTTTATAGACTTCCCTATGATAAAATAAGAAACTTGGGAAATATTTATTTTTGAAACTAAAAAAGGATTATAGGGAAAAGAACGAGAACTTTAAATTTTGATTTTCTTTCAACTGAATATTGATATTTGAAACTGTTGCGGAGATTTTGAGAAAAATGTTTTTAAAAGCCCCCTTCCGAATCAATTGAATAAAGGATGATTTATATTTTTATGTACCAAGTAATTAGAATAAATGGAGTTATAGTACCATATGGTATGGGACTTTCAGTAATATGTTTCTGGTTATTCTTTGAACTTGTTATGTAGAATAATATTGTGTGAAATTCTAGATTATGGAGAATTGAGTAAACTTATTGATAACACCATCTGGTATGGGATATTCGGTGACAATGTCTAGTATGTGACATTTAGTGATACTATTATGTTTACTTTTGACATTTGGTATATGATATATTATGGGTATGGAGTGTAGTTTATGGGCATTGAGAAAATGAGCGACTAACACCAGATGTTATGGGATGTTTGCATAATATTTTTTGATTACTTTTTGTAAGTGAGGGGCACTCTTATTTTATGGCTTAATGTCTAAAGTAAGGGTGCATTGTGTGCCAACTTGTGATGTGTGCTATTTATCTAGATAGACTAGAATCCAACATATGCTGATCGTGGGGTCGCGCGTTAGATCCATGGCATCAGCTTGTTATATACGCTGATCTCTGTGTGTGCGCTGATGTGTATATTGCAATGATATACCCCAATACCATACTAGACAAACAGTCTGTTACCATTTGGTAGTGGGCTCGTGACGTAGAGTATTGTAGACGTGGTGTCATGATGATATGGAGTAACTAAGACTATGGGTATGTTGCGTGCTGTCCCCTAGAGCATGTTATATGCTCCATGTGGGATATGTGTGACTGTATTGATTATATTATAGTATTTAGATACCCTCCTACACATTTATTCAGAAGCAAGGACCACTTAACCCAGTGGAGTATGTTATGTGTTGTTAGGATCCTAATTGGGATATGTGATTAGAGATATGTAGACATATACTACCATACTTATAGCACTTTACTAGATTGTGTGCTTGTTGATGGTTGATTCTCATTTGTGTTACGGTGATTGCTGATTGCATATTTGGTTGCTCCACCCACCTGATTATATGTTATAGATATGCTGATCGACCATATTAGGGAATGAGTTATCTTTTATGTGCATGGTATGTTGACAGTTGAGTTATGCACTGCCATTTTGAGTTGCATTTTTACTAGGACAGTTATTATTTGTATTAGCTCTATGTTTTAAACATAGTCTGACCCGTGTGTTATGTCAAGACCCGTCTTCCATCTACCAGAAAAATGCATTATGATTTAAGAAAGAAAGGGATAGAAGAAGAAAAGATTGGAAAGAAGAAACTCAACAACATAAAATACTCACACCGGAACGAATGAAATATAATATATCACATAAGATATTACATAGTATCATATACATCAGAGTACATAACTATACTTTACAAATTAGACAGTTATAAATTTTTGTCTATCATACAACTCAAGATATCACAGAGATACAAAAATAACTCAAACACAGCGGAACCACTATATATCTACTTGCTGAAGCCTCGTGCTCCAAATCTCCTCCATAATTCGTCAAAGCTAACCTGAATCCTTCGACTACTCATACATAATATGAGTACCAAGAGTTTAATAAAACAGAAAATAAACACTTGGTTAGGCATGGATCTGGTGTGAGTAAATGAGTTAAAGTTGCTTAACTTTAAAAATCCTTTAAAAAGAAAGGTATCACGTAAGACTTCTCACACATAAACATGGAAAAGTTTTTACCTTATGCTAACCAAAACATTTGATACGAAATCCAGTGATATTATAATAAGGTCTAGGGTTTTCAAGTAAATAAAAAATAGCCGAAATTGTTACATTTATTAAATTCCAGCTACTAGCCACAAAAGTGGGTAATACAATCAAAACCGTAAGGGCACGTACGAAGAATGAGTTTCCATCAATGGCAGGGCAACCGGGGTACCGTCCGTCACAATGCGGGGCCTAGATCACTGTATCGAGGATCCACCCTAAATCCCCTGCAACACAAGGCCAGAACCATCCCTAACTGGACAGTCCCGAACAAGACCACCCCGTGGTTGGCCCAACCAACCACACACTAGGCTGAAATAGAAATGGACCTCTAGACAGGGTTAATCTCGTCCTACTTGGGTCCTACCCACTTAACCTTGTTGCACCTCCCCTGTTTTAGCCATTCTTGGTTGATGAGGCTTGATGCTACGATTACCTTTATAGGACACATCTATCTTAGAATGCTTATGGTCCACCTGACGATGTTCTGAAAGCATTCAATCCATGCCAGTTCGTTCCGGGTTCGAACGAAGCCGAAGGCACTATCTCGTTACACTCATTTTGGAATCACCCTCAGAGTTAACGACAATGGCCCTTGTACTCTGAATCTCCATCTCGAATCTGAAAGTACTATCTCCATCAAACTCATCTCGGAATCACCCTCAGAGTTATAATGACGAATAGTTCTTACACTTCGAGTCTTCACTTGGATTCACGGCCTAACATTTAATTTGGATCTATGTGGTTTTTGGATATCCAAATTTGGAAACCCGATCCCGGTCTCGTCGAAATCCAAAATGCCATTTTAAATGTCCAAGTTGTTTGAAGGGTTTAAACTTATATCCAGAATAACAAAAACAGATAGATGATTTACAATATCACAAATAGATAATTCATATCAACCAGCATTTCACAAAGCCGCACAGAATTCATATCAGAGATATTACATCCAAATCATCCAAATTAATCATCCAATATCAATCAGTCATCCATAAGCAGGTTTAATTAACTCTTAATCAATTTACTTAACCGTTAATTAAATTAATTACTAACCTTTAATCACTTGGATTACCTTAATCCTGCTTACTTAAAATTAATTAATTACAAATTAATTAATTAATCATCACTTAATAATCTTCCTTAATTAATCTTCCTTGATTAATTATCCTTTAATTACATTAAATAATTAACCTTTAATTAGTTACATAAATTAATTATCCTTAACCATATATAGTAATTAACCTTTAATTACTATCATTAATTACATTAATTAATGATCTTCCATTTACTTCATTAATTAATTAACTATAATTAATTACATTGATCCTTAATTAATTACAATTAATTAATCATACTTTAATTAATCAATTTCATTAATCAACCATGATTAATCTCATTAATTATATTAATTAATGATCCTTATTAATTAATTAACTCTTTAATTAATTAAATAATTAATCTTAATTAACCACCTTCATTAATTAGTCTTAATTAATCACAAACAGTAATTAACCACCTTGTAATTACTTACCTTAATTAATTAACTCCTTAATTAATTATATTAATCCTTTAATTAATTACATTACTTAGTCAATCCTTAATTACTTCATTAAATAATTATTAATTAATTAAATTAATTAATAATTCTTAATTAATCACTTCATTAATTAATAATTCTTAATTATTCACTTCATTAATTAATTCTTAATTAATCACTTTATTAATTAATTAATAATTCTTAATTAATAATTCTTATGGAGTGGGGAAACTGTTAATAACAGTATAAAATGTCTTGTTAACTGGGAAACTGTTTGTAAAGCTAAAAAGGAGGGTGGTTTAGGAATTATAAACTTGCGTAACATGAATTTGTCGCTTTTAAGTAAATGGCTTTGGAAGTTTAAAGATGTAAATGATAACGCTATCTGGAAAGTGATCATTTCCAAATACTACTATAATGATAACATCAATTTGCACCAAATTGATTATTCCTTCTCCCATAAATTCTATAATTTTCGGAATTTATTTTTAAAATGCTATGAAAATTTTAATTTAGGAACTAAGATAATAGTGCACTCAGGAAATTGTACCTCTTTTTGGCATGACTGTTGGATTTCGATTTTGCCTCTTAAGTTTGAATTTAAGGATTTGTACGATATTTGTAACTTTAAATACGCTTTAATTAATGAAGTTTATTCTTAGGAAAATGATCCTCCATGGAATTTCATTTTTAACTGAATTTTAATAGGATCTAACCTTAGGCAACTTTCCTTGCTTTATGCCAGATTAAATCTTTACAACATTGATAATGATAATGATTTTATTAGTTGGGAATGGGATAAGAGTAAGAAATATACTCCAAATTCTTTTTATAGATATATCAACTTTTCGGGAACTTCAAATAACTCTTTTAAACACTTGTGGAAATCTAATGCTCCTCCTAAATCCAAAATCCACATGTGGATAATACTTCATGGTAAAATTAATACAATAGAATTTATAAAGAGAAGAAACATTCACAACGATAACAAATGTTATTTTTGCAATCTGCATTTAGAGGACATAAATCATTTATATTATGATTGTTTGGATTCTATTTACATTCTAATTAATACTCTTAAAATTTTTAACTTTAATACAATAACTAAAATTTCCGACTGTGAATTCTACTGGAAAATTATAGATTCAAATTCAATAAAAATATTAGATTTTTAATAGGCACTTTATTTATTATTATTAGTTAGTTTATTTGGTTTGAGAGAAATCAAAGAATTTTTAAAAATAATAATAGTCATCTCACCAAATTGATTTTTTCAATTTCTACAGTTTGTTTTAATTGGATTTCTAATCCCAGATATAAACTAGCTAAAAATTTCCTTTTCAAACGGTATCGCAACAAGGTTAGCTATAATATTAACATCTTTAAACATAAGAACTTTCAAAGCACTAATAATAGCATTGATAATTTTTTTCCAAAATCATATGATAATCCCACTTTAAATAATAGCTTACTTATGATTAATGATAAATAATTATGATCCGTCTTAAGTTTTGCTCTTGTCTTTGTTCTTGTCTTAAGTTTGCCTTATATTGGTTTTTATTTTATATCATTTATTATAAATACATATATATGCATATTTTCTCAATAAATATACATATATATGTATCTTTCTAAACCTTTTATTCCTAGTCTTGTTTCAGATGCAGGCTTTGGGCGATAGGTTATCAGGTTCATTTTGCAGGCTTCTCTTGTCATCAGATTGCGAGGAACCAGTTTGTAGAGAGTCATCAGAGCAGAGTTTCTTCACCCAGGACTTCTCGTAGACATCCCCTCAGATATGGGATTCCGCCACCTTCACTGTGGAGTATCTGTTCAGGATGTTTCTACTCTCCAGTTTGGCACTCCTTCTTCTTGCTCAGAGCCTTCAGAGTGGTCTCTCTATTCACCAGACCCTATTCAGAGCAGATGCTTTTTCCTTTAGCCTTTTCGATACTTTCGTCATCTTAATATCAGGTGGTGTCCTTGCCGGAATCTGATACTGAGGCGCGATGGGTGGTGGCACCGTCGGATCTCATCTTAGGAGTACCTGAGTTTAGCTTTTTGTATTTTTGCTCTTGTTACCTGCCAGGCATGTTGGCAGCTCCCTATATTCGTGTTATATATATTCACATGTGTGCTCTCCTCTACGCGTAGAGGATCACATATTTTTCTCAAAAAATTAATTAATGATACTCTATTTACTTCATAAATTAATTGCTCACTTAATTAATTTCCTTAACAAGTAATTAATCACATCATTAATTAACCTTAATCCTTTAATTAATTAATTACTCTTTAATTAATTAATTAATTAATTCTTTAATCAATCATGTTAATTAATCCTTTAATTAATAACACCAAGTGATTTACTCTTAATCACTTCCAATCAATTGCTTTCATAAGTAATTTCCCACTAATTACTTCCATAAGTAATTTATCTTTTCTTAATTACATTCAGTAATTAACCATTAATTACTCTATCAAGCAATTATACTTAATTAATTCATAATTAAGTGATTATTTAAATTAATCAAACAATTAACTAATCATTTAAAATTAATTAAATAATTGTTAACTCCTTATATTTAAAAATCCTTAATAATTAAGAAACTCGTGTATCTTAATTAAACTTTTACTTATTAACAACTCACTTGCATTAATTAACTATTCTTAAGTTAATAACAATAATTAATTAACCTTATTTATTTTCGCAAATTAATTATTTTAAATTAATCAAAAATCTTAATAGCTTAAAGACAAACTCTTTATTTTTAATTAATTTACATAATTATATCATTAAAACTTATTTAAAAATAAAACATTTGGAAATTAATTAAAATTAAAAACAATTTAAACCTCCAACTAAATCTTACAATCTATGAAAACTGTTTAATTTTTTTAATACATAATCAATTTAAAAGCCACTTACTCTACCTTTCACAACTTACCTATTTATATATTATAAAGCTTGTTAATCATACATCTTTGAAAACAATTTACTTTCATAACCTACATACTCGACTTACCTTGATTAAAAACTTTAAAACTTGATTCTTTACAAAACTATTGTTTTATTACTTTAAAGCCTAGCAACACTTCTTCTTCAAATTGAAAAAAAACTGTTGCAAACATCAGAATACTCGAGACACACTCGATTCCTTCCTCGAACAAACACGGTACACTTCGCGTTCGTTCCCTGCTTCGTGTCGACTACGCAACATACACGAGACATTCCCGAGCACAACCATTCCCAAACATGATGTGCACGTGGTGCACGTACACCAGCACCTCCAACCACCATAGGTCATCGCAGCAACTCTCGAGAACCACTCTATCCTACACAATCACTCTCGAGAACCTAGAATCCACGATCCTATTGCAAATCGAAAACGACCATTTTTGACCCAGCCTAGAAACGCCATCCCACCGGAAAACCACTTGCCTTCGATGATTCCTGCCTCGAGAAGCCTCGCCATCCACACCGCAAATCCGTCTCGATCTCCAGCTCTTCCAGCAAGCCACGTGATCAACTCCGATCAAGTCACGATGTCGAAAAACCCACAGAATATCAACGTCAAATACAGGGTGTTAAACCCTACTTCGAACGTTTCTGGTCGTCATGGCCGTAGGAGAAATATGAGGCTATTTTTCCCATCATTGTCGACACTCCAACTAGCTTCGACCGAGAATTCGGCCCCAACCACCGTGTTGATCAACGGAAATCCACCAAATTGCCAAAAACGTTCATCTCAAATTTCCTAATCGAATATCAAGTTAATAATTGTGAAATGTATACTAAAATTCATGATTTCCCATCACGAACGCATTCATGCAATCCAAATCAGAGATTAAGATTGTTGATTTTTAACATATGTATATAATTTCACTGTTATTACATTTTGAAAAAATGATTTGCTGAATTAAAAATACTAATTCTATTTTTAAATAAACAAGAAACATAAACAATCAACTTTCATACAAACACCAAAGTCTAAAATTGATTCTATAAGGAGATTTGAATTTTTGAAGGCAAAGGCATAAACTGAAACAACAGAGAACAGGGCATATATATACAGACATACCTACACACACAGATATATATATATATATATATATATATATATATTAATTCAATTATAAAAACTGAAAATTTTGCATGCAACGTCAATATCAATTTCACAAATTAACACATGCATTAGAGATAAACACAAATTAAACTGTTTTTAAAAAGTTTACTCACTATTTTATTATGAAAGCAGAGATCAGAGAACAGTTTTTCCAGGCTTTAAAATTTGATCTGGAAATTACTTTTGAATTTCTTTGCTTTAGTTGAATTTGAATTGTTTTTCTATTTCATCTTTGAAGCTTGTTGTTATTCTTCATTTTCGATTTGCAAGATCTCAGATTGCATTTGAAAATTTGAACTGATGTTGAATTTGCCTTTGATGTTCTTTTGATTTTCATTTCGCTTTAAGTTACATTTGATTTCAGATTTCAATAGTTCGGTTTCCAGATTTTTTTTTATTTTGGAAAAAAAATGAAGAAGAAAGGAAAATTTTTAAAACTGAAAAATTGAAACTCAGATCTTCTTTTCAACATTTTATTTATTTAATTAAATTTTAAAGAAAATAAAGATCTTTCCACTTGTTTATAAATTAGACAAATGTCATAACAATGCCTTCTTATCTTTACAAGTGTTTTAAATGCTTTATTATTGTTTTACAAATGTTTAAAGACAATATTAAATAAATTTCTTATATTTATGTAGTATATTTACATGTATATAAAATATTTGTCTTCTTATAAATAAGCTTTTAAATTTTAATAAATATACAAGTGTGAAATTTTGTAAACATTTGTTTATAAATAGCTTGTGTTTTTAAATCAATAAATGTATTATATGTTTATATGCTTGAAAAATTTATTTTAACTTCATATAACCAAATTGTCTTATGATTTAATTTTAAAATGAAAGAATATTGAAAACAAAGGAAATGAACTTTTAATTTAAGTTCTATTTTAAACTCAAGCTTAAAATATAATTTAAATGATCAAGAAATTATCTTTGTTGTTAAAAACTTGTATTTCAAATAACCTTTGAAAAGTATTATGTTAATTTCTAATTTACAAACTATGTATATATTTAAAGTTTGAAAACACTTTTATTAAATTCAAACCAAAACTTCAATATATACAAATATACATATTTTAAATAGAAAATATTTTTAACATTAATTTTGAGAATAATTATACTAATTTTAAAACAATCTTTCAGATCATAATATATACATACATATATATTACAATTTGAAAAAACATCTTTTATTTAACACAAAAGATTTCCTATACACAATATATATAACAATATATACATTATAATATAGAATATATTTTTATTAGTTTTAAAAGATAAATCTTACCAATTTTAAATTGTTAGAAAAGATATAAATAAATATTGCCAGATTTAATATTTATTAGCCTTTTAAAGATTAAATTTACCAATTTAAATTAAAATTATAAAGGAAAATTATAAATCCAATTTAATTATTAATAAAGATTATTAAATTGATATTGGCCAAACTTCCAAGACATCACACGTCATTTACATAACACTTGCATCAGTCCGAGACTGACATTACAGGTTCAACGACGAGTTGACCAATTTGTGGATGTTGGGAATAGCTGGAGAATAGAGCATTTGTATATAGTTTGTATATTTGTATTCGCATGTGTTTTTTTGCTGTCAAGATGTGTATATTGGATATGTTATGTATATTTTTGATGATAGTGAACATTGAATCATTTTTGTAGACTCACTTAAGCTCGTGTATATTTAATATTATATATCTTCGGTGCATTGATGGCTCTATGATCTCTATGCTTTATTTTATATGGTGTATTGTTCTTTCCTAGAATCACACATGTTTATTGCTTTGTGCCGATACGGTGTACTAATAGTTATGTTGTTTATGATTATTTTTAGGTGCATACCAGTGTTAGCTTAAGGAAATCCATATGTGTAAGCAGAATATCGCATCATTCTCCATATTATCATGCAATAATACACCATAATACTCTTTTGTAGTAGGAGTGTAGAGGCAGGGTGTTACATTTGGTATCGGAGCAGGTTTAGAATAATTTAGAGTATAAGAGACACGAGTCCTCGCCTTAGATGGGAACTTAGAGTCCCTGTCCCCGTGGGTGTGTGAAAGATTATTGTTTACACTCAAGTGATAGTAAAAGTGTATGATGGTTACTGGGGTAATCATCTGGGGATGTATTTGTATTTTTCTTATTATATAATATTTTTCATCTACCATTCTAAATGTAAGTCTCTATATGAGATACAGAGTAGCGGATAAAGGTTGTGAAGGCAAAAGCAGTTAGTTCGATGAGTAGTTTCAGCATTAATGATGACGAATAAACATTTGTGTGGCATGGATATGAATGGAGTGATCCAGTAGTGATTAGAGTAGCACAGTAGAAACTAATCGATAGTTTTCTGCTGTAGGCGTTTGTTTGCTTGTTTGGAAACACATGTATTGTTATATGGTGCTTATTTGATATTATAGATGAATGATGTGTGATGTTTGCCTTGTTGTGAATGGTCGCTAAATTGGATTTATATGTGAATTTTGAGAGTAAATATTTTTATTCAAACAACATATAATTTAGTAAAATTGTGATATCATTTTATAAAGTGACTGTATTTTTGAGTGATATTTAAGATTTCATAAATGGAATAGTTTGTGATTGGATGAATATTAATTTGAAAGGAATTAAAATTTCGAATGGTAAATATTAGTAATGATTTTGAAAAAAATTTTGAAGATAGAATAATATTTTAAAGCAAGTATATTTTGTGATTTGAACATTTTTTATTAGAGGTACCTATTTTTGTAAGATATTAAAAATGTTTTGGTTTTGTAAACAATTATTCTTCATATGAAATTATCTAGATATAGTTATTTCAAAAAAAAATAAAGCTAATTTTGTGTTAATCTGTCCATTGAGTGATTTAAGAATTCTAATTAATACGCCTGATAAACATTATCGATAGGGATTCCTAAACATGTGGACGAGACATATGAACACAATATTTTGGAAAGTGATAAAATGTTTTGGAAAGATTAAATTTTTTGAAACGATTAGTTATTTTGGATAATACTAAAAATAATAATTTGAGGAAATGTTAACATGTAAAATAATACTTCTAATGATTTTGGAGAAGTTGTTTTAAAGACAAAATTATAGTTTAAATTAGTGCTATGAATCATAATTTGAAAGAAATAATTATATGGTATACTGATAAATCATGTAAAGGATTTTGATATGAAGATACGTATAACATTTTGAAGTTATAGAAAGCAATTTTTTATTTAGCAAAGCTATTCAGTTTTTAAGTGGGTTGTCCACTTATATTAATAACCATTTAAGAATAGGTGTTCAGCGCATGCACCAATACAACTAAAAAAGAAAAATAAGAGATATGCAGAAGCGCTTATACTACTAGCAGACTAAGAGCAATTAGCCCATGTCTTCACACTACTACCATCTGTAGAAACAGGCCAGATAACACGCATAGCCCTAGAAACAACAATGTCGGGTTAGGAGTACAGTACATAGAATCGGAAGAGTATAAATATTTCCTATCCCAAGTTTCGTTCCCTAAGACAATCTTATTAGACCCATCATCTTCTCCCTTAGTGGATAAGTTTAAACCTTCCCCTTCAACATGATAAATCAAGATAGTCTCTTCGCCTTCATCACAACAAACATATGGAAGTTGTTAGTCGACAGTTTATATCTCATTCAGAAGGTTCATGAACCTAAGATCACTCATTATGAAGCCAATAAATTATGCTTTGTAGTAGGGGATATAACCTCTACATCTGCCTCACAAGCCATGGAAGAAACCATAAAAGGCGGTTCAATAACAGAAGAAGAGGGGTCTAAAGATGCTCCATAATAATTGGAATGACGGATGGAGGGGCATGAGCCTAGACATAGGAACCCACTTCCTGGGAGGAGGTCGGGGAAAAGGAATCTTTGAAAGGATTAACATAGAAGCCTCAAACTTACAAGCGTCGGTAAAGTGACCAAAAGACTAACAAATCCTGCATATATCTGGTTTCCAACTGTATCAAACCTCCACCTTGAATAGGAATGGCAATGAGGCGAGTTGGGGCGGGTTTTTAGTGGCCCATACCCAGCCTGGATTTTTTAGACCTCGCCCCAGACCCGCCCCCACAGACCCGGTGCGGGTCTGGAATTTTTCCCGTACCCGGGACCCGTACGGGTCAGGGTAGACCCGACCCACCCCAAGACCCGATGAGTCTCACGTATTGATTCAAAATTGTGTACCGACATACATATATTTATTTGTTTATACTCGTTATCACCAAATAATACATGAAAAACAAATAACAATGTGTCTAAGGGAAGATAGTAAAAATAATGTGTACAATAACAATTCAAAAAATATATACATATGTTATTGTATAATTATCAACGCAACTTAATACTCTAATTTTTTTTATAGATCATTTATTGGAACATTTTAATATCTATGCTAGAATCACTTATATCTTAGAAAATTGATAAATCATTATAGTAATAAAGCAGTTTTATTAGATGTTAGTAGTGCGGGTTGGGTTGGGGTGGGTCAATCGAGCCCCGAGTTGACCCTAGACCCGGAGCACTCAAGAATGGGTCACATGTCTACCCACTCCAATGACCCAATGGGGCGGGTCTGGATGGGCCAAAACAGGGGAGGGTCGACCGGGTTTGGACCCTAGACTCGCCCCATTGCCATCCCTAACCTTGAAAACATGTTCTTATGCAATTCTAACCTCAAGAGTCGAAGGCAATGGCTTATCGGCAGTGATTTCAATCAGAGCCTTGGCATACACTAATCTTTTCCTGGCCATTGTGTTGGTATCAAAATATTTTACCTTGCCTACAAGGCGCGCAAGCCAATCAAGCCTAATCATGGGTCGCAAGATAGATGGGATATGATAAAAGTGTGCCCATACAGGGATGGACAGTACCTATTCCTTAGCCTTGCCCAAAGATGGACACCAAGTAGTAGTGATGAAAGGCTTCCCCTCAGTAAGGATCAGATCAGCCTTAAGAACATGAAGTCTTTCATCAGCTTTAAGACCACCTTTAAGTTTCCAGGCTTGATGACAACGATTTTTAACCTGATGATAGGCTAGGTAAGAATCCAAGAAGAAACCAACAAAATAGCCAGACCAATAGTCAACTCTTGCTTGCAATACTACGACTGGAGGAATCATCGCTTGATAAATTTTAACCATATCAAAAGTACGAAGGGAATTGTCATATCCCAGAATTTCAAGGAATTTAAAATGTGATAATCTCTAAATTTAAATTATTTAAAATTGATAAAATTGTTATTTCCAAATATAAATAACCAAATAATAATAATGTGATGTTTTAATTATGGTTATAGGTTTGTTTTAATAAAAATAATTGTTTAATTTGTGTTATTCTATAAATTTGATTTTAATAGGCTTATTATTATCAAATTTAATAAGTGTTGTTTAAATATATATATATATATATGTATATATATATATGTATATATATATGTGTGTGTGTGTGTGTGTGTGTCTATGTATTAAGTTGTTTTTAAATAGAATAATAAATTATAAACTTACTAATGTGTTTAATTAAAAATATAAATGTTTGAGTTGATTTTTAAATTGGATTTTAAAAGTAAATTTTGAATTTGAATATGGATTTAAGTTTGAATCTTTAAAGATAATTATTTTAATATATTTTGGTATGAAATGTATGAATAAAGTTTTTATTTAAATAAAAATTTTGTTTTATATTGTTTTCCTTAAAGATATTATTTATACAAACTTGGAAAGTGTTTATTTAAGAGTAAATAAATACAAAAGGTTTATATTAACATTTTAAAATGAATTTAATATATAATATATATGATTTTATTTAAATCATAATTGGTTTATATTTTATTTCTTTTAAAAAAAGTTTTATTTATATAAATTAGAAAGGCATTTAAAATATATTTATTAGTTAGGAAAATTCATTATAAAGGCTTTTAAATAATTTTAATAAAATAAAAGTAAATAACTACAAGTGTTAATTTTATATGCATCTTACATACATGTGTAAGGTAATCAAAGATTTGTAATAACAAGTGTCATAATTCAAATTGTATTTTCTTAAATTTTAAAATAAATCTATATAAATCTATATCCTCCCTCTTTTCCATTTTCTTTGTTCGTTCTCACATTTTCAAAACGTAAAACCAAACCAGAAAATTTCTCAAAACCTGTAACCCTTCTCAAATTCATGTTCAAAACTTGTTAATCCTTTTATCTTCAGCCTGCAAACACACCTCAAAACAAATTAAACAATGCAACCCAGAAATCAATTGTCTCAGACCTGAAATCATCTACATAAACAAAAATCCATAACCTGTAAAACAATATACAAGTTCAAACGAACCTGAAATGATTTTCCCCTGTAACCATTTTTATACAAAGCCTGTAAGATTTTCAAATGCAAACCTGAACACATCCCTAAAGCACCAAAGCTCTGTAAACTATCTAGTCTGTAGCCATTTATTCTCTAACCTGTAATCATTTTCAAGAACGCATGCAAGTAAATCTGAAGAAAAATCAAAGCTTACAAGCTTCCAGAGGCCATGGTTTTCAAATTATTCAAAGCTTTTCAATTTTTAAAGAAATCAAGGCAGTCAAGTTCAAAGCTTCTTGTTTTTCCTAAAGACTCTTTGCCACTTTAAATAGGTGAGTAAACATTTTTTTTCAAAAGCTAAAGTGCATTTAAATTTGCTTTCATATTATTTTTGAAATGAAATGAAATATGATTTGTATGTACACTGTATGTATGTATTGAATTGTGCAAGTTGATATATCTCTGTTTCCAGGTTTCAGTTTTTACCCATCAATCAAAATTCGTATCTTTTTAATTGATCACTGTTAGCATTTGGATTACAAACAAAATAGATTAGTTTTAGCATAATCTAGGTACTAAAAATATAAACAAGTATGTAAGTTTTGAAATATGCTTGCATTTGGGAAATAACAGTAGAAATCTTTTAAAACTTGTGAAACCAAATGTTGTATTATACTGATTCGAGTTTATGTCTTGAATCATCTATGGAAATTAAGAGTTTTAAAACAAAAAATACAATTTTTAGAATTGTATTGAGGGTGCAGTTCTTAGATGACCAGAGTTTGGAGTTTTATGATTTTCTGGTGATTGGAGTATATCTGGTGGTCGAGTTTCTTGCTGGAGCTACATGAATGATCAAAGGAGTGGACAAAAATGGTAGAAGTGGGGATAGTTCACCGTTGTGGCGGAGGCAGGTCGAAATAAGTTTTTAACCTAGTTTGGTTGAGGGTCTTATTTATGATCATTGCTGCGTCTATGGATGATCGAGTGGCTCAAGGCTGCGGAGATTGGTTGCGTAGGAGTTCGGCAAGGTGTGGACGAGGTTGGGCATCTTTCGGTGGTCAGAGTTGATGGGACGAGGCCTTTTTTTGGCAGTGGTTTGAGTTCCATTTTCAACTGGATGGTTCGATTTGGAATCATGGCTTTTGGTGGTGCTTGATGATCGTGGTGGGTTGCTGAAATCGTGGATATGTGGGAGGTTCTGGCGGTGGTCGGAAGATCATCGTGGATGGTGCAAGGTGCACAGTGGCAAGGTTGTGTCAGTAATGTCTGGGTTTTGGGTTTGTTTGATGTCTCGAAGATGGTTTCGGGGTAAAAGGATTTTGACTTGAGTTTTTACTCGAGTCGTATGCAAAATTTGAGGGAAACTGTTATGGTTTTAACAGTTTCAATAGATAGACCAAACAGTTTTAAAATTTAAATCAAACTCTTTTATAAGTAGAATGATGAAGAAGTACTCGGTTTTGATTCAAGTACATATGGGTTAAACCCAAAGCAAATGTTTAAGTAAGTTTTTAAAATTTAAATGAAAGTAAGTTTTTTAAATTTTAAATAATCAGGTTAAATTAAATTTCTTGAAAATTCATTTCTTTGTAATAAATTGTTTGAATAAATTGATTTGTATGATTTGTTTAAATTAAATGTATTAAGTTAAATTCTTAAGTTATTTTCAAATTTAAGTTGAAATGTTAAAAAGTTAATTAATAAGGAAATGTTTTTATCTTAAAACTCAATTAAAGTTTGATACTTAATGAGGTAATTAGAGAGTGATTAATTAATTGAATTGGTTAGTGATTAGTAATTTATTAATTAACGGTTAAGGATTAAGTGATTTATTAAATTATAATTAAGAATTGTTAATTAATAATTAGAGATAAGTAATTAAGGATTATTTTATTTTAAAACTTAACTAATGGATTAATTAAGTAAAGTTAATTACTAAGATAAAATGTTTTTAAATCATTAATAAAGATAATGTTTTATCTTAAGGTTAATTAGGATTTTAATGAGTTGAAATTAATTTAAGTTTAATTAATTAATTAAATTAATTATTGATAAGGATTAATTAAGTAATTAATTAAGGTTAATTAATTAAATTAAATAATAATTATGATTCATTAATTAATGATTAGAGATTAATTAATTTGTAATTATAAATTAATTAATTAAGTAATTAAGGTTTAATTAAACTGGTAATTAAGAAGTACTTAATAAAGTATTATTAAGTAATAATTAGGTTTTCTTAATTAATAATTTAGAGATTATTAATCTATAATTAAAGATTAATTGAGGATTAATTAACTATTATAAAAGGGTTAATTAATTATCATTAAGGATTGATTAATGGGTAATTATGGATTAATTAATTTGTAATTAAGGTTGTTAATTAATAATCAAGTTTTATTAATTAATAATTAAGAGATAATTAATTTGTTAATTAAGGTTAATTAATTAGTTATAAAAGTAATTAGGGATTGATTACTTTGTATCAAGGGATATTGATTAATAATTAAGGTTTATTAATTAATAACCGAAGAATAATTAATCTGTAATTAAGGATTAATTAATTTTTTTAAAGGGCAATTAAGGGATGAATTACTCAGTTGTGGTTAATGAGATGAATGTGATTAATTGAAGTTAACTAATTTGTTAATTAATTAAAGATAGTCACTTGGTAATTGATTAAGTATAACTACTTAATGAGATTTGATAAGTGTAATTACTTAGTGTAAGTAATTGATAAATAAATTACTGGATGTAATTGATATAAGGGAAATTACTTAATGGGAAGTAATTTAAAAGAATAATTACTTGGTAAAAGTAACTAAGGATTAATTACTTAGTGTAATTAATCAAGGGATTTATAAAAGTAATTAAGAAGAAATTAAGAAGTAAATAAAAATAGTTAATTACTATTTATAATTATTAAGGTTGATTTATGAAAGCAATTAATTAAAGCATGATCAATTAATGTAATTAATTAAGGATCTATGTAATTAATTATAGTTAACTAATGGAAGTAATTAATTAAGGATTATTAATTAATGTAATTAATAAGAGTAATTAAAGGTTAATTACTGTAAAGGGTTAAGGATAATTAATTTGTGTAATTAATTAAAGGATAATTACTTTATGTAATTAAATAATCAAGGATGATTAATTAAGATGGATATTTAAAGGAATGATTAATTAATTAAATGGGTTGTAACTAATTAATGATTAATTAAGCAAGTTTAGGTAATTAATTCTTAAGTGATTAATTTAATTTAAGTTGATTAAATTAATTATAATAGGGATTAATAATGGTTGCTTATGGATGATTGTTTGAGTAGAATGTCTGGATTGGTTGATATCTATTGGATGATATTTTGTGACATTCTGTGATGTGATATTGGATATATCTGTGATAAATGTGTGATATTTATCTATGTTGATGCTATGTGAATTCAAGTATTGAATAGAATTGAATTGTTTTAACTTTAAAACAACTTGGACCTAAAAGGTGGCGTTTTGGATTTCGATGAGACCAGGATCGGGTTTCCAAATTATTTGGACATCCGAAAACCACATCGATCCAAATTAATGATAGGTCATGAATCTCAAGTGAAGATGAAGATTTAGGGTGCAAGGGTTATCATCGTTAACTCTGAGGGGGATTCCAAAATGAGTGTAACGAGATAATGCCTTTGGTTTCATCCGAACCCGGAACGAACTTGTATGGATTGAATGCTTTTAGAACGTCGTCAGGTGGATGATGAGAATTCTAAGATAGATGTGTTCTATTAAAGGTAATCGTAGCCTCAAGCCTCATCAACCGGGAATGGCTAAAACAGAGGAGGTGCAGCAAGGCTAAGTTGGTAGCACCCAAGTAGGAAGAGATGGACCCCTGTCTGGAGTCTCTTTTTATTCGGTTGTGTGGACAGTTAGTTCGAAACAAATGCGGGGTTGTCTTGTTCGGAACTGTCCAGTATGGGATGGTTCCGGCCTTGTGTTGCAGGGGATTGGGAGTAATCCTTGGTATGGTGATCTAGGCTACGTACTGTGACGAGCGGTACCTCAGTAGCCCTGCCATTGTATGGAATCCAATCTCCAATAAGTGTCGTACGTATTGATTGTGCCCAACTATGTTGGAATGTGAGATGTAAGCATTCCAGGTATTTCTGTACTTTATTTGAAAACCATAGACCCTATTGTAATATCACTGGATTTCCTATCAAATGTTTAGTTAGCGTAAGGTAAAAACTTATCCATGTTTATGTGTGGGAAGTCTTACGTGATACCTTTGTTTTCAACGGTTTTTAAAGTTAAGAAACTTTAACCAGTTTACTCACACCAGACCCATGTCTAATCCAAAGTTTATTTCTATTTTATTAAACTCTTGGGTACTCAAATTTTTACGAGCAGCCAAGGGATTCATGTTAGCTTTGATGAATTCTAGAGGAGGAATGGAGCAGGAGGCTTCAGCTTTTGTAGATATATAGGAGTTCCGTTGTGTTGATCTCTGTATTGTTATCTGTGTTGTACTTGAGTTGTAATAACTAGATATGTGTTTTTAACTGTCTAGTATGTGATGTATAAGCTGTGTATCTTTGATGTATATGATAATATGTAATCTCTTATGAGATTAATATAATTTATTCGTTTCGCTGTTGATATTCTGATGTTGTTTCTTTCTTTATTCTCTTTCTTTCTCTTTTTCTGTCCCTTTCTTTCTTATTAATGATGTGTCATTCTGTGGGATGAATGGCAGGTCGTTACAGTGGTTTCAGAGCATAGGTTGAGATAATAACTAGGCTCTGGAGTGGTGTCTATCTTGAGAGAACGTACTTGTTATTTTTATATAACTATATAACTATATATATATATATATGTATGTATATCTTTTTCTACCTATTTGTTGGGTTACCTCTTTGGGTTTTCCAATATGAGTTCTAAAGGTAGATAGGGTAGTGGTGTGTGTAACACAACTACCAATGGTTGGAATTTGAATGTTTGAGGTTGGAAGAGTATTTATCGAGACTGTAGACCTAATACCATCTCGAGTGAGCTTTGAAGTGGTGTGAGGATTTCACCAATCTTTGAAGGAAGCATGTTAAGGTTCGGAGTCCATCATTGAAGTATAAGTTTGATCATGCTCGTGTGAGCGGATTTTAGAGAGTTTTTATCTGTCGATTAAGCAGAAGCGAGTAATGGTATCTTGGCAACTTCGGAAAGGAGTAGCTGTGTGATGAGATGCAGTGACTATGGATGTCCCTGAAAATGTTTTCTTTTAGAGCAAGTTTACAGAAGTGTGTGTCTGCATCGGTGATGTGGCTGAGTTCAGCAGGATGTTTGTGTTTAGTCTGAGGTCTAAGTTTCTCAAGGAGCTTTGGATAAGGAGTCTTTGGCATCTGTGGCAGCAGTGCAGCTCGGAAGTGTTTTGTGTTCCAATTGGAAGATATTTTGGCATTAGCAGTTTCCTAGAGGTGGAGTTCAGAAGCTGCAGAGAGGATTCATTTTTCCAAATGGATTGGTCAAGCACTAAGACTGTTCTGATGGGTAAAGAAAGAACAATATCTTTGGATATTAGTCTGGATAGGATCGCAAAAGTGACTTGCGATAGTTGAGTGTTCTATTGGGTAATCTTTTGCTTGGGTTTGTGGCATCTCTAGAGGATGTAGGAGTTATAGAGTTGTCAGAGATTTTCCGGATGTCTTCTAGGAAGAGGTTTTGGTGAAGCAGCTCAAGACTTTGTGAGACTTCTGTGTTTTCTCTTTATGGATCTGAGAAACCAAGCTTTCGGGGATGTGTTGGTCAAGTTTGTGCTAGTGTTCACCTACGGCATTCTCATCTGCTCCAGATCAGAGTTTTGCAGTGGAAGCAAGGTAGTAGTTGTTCTAGAGTGGAAGCAACTGAAAGTTGCAGTGTTTGGATTAGAGGGTTTCTACAGGAAGTTTTTCAGGATCTGAAGGTTAGATTGGTAAGCGCATCTGTTTTGTTTTTTTCGGATAGGAGAAGTAAATTGTAATCTACTGATAATTATAGAGTAGAGTTTGTGTTCTGTATTTCGGTAGATCTTGAGATGATCCGTTTGTTGGATTGTTTTTGGGTCCAGTTTGGCCAAGAAGCATCAGCGAAGGTTGAGCTAATCTAGAAGGATGAAGGCAGTCAGGATCGTCAGAAGAGTTTTGTGGATTAGAGACGGAGGAATTTGGAGTTCGAAGTTGGAGACTTCGTTGTTATTTCTTCGGTAAAATGGAGCAAATAAGATTGGGTAAGACTAGAAAGATAGCTCCAAAGTATATTGGATCTTTTTGAGTTTTTGTGAGGATAAGTGTTTTGGCTTTGAGGTTGAATTTCCAGTTTGGAAGACTGGAATTCAATGTATTTCACGTATCTCTGAGGGGTATGTGCATGATCCATCACTGGTTGTGGAGCCAGCAATTTAGGACAGTTTGGTAGTTGAGTCGATCTTGTCTGTGGTCAGATATCTTGTGTAGGTAGTAAATCTAGATGAGTAGGAGCTCAGTAGCTTAGTGGTATAGCCAGTTTGGATTTAGTAGAGCGAGTATCCTAATATCTGTATCTCGGAAACTCTGGATAATTTTAGGAAGCTTATCCGGATCTATGTCCGGACAGTTAGAGTTTTTTGTTTGGATGAATGGTTGTTTGATTGATAATGAATGGCTGATGTGTATGCTTGGATTGTTGAAATAAAATTAAAACGTTTGGATTATCTTTTGTTTTAAATTTCGAGGACGAAATTCTTTCAAGGGGGAGGGATGCGATATCCCAGAATTTCAAGGAATTTAAAATGTGATAATCTCTTAATTTAAATTATTTAAAATTGATAAAATTGTTATTTCCAAATATAAATAACCAAATAATAATAATGTGATGTTTTAATTATGGTTATAGATTGTTTTTAATTAAAATAATTATTCAATTTGTGTTATTTTATAAATTTGATTTTAATAGGCTTATTATTTTCAGATTTAATAAGTGTTGTTTAAATATATATGTATGTATGTATGTATATATGTATTAAGATGTTTTTAAATAGAATAATCAATTATAAACTTAATAATGTGTTTATTTAAAAATATAAATGTTTGAGTTGATTTTTAAATTGGATTTTAAAAGTAAAATTTGAATTTGAAGCTGGATTTAAGTCTGAATTATTTTAATATATTTTGATATGAAATGTATGAACAAAGTTTTTATTTAAATAAAGATTTTGTTTTATATTATTTTCCTTAAAGATATTATTTATATAAACTTGGAAAGTGTTTAATTAATAGTAAATGAATACAAAAGGTTTATATTAACATTTTAAAATGAATTTAATATATTATATATGATTTTATTTAAATCATAATTGTTTTATATTTTATTTCTTTTAAAAAACGTTTTATTTATATAAATTAGAAAGGCATTTAAAATATATTTATTAATTAGGAAAATTCATTATAAAGGCTTTTAAATAATTTTAATAAAATAGAAGTAAATAACTACAAATTTTAATTTTATATGCATCTTACATACATGTGTAAGGTAATCAAAGATTTGTAATGACAAGTGTCATAATTCAAAATTTATTTTCTTTAATTTTAATATAAGTCTATATAAATCTATATCCTCCCTCTTTTCCATTTTCTTTATTGGTTATCACATTTTCAAAATGCAAAACAAAATCCAGAAAATTTCTCAAAACTAGTAACCCTTCTCAAATTCAAGTTCAAAATTTGTTAATCCTTTTATCTTCAGCCTGCAAACACTCCTCAAAACAAATCAAACAATGCAACCCAGAAATCAATTGTCTCAGACCTGAAATCATCTCCACAAACAAAAATCCATAACCTGTAAAACAATGTACAAGTTCAAACCAATCTAAAATGTTTTTCCCCTGTAACCATTTTTATACAAAGCCTGTAAGATTTTCAAATGCAAACCTGAACACATCCCTCAAAACACCAAAGCTCTATAAACAATCCAGTCTGTAACCATTTATTCTCTAGCTTATAATCATTTTCAAGAATGCATGCAAGTAAATCTAAAGAAAAATCAAAGCTTACAAGTTTCCAGAAGCCATGGTTTTCGAATTATTCAAAGCTTTTTAATTTTTAAAGAAATCAAGGCAGTCAAGTTCAAAGCTTCCAGTTTTTCCCAAAAACTCTCGGCCTCTTTAAATAGGTGAGTAAACATTTTTTTTGAAAAGCTAAAGTGGGTTTAAATTTGTTTACATATGATTTCTTAAATGAAATAGCTTTGCATGTGTGTATATATATGTATGTACATTGTATGTATATGAGTATTGAGTTGTGCATGTTGATATATCTCTATTTCCATGTTTCAGTGTTTACCCATCAATCAAAATTCATATCTTTTTAATTGATCACTGTTAGCATTTGGATTAAAAACATAATAGATTAGTTTTAGCATAATCTAGGTACTAAAAATATAAACAAGTACGTAAGTTTTGAAATATGCTTGCATGTGGGAAATAACAGTAGAAATCTTTTAAAACTTGTGAAACTAAATGTTGTATTATACTGATTCGAGTTTATGTCTTGAAGCATCTATGGAAATTAAGATTTTAAAACAAAAATTACAATTTTTAGAATTGTATTGAGGGTGCAGTTCTTAGATGACCAGAGTTTGGAGTTTTAGGATTTTCTGGTGATTGGAGTATATCTGGTGGTTGAGTTTCTTGCTGGAGCTAAATGGACGAACAGAGGAGTGGGAAAAAATGGTAGAAGTGGGGATAGTTCGTTGTGGCGGCGGCGGCAGGTCGAAATAAGTTTTTGACCTAGTTGGTTGAGGGTTTAATTTGTGATCGTTGCTGCATCTATGGATGATCGAGTGGCTCAAGGCTGCGGGGATTGTTTGCATAGGAGTTCGGCAAGGTGTGGACGAGGTTGCGCATCTTTAGGTGCTCAGATTCGATGGGGTGGGGTCTTTTTCTGGCAGTGGTTTGAGTTCCAGTTTCAATTGGATGGTTCGATTTGGAATCATGGCTTGTGGTGGTGCTTTGATGATCGTGGTGGGTTGCTGGAGCAATCGTAGGTATGTGGGAGGTTCTGGCGGTGGTTGGAAGATCATCGTGGATGGTGCAAGGTGCACAGTGGCAAGGTTGTGTCGGTGATGTCTGGGTTTTGGGTTCGTCTAATGCCTCGAAGATGGTTTCGGGGTAAAAGGATTTTGACTCGAGTTTTTACTTGGGTCGTATGTAAAACTTTAGTGAAACTATTATGGTTTTTAACAGTTTAAAAAGTTAAACCAAACAGTTTTAAAATTTAAATCAAACTCTTTTATTAGAAGAAAGATGAAGAAATGCTTGGTTTTGATTCAAATACATATGGGTTAAACCCAAAGAAAATGTTTAAGTAAGTTTTTAAAATTTAAATGAAAGTAAGTTTTTAAAATTTTAAATAATCAGGTTAAATTAAATTCCTTGAAAATTCATTTATTTGTAATAAATTGTTTGAATAAATTAATTTGTATGATTTGTTTAACTTAAATGTATCAAGTTAAATTCTTAAGTTATTTTCAAATTTAAATTGAAATGTTAAAAAGTTAATTAATAAGGAAATGTTATTATCTTAAAAACTCAATTAAAGTTTGATAATTAATTGTGAGAAATGCGGATTAAGGATCTTAAGGCTAAGGATAAACACTAGATGGGGGATGAATAGTGCTTTGGAGAATTGTTAAATCTTTTTGAGTTTTCGTTAATTTGAACACAAATGTATGCAATATTCAGACACAGATATGACCACAGAAAAAAACACAGATGCAAATATAAAGCAAAAGCAGTAAAGGAAAGAACACACCGGATTTTAGGATGCCAGTGCTTTTCTAGGAGTTTTAAGAAAAATTCCTAATAAATTAAAAGAAAAATTACTTGAACCCTTGAACTCTTGATAATCTTGATACTCATGAGTCTTCAATCTTGATATCTTGAATCTCTATATTGTACAGTCTTCATTCTTGGTACCTGCATGGTTAAATCCTGCATATACATATATATCTAAAGTTTTACTATTAGTATTTATATTTTATAATCTACTCTAAGGTTGTTGTCATCAAAACCATCATCTCAAGGACTAACAATCTCCCTTTTTTGATGACGACAACCTTTTTATAAAATATTGCTTCTATCCTAATAACTCCGCCTTAATCTATGCCTAACTACCCTATTTTATATTTCTCTCCCTTTGTCATCAACAAAAACTAACTCTAAATATATCAACAAAAACTATATCACTCCCCCTAAATCTAATACTCTATGACATGTGATTATAATGATAGTGTTATCATAAATAATCAACATTTAGATCTAAAACTAGAACTTAGTCCTAAACTACTAACTATTTTAACTAAGTATCCATACATATAAGAATACAAATTATTCATCAATTATATTTTTGTATTTTACATTTTCATGGGAAACGTAAGAAAGAACATACACTAAAAGGAAAAGGAGAAAAGAAACTAATGAGTATCTTTGAAAATAGGAGATCTATGAATCGAACAGTTTGGATAGCGGAACCAGAGATTTCCACATTGTTATAAAAGATTTCCATCTTTGTCAAAGCACACTTCTCCAATGCAAACGACTTTATCGTCATCTTCCACGTGCACTTTTTCCATGTGGATATCTTCTCCTTCTTCTTCTTCTTCGCTGGCCTCATGTATTTGATCTCCTGAAGAGTCTTCATCAATCAAGATTGGGTTAACATAATTGTCCATTAGAAATTTTTGCAAATTCCTAAGGTTTTTGCCTTGCCTCTCTTGTTCCTTTTCCATTCGAAGTTTCATTACTTGGAATTCAGTCATTAACTGAAGTGAATCCTTAAGAGAATCCTCCATTTTCGTCACATGAGCGAGAGTAGTACGTTGAAATGGACCAGAAGTGGGAGAAGGAAACGAGAAGGTAGAATTTTTGTTTGATTTGGAAGAGGAGGCCATTGATTATTTTATTTCAGAGGATAGAACAGAGAGATAATAGAAATAATGAATAAAATTTCGAAAATGAGAAGAATATATTACCAATTATTTTGAATTTTGGTGGGAAAAAATTTAAAAATAAAAAAAACGTTATATGTCGACATTGGTTGGGGGGTATGTCGACATGGTCCTTTAAATTTTTATTAATTGATTTATTTTGATTTAGTTTTTAATTATACTTTGTTATTTATATTTTATATTTCAGTTATTGAACAAATACCTAATTCTCTTCTTAATTTAGTAAATATAGATTCATTTAATGGTTTTGTTAATATATCAGCAATTTGATTCTTGGAATTAATATAATCTAGAGTAATTACTTCCTTATTTATATTATCTCTGAGAAAATGATGTCTTATATCAATATGTTTAGTTCGAGCATGTTGAGCAGTATTTTTGGATAAATTTATCGCACTAGTATTATTACAATAAATTGGTGATTTTGAGAAATTTATACCATGATCTTTTAAAGTTTGTTGCATATATATATATATATATATATATATATATATATATATATATATATATAAATTGGGAACAAGCCAAACCAGCAAAAATATATTCTGCATCAGTTATTGATAAAGACACTGTGTTTTGCTTTTTACTAAACCAAGCAATCAGAGAATGCCTAAAAAGTGACAAGTTCCACTTGTACTTTTTCGGTCTGATTTACAACTAGCATAACAACATCACAGTAAGATATTAAGTCAAAAGAATCATTTTTAGGGTAAAATAAGCTATAGTCAGAAGTGTGTTTAACATATCTTATGATACATTTTACGGCTTTTAAGTGGGTCTCTTTGGGTTGGGATTGCTATCTTACACAGAGACAAACACTATGCATGATATCAGGTCTACTAGCAGTAATATAGAGCAGTGATCCAATCATTCCTCTATATAACTTTTGATCTATATCTTTCGAGAGATCTTCTTTACTAAGGTACTCATTGGTTGCCACGGGAGTGGATTTTCCACTCGCAGTAGTCAAACCAAATTTATTAATTAGGTCTTTAGCATATTTTTCTTGACTAATAAAGATACCATTATCTAATTGTTTTATTTGTAATCCTAAAAAGAAGTTTAATTCACCCATATGACTCATCTCAAACTCTTTTGTCATTATTTCAGATATTCTTTATTCCTTTCAAAGTTAGTTGATCCAAAAATGATATCATCTACATAAACTTATACTAGTTGAATATCATTTTTATTTCTTTTAATAAAAAGAGTATTATCTACTTTACCAATTTCAAAATTTGATTGTAATAAGTAAGATCTTAGTATATCATACCAGGCTCTAGGAGCTTGTTTTAGACCATATAAAGCTTTCTTAAGTTTGTAAACATGATTTGGTAATTTTTCATTTTCAAAAAGTGGTGGTTGTTCAACATATACTTCCTCTTTTACAAACCCACTTAAAAGGCACTTTTAACATCCATTTGAAATAGTTTGAAATTATTATGATTTGCGAAAGCAAGTAGAATCCTAATGGCTTCTAATCTTGCTACGGGAGCAAAGGTTTCATCAAAATCTATTCCTTCTTCTTGACAAAAATCTTGAACGACTATTCGGGCTTTATTTCTAACTACCTCTCCTTGTTCATTCATTTTATTTTTATAAACCCATTTAGTTCCAATTATAGTTTTATTCTCAGGCCTAGGAACAAGTTCCCAAACATCCTTTCTAATGAATTGGTTTAATTCTTCTTGCATAGCCAAAATCCATGAATCATCAATTGAAGCTTCTTTTGGATTCTTGGGTTCAATAGTTGATATAAAAGCTTCGCTACTCATTTGATTTAGTTGATTTCTATTTTTAACAACAGATTGCATATCTCCTAGTATATTTTCAATAGGGTGATCTTTTAAAAGTTTAGTCCTTTTATTAGGATGATTAATTTCATTATAAGTTTCAGTAGGCTCTTGATTTTGAGTGATTAAATCCTCTTTATCATTTGTATCTTCAAATTGTTTGAGATTTTCATCGAATGAAACATGCATTGTTTCTTCGATGTTGTTAGTTCTTAAATTAAATACTCTGTACGCTTTACTTTTATTAGAATATCCGATAAAGATACCTTTGTTGGATTTAGGATCAAATTTATCTAAGTTATCTTTGATATTTAAAATAAAACATTTACTTCCAAAAATTATAAAATAAGATACTTTAGGTTTCTTTCTATGAAGAAGTTCAAAAGATGTCTTATCAGTTAAAGGTCTAATTAAAATTCTATTTAAAATATAACAGGCAGTAGCAAATGCTTCTGCCCAAAAATACTTTGGTTACTTACTATCTAAAAGCATGGTTCTCGCACACTCTTGAATCGTCCTATTTTTACGTTCTACTACTCCGTTTTGTTATGGAGTTTTGGAAATGAAAAATTGTGAGTTATTCCCTTTTTATTGCAGAATTCCTCAAACTTTTCATTTTCAAATTCACCACCGGGATCACTACGAATAGTTATAATTTTTAGAGAAAGTTGATCTTGAATCCTTTTTGTAAAGTTCTTAAAACATTCAAAAGTATCACTTTTATGTTTCAAAAATATTGTCCATGTAAATCTAGAATAATCATCTACAATTACAAAAACATATTTACTATGATTTATTGACAGAGTTTGAGAAGGACCAAATAAATCAAGGTGAAGTAATTCAAGAGGTTTTGAAGTTGAAATCATATCTTTTAATTTAAAAGAACTTTTTCTAAGTTTTCCTAATTGACATGCATCGCATAGACTATCTACTTTAAAATTCATTTTAGGGAAACCTCTTACTAGATCATGTTTTGACAGTCTAGATAAGAGTTTGAAATTCAAATGCCCAAATTTCATATGCCAAATCCAAGGGTCACTTGTATTTGCCAAAAGACACAAGTTATCATTTGAAACTTTCATACTAAGAATATAAATATTCTTTTTCCTAATTCCCTCAAATATTATGGTTGAATTATTATCTTCAATGTGACACTTATCTTTTTTAAAATTTTATATCCTTTATCGCAAAGTTGACTTATACTTAGCAGATTATGTTTCAGATTCTTAACTAGCAAAACATTAGTAATAATAGGAGTTACCGACTTTGCCGATGCCAATCACATATCCTTTTGAGTTATCTCCGAAGTTAACCAGTCCTCCGTCTTTGTATATTATATCATTCAACATTTCTGGATTGCCAGTCATGTGTCTAGAGCATCCACAATTGAGTATCCATTTGTTCTTTTTGATCTACACAATTTATCTATTGTGGATTGATTCCTCAATTCCCATAAAGCATGTTTCCTACAAATTAAAAAAATTTGGTAGACAACTTGAATTTGAACATTGATTATATGCAGACTCATGAGAAAATGACGATCTGAATATTTCTAAACTAGCATTAACAAACATAGCCATGTAAAACCTTTTCAAAAATCAGATTATGAAACTTTGAAAACCTTGCTCTGATACCAAATGTGAGAAATGCGGATTAAGGATCTTAAGGCTAAGGATAAACACTAGAGGGGGTGAATAGTGTTTTAGAGAATTGTTAAATCTTTTTGAGTTTTTGTTAATTTGAACACAAATGTATGCAATATTCAAACACAAATATGATCATGAAATCAAACACAGATGCATATATAAAGAAAAAGCAGTAAAGGAAAGAACACACCGGATTTTAAGATGCCGGTACTTTCTAGGAGTTTTAATAAAAATTCCTAATAAATTAAAAGAAAAATTACTTGAACTCTTGATACTCATGAGTCTTCAATCTTAATATCTTGAATCTCTATAAGGTACAGTCTTCATTCTTGGTACCTGCATGTTTAAATCCTGCATATACATATATATATATCTAAACTTTTACGGTTAGTATTTATATTTTATAATCTATTCTAAGGTTGTTGTCATCAAAACCATCATCTCAAGGACTAACATTAATGAGATAATTAAAGAGTGATTAATTAATTAAATTAGTTAATGATTATTAATTTATTAATTAACGGTTAAGGATTAAGTGATTTATTAAATTATAATTAAGAATTGTTAATTAATAATTAGAGATAAGTAATTAAGGATTATTAATACTTAATTAATTGATTGATAAAGTAAAGTTAATTACTAAGATAAAATGTTTTTAAATCATTAATAAAGATAATGTTTTATCTTAAGGTTAATTAGGATTTTAATAAGTTGAAATTAATTTAAGTTTAATTAATTAATTTAATTAATTATTAATAAGGATTAATTAAGTAATTAATTAGGGTTAATTAATTTAATTAAATAATAATTATGATTTATTAATTAATGATTAGAGATTAATTAATTTGTAATTAAAAATTAATTAATTAAGTAATTAAGGTTTAATTAAACTGGTAATTAAGAAGTACTTGATAAATTTTTATTAAGTAATAATTAAGAGATAATTAATCTATAATTAAAGATTAATTAAGGATTAATTAACTATTATTAAAGGGTTAATTAATTGTCATTAAGGATTGACTAATTGGTAAATATGGATTAATGGATTTGTAATTAAGGTTGTTAATTAATAATCATGTTTTATTAATTAATAATTAAGAGATAATTAATTAGTTAATTAAGGTTAATTAATTAATTATAAAAGTAATTTAGGGATTGATTGATTGCTTTGTATTAAAGGATATTGATTAATAATTAAGGTTTATTAATTAATAATTGAAGAATAATTAATCTGTAATTAAGGATTAATTAATTTGTTTAAAGGGTAATTAAGGGATGAATTACTCAATTGTGGTTAATGAGATGAATGTAATTAATTTAAGTTAATTAATTTGTTAATTAATTAAAGGTAGTCACTTGGTAATTAATTAAGTATAACTACTTAATGTGATTTGATAAGTGTAATTACTTAGTGTAAGTAATTGGTAAATAAATTACTGGATGTTATTGATATAAGGGAAATTACTTAATGGGAAGTAATTTAAAAGAATAGTTACTTGATAAAAGTAATTACAGATTAATTACTTGGTGTAATTAATCAAGGGATTTATAAAAGTAATTAAGAAGAAATTAAGAAGTAATTAAGAATAGTTAATTACTATTTATAATTATTAAGGTTGATTTATGAAAGAAATTAATTAAAGCATGATTAATTAATGTAATTAATTAAGGATCAGTGTAATTAGTTATAGTTAACTAATGGAAGTAATTAATTAAGGATTATTAATTAATGTAATTAATAAGAGTAATTAAAGGTTAATTACTGTAAATGGTTAAGGATAATTAATTTGTGTAATTAATTAAAGGATAATTACTTTATGTAATTAAATAATCAAGGATGATTAATTAAGATGGATATTTAAAGGAATGATTAATTAATTAAATGGGTTGTAACTAATTAATGATTAATTAAGCAAGTTTAGGTAATTAATTCTTAAGTAATTAATTTAATTTAAGTTTATCAAATTAATTATAATAGGGATTAATAATGGTTGCTTATGGATGATTGTTTGAGTAGAATGTCTGGATTGGTTGATATCTATTGGATGATATTTTGTGACATTCTGTGATGTGATATTGGATAATCTGTGATAAATGTGTGATATTTATCTATGTTGATGCTATGTGAATTCAAGTATTGAATAGAATTGAATTGTTTTAACTTTAAAACAACTTGGACCTAAAAGATGGCGTTTTGGATTTCGATGAGACCGGGATCGGGTTTCCAAATTTGGATATCCGAAAACCACATCGATCCAAATTAACGTTAGGTCATGAATCTCAAGTGAAGATGAAGATTTAGAGTGCAATGGTTATCGTCGTTAACTCTGAGGGGGATTCCAAAATGAGTGTAACAAGATAATGCCTTCGGTTTCATCCGAACCCGGAATGAACTTGTATGGATTGAATTCTTTCAGAACGTCGTCAGGTGGACGATGAGCATTCTAAGATAGATGTGTTCTATTAAAGGTAATGGTAGCCTTAAGCCTCATCAACCAGGAATGACTAAAATATGGGAGGTGCAGCAAGGCTAAGTGGGTAGCACCCAAGTTGGATGAGATGGACCCCTGTCTAGAGTCCCTTTTTATTCGGCTGTGTGGGCAATTGGTTCGAAACAACTGCGAGGTTGTCTTGTTCGGAACTTTCTAGTAAGGGATAGTTCCGGCCTTGTGTTGCAGGGGATTGGGAGTAATCGTCGGTACGGTGATCTAGGCCACGTAATGTGACGGGCGGTACCCCAATAGCCCTGCCATTGTATGGCATCCAATATCCAATAAGTGCCATACGTATTGATTGTGCCCAACTATGTTGGAACGTGAGATGTAAGCATTCTAGCTATTTCTGTATTTTATTTGAAAACCCTAGACCTTATTATAATATCACTAGATTTCCTATCAAATGTTTGGATAGCGTAAGGTAAAAACTTACCCATGTTTATGTGTGGGAAGTCTTACGTGATACCTTTGTTTTCAAAGGTTTTTAAAGTTAAGCAACTTTAACCCGTTTACTCAAGCCAGACCCATGTCTGACCCAAAGTTTATTTCTGTTTTATTAAACTCTTGGGTACTCAAATTTTTACGAGTTGCCAAGGGATATAGGTTAGCTTTGACGAATTCTGGAGGAGGAATGGAGCAGGAGGCTTCAGCGTTTGTAGATATATAGGAGTTCCATTGTGTTGATCTCTGTATTGTTATCTGTGTTGTACTTGAGTTGTAATAACTGGACAGGTGTTTTTAACTGTCTAGCATGTGATGTATAAGCTGCGCATCTCTGATGTATATGAGACTATGTAATATCTTACGAGATTAATATAATTTAATCGTTCCGCTGTTGAGATTCTGATGTTGTTTCTTTCTTTCTCTTTTTATATCCCTTTCTTTCTTATTAATGATGCGTCATTCTGTGGGATGAATGGCGGGTCTTTACAGGAATAGATTCCAGCATTTCTCCATAAAGCAAAGAATAAGGAAGACCACTTGGCAGGCTAAGCTTTGGTAGGAGGGTCCAAAAATGATTGGACAGATTAAGAGGGTGAAGGCGGCATAATTGTTTCAGCAGATCACACAGGAGCTATTGAATTGATGATAGCATTGCCATAAACACCACCCGGGTCCGAACCATTATAAACCAAACAACTTCCATCCCCATTTTTACCACCTGCACAATATTCCACTTCTCCATTCTTTGCAGAAAATACATCAGAGCAACCTACATCCATAAGCTAGCACTACCAAAAGCAACAGCCACGAATAAAGCAGAGGGAGGTGAAGAATTAACCATAGTAGAACAATTATCAATTCTAGAAATTAGAGAGTTTATGGAAACTAAACTTATAGGTGAGCTATCCAAGAAAGATAATAGGTTGGAGGCATCCAAATGAGCAGCAGACGATTTAGTACCACGACAAGATGGAGCTGAACCCAAGGGAGGGAAATCGATCGTGGAAGCAATGAGACTAGGACGAAGACGAAAGGCGGCTTGATTGGAAGAGGCGATAAAATTGCGACCAGATCTGGTCGTTCTAAGCATCTTAGAAGCAAAGGATACATGTGAATCACCACTTGAGTAGGCCATGGAAGGAAGGGAGCATGAGAATGATGGAGAGGTAGAAAAAACGATGGAGGAGAAATGAATGGTGGTCAAGAAGCTCCAGCGATTGAGTAGATGTTTCCATTTTCATTTAGTTTATTACAATGACTATTTGTAGAAATTGTTTTAATAAGGGAATATATATATATATATATACATTTATACATATGTGAGTATAAGTACTATTATCTAAGGTAATGAATTGTTTAAATTTAATAAATGGTGTTTAGGAGAAAACCAATATTTTGAAGAAACTTTTTGAAGCTATATGTTTTGAAAAGAATATTTGGATTAATTTTATGAATTGAGATGGAATGGTATTTCATGAATTTTTGAAATAAAGTATCATAAGATATACTTTGATAAAGTGTTTCAAATTGAAGTAAGTTGTTTTAAAAGTTTTGTATTAAAAAAGGGAGTTAGTTTTGGAGAAAAGATTGAGATTAAAAGGGGGAGTTAGTTTTATTAAATGGTGGAAATTTTGAAATTCTTGATTTGCAAAAAATTGAGTTATAGGAAATAAAATAATACCTTGAAATTTTGAATTAAAGGACTATTGGAAGACATTGGGTAAGCTGATTTGTAAAAAAAAATTAATTAAATTAAAATTGAAGTTAGTGATGGAAAAATTGTTGCTTTGAAATAAATAAAGAATTTTGGCAATGTATAGAAATTTTGTGATAAAACAACGTCTTAATTTAGCAATAAATATTAAACTAGTGATCGGTTTTGGACGACTTTAATTTTATTGGAAAGTTATATTATTAGAGAATAATTTTTTTAATATAATGCGAAAAATTAAAGATAGCAATGATTAAAAAATGAATTACAAAAGATGTAAATTGTTGTTTCAAAAGTGCAAAATCCATATAACAGCGTTGGACTCTTCTGATCATAACTTTTAATTTTTTTTTTCGATTTTGATGAACCTTTTTTCATTTGAAAGAAATTTTAATATAAAACAATTTTCATGTTAATCACTTTTCAAAAATTTTGAAGTTAACTACAGTTTCAACATGAATTAGAATGAATACACATTGTTATTCCAAAAAGTGAAAATTCCTCAAAATAGCGCTGTATTATTTTAATTGTAACTTTTAAACAATTTATCGAATTTCGACGATCTGTCCATTTCGAAAAGCATAAAATATAAAAAACAACTTATTTTAGACTATTTTGTGAAATTTCTGCATTTGCTAAGCGAAAATTTATGTTAATAAGGTGGACCTGCATTTTAATTTTGTTTCAAAATTAGTGTTGTTTAGTATAAACCATTATAAGTTGTGATATATTTCACATTTCCGCCTTTTGAAAGATGTTTGAAAACATAGTTTATAATGCTATGACTTCACTTTTGAAAGCATAACCAAATTTTACGTTTTATTACCTTAAAGTTGAGTGAAAGTCACCTAAAGGAAAAAATGCTATATTATTTTTTTGAAATATTGATGTAATTTTGCCATATGTTTACCTATGAACTCATATGTGTTGTTTAAGTTAAGACTTGGCACATGAAGTTGGCATTGATTGATTTGTAGTACCTGGCTCACCTTTGCTCGCTTTAAAATAAGATAGCTCATTTAAATGCTAATCAAAAGGTATGTTTTTTGGTATATCGATATATGATGTGATATTATATTATATTATTTTCTCGTATTTTAGGATGCCCCATATTGGGATGCCACTTCAAGGATTTATATCATGTAATTATTTTATGTTTTGATTTTTCGAAATGCTCTCCGTATAAAAGAGGCTGTGATGAAATTTTCCAAAATATCCGACATGTAAAATATTTTCACAAAAATTTATCATATGCAAAAAATAAAAAGTCATTAATTGAATCTATCTGAAAAAGTAGCATACGACAAAATGAGCTTGAATGTATGAGCCATATAGAGGAATTGCGTAAGTTTAGTTTGATAGAAGTTTGTAGAATATGAAGAAATTTCAGGTTATGAGATGTATATGCCATTTCCTAATAAGAAATTACGAGGACGTAATTTTTTTAAGGGGGAAGTATGTAATAAGCAAGCTTTCTACATCGTAATAAAATGTAAATTTAATTAAAAATAAAAATGTTTGAATTTGATTTTTTTTATTTTGAAAATAAACTCTTATTTATTTGAGAGTTAATTTAGCAAAAGAATTTGTTTTAATAAATTGAATTAAAATAATAAATTCTTTTCAAATAATATATTAAGATCGAATAAATTGTTTTGATTGGACATAAAATGTTTTTAAAGTGTAAATAACTTTTATGTGGTCAAAATAGTGAAAAATAAATAGGTATTGAAATGAATGGAATTGTATAGTTATTGAAATATGAACATGTAGAATGAAGTGTTAATCAAACTAAATTGGATTGAAATTGCAGTTATTAGAAGAATAAGGAAAGAAAATAATATATATTAAATAATTATATTTAACCCAAAATCATTTACCACAACCAACACCCTCCTTTCTAGATCATTCTTTCAACCTTCCTAAACACAACCAGACCCATCTTGAAGCCCTAAACCCTCTGCAGTATTTGCAAATTGAATCTGTAAAAAGGAACAAAAAGTCTGATGCCTTAGTAGCGACGCACGGCCAGGCCATTGGAACACGAAGGCAGTTGCGATCTGAGTGAGGGATGCGATTACATAGTTAGAGTGAGTAATTTTTTTTTTACTCAAAATTATAGTTTATGTACTTCTATACACGCTTTTGGTTGGTTATTGCGTTGTTGATTTCAGTTGAGTACTAATTATTTGATGATAAAATATGTGGTTATTGGATGAAACTAATTGAATGAGTGTCGTGTGCTTCGATTTAGTTTAGTTTTATGTGTGTATTGGTTAATTTTGATGACGATATTAGTCGAACACAACATCGTAATTGATCGGAAAGGGATAAATAAATTAAAAGGAAAAAATTTGAAATAAATATATTATTTTGGAAATAAATTAGATAATTTTTGGTTAGGTTCTCTTATTTGTTATTAAATAAATTGTAATTAACGAAAAATCTAAAAGTGGTATGAGTTTTATTTAAAATTGGAAATATTTTTTGTGATAGAAAAGTTATACAAGTAATTTTTTTTAGCGTTGTATGAATATAAATAGTTTGTAAAATGATGAGTATATGGAATTTGTTTAGATAAGTTAAAGATAAGATTATTTATATTTCATTCATTTATAGTTGGTTATGAAAAAAATTAAAGGGTAGTTATGGAATGATATTTGAAATTGATATTTTTTTTAAAAAAAGTGATAAATTAACTTTACTTTGGATTGAATAGATGGGAAGTTTATAAAATAATAATTTAAGGCTATAATAAATTGAATGCACTTTATTTATTGTATGAAAATTATTACTTAGAGGATTTATTATCTAAATATTGTAAGTAAGTTTTGGAAGTGATCTCTTTTGTATTTGATTATTCTAAATAAAAAGAAAATCAGATTTAAAAGAATTTGAAAATATATTTACAGAAGTGTTTGAAGTCAATTATTATGGAAGGTAATTTTTGTATTTTGTCATATAAATAAATGGTTACAAATCAATGTTTTCGTGTCAAATCTTTAGAAGGTTTTATATAGAATAAATTTTGATTTTGTGACAACCGACATTTTAGAAGGTTTATAATCCTTGCATGTCCAACTCAAACAATCCAAAACACAGATAATCAATGAGGTTAATAAAAAAATAAGAAAAGAAGAAAACAAATACAGAATCTCACAACTGAATGACAAAATATAATAATCAAATAAACAGTTCATGAAGTTGTTTATACTATACATTTGATTGTAATTTTACCAAATCTATCAGAGTTATAAATACAGCAGAATGATAAAATAATGCAGCAGAACAAAATGTGGTGAAATAATACAAGTAATATAATATACCAAACCTTCGTCTTCATCTTTCAGAAAATATGATCTTCAATATGCTGAAAAATCAGAGTTGATCTGAGGATAAAATAAAACAGCACCCTCACGTCAGAACTAAAATATTCTTATGTAAGTCAAATCAATATTATATATAACAGGAGTGTAATAGCATTAGAGATGTTTTTGGGGTTTTACATCTCTTATCCAGTGTATACCGTGCGTGCAATAACTCTTGAGTGTAATGCACAAAAACATTGCATTTAGACAGCTGAATGAACCCTTTCAACCGATTGAATGTTGTACATGTACAAAAATATATAAGAATATTCAGCCAGCTGTCTTACAATATTCGAATGGTTGAATTGTATCTATTTTGCACTAATTTCTTGTTGTTTTAAATTTTACTCGATTCAGCTGGCTGAAATGTTTAATTCAGACGGTTGAAGCTTTATAATGGCTAGTTTTTGAAAGGGTGCTTCTTTTTAATGAATAGTAACAACTCTTGATTTGAAATATTGCTTCTACATCTCTTTATGGTTTCTCTTCATGAACATATACAACCTTTTAATTTCTATAAATAGCAAAGAAATCCAACTTCTAAAAATAATCAATTTTTTATTTTCTTAATTCTATCTATTCTTGCTATTTACATTCAAAGGCTTTCTATGCACAAGAACTCTATTTATCACTTATAAATTCAAGTTTATTCTTTTTTAATCAAATAAACTTCCTTTCTTCACGAAATACACGATGTGCCACAAAGGAAAAGATTGTAGGAAGAGTGTACTCTAAAGACTTAACCGTGCTATTCAAAGAGCACAATCAGTCATATATCTCTTTATTATTGTAGTCCTATTAGGTTTCTCAGGCGGGAAAAAGTCTCACTCTGTTGCTTAGGAGGTTAAAGTCCTGTTCGGTTGCTCAGGTGGTGTAATACATATTCCTCTGGGTTAAGGGAGGGTTGATAGTTGAATTCCAAAAGGAGTCTGGGACTAGACGTAGAATGTGAAAGTTCGAACCGGTATAAAAATTCAAGATGTCATTTACTTTACTGCTTTGATTTTATACTTACGTTCTATGCAAGTAGTTAGATTGTTTAATATTACATATTATACGATCCATAGTTGCATTCATTTGGTATTCGTGCAAAGTGATCATATAACCATAACACGATTATTTGATATTCAAATAATATGGCAAATAACACTTGCACAAGTTTTATTGATGGTCAATCCACTACATGACCACCACTGTTTAATGGATTAAATTATAATTATTAGTCAACTAGAATGAGAATATATGCAAGCAAATGGATGTGATACTTGGAATATCACTCAGAATGAATACATTGTTTCTACTACCATATGCACAATGGTCTAACACACAAAAACTAGATGCTACTGCTAATACTACAACCGTAAATATGTTGTTTTGTTCATTGGACAAAAATGAGTTTAACAGAGTCAGTATGTGTAATTCGGCATATGAAATTTGGCGTACACTTAAAGTTACACATGAAGGTACTAACAAAGTTAAACGAAGCAAGATTTCTATGCTTAAGAACTATTTTTAGAACTTTAGAATGAAGCAAGATGAAACTGTAAATGAGATGTATTCTAGATTTCAAGATATATATCATTTACTTTTGGCATTAGGAGAAAAATACACGGATTTTGATATCGTTTCAAAAATCCTCAACTATCTAACGGATGAATGGGAATGAAAACTCTTAGCGATTGAAAAAGCTAATGACATTTCAACCATAAAACAAGAAGAGCTGATAGGAAATTTAATGTCATAGAAGTAAATTTACAGGCAAAAAGAGCTAATGCACAAGACAAAAAGACAATAACATTCCAGGATGAAAAGGAAGAAATAGATTAGGATGAAGATGATATGGCATTTATAGCTAAAAGTTTCAAAAAGTTTTTGAAATTTTGAAACAGCAATAATTTTGGAATAACAAGAACACCAATAAACCATCAGTTTCAAATCTCGAATGCTATGAATGTCACAAAAAGGGTCACATAAAGAAGGACTGTCCTGTTCGTAAGAGACAAGTACAAGAATAAAAGGGACAAATATAAGACGAAGCGGGCATTTTTTGTTACATGGGATGATTTAGAATCATCTTCCTCATCAGAAAGTGATAGTGAAAGTGACACAGAACAAGCCAATATATGCTTTATGGCAACAAATGACGATGTAGGTGATCTTTTTTTTTTTTATGATTTAGTAGATATAAACTTAGAACTACTAGATACGCTGAGGAATATCAAAAGAAAATATAAAGATACATGTGGAAAGTTGAATAGTACTGAAATTGAAGTAGATATGTCAAAAGATGAAAAGAAATTTTTATAAGACAAACTTGTAATCGCTCAAGGATCTTGCTTTAATAGGACCACATAGCTTACAATGCCAAGTAGGGAAATAGAAACTCAAAAAGAAAAGAATGATGTCCTTTTATCTAAGAATCACGAATTAAAATCTAATGTTAAAATATTAAAATTAGATATCTTTTGTCTTAAAACAAAATTAGAAAATATTACTAACAACATTTCTAATTTTAATAATAAAAAAGAAAATATTTCTAGAACTATAGAAAATTCACAGTTTACTTCAAACAAAAGGGGATTAGGAAATAATAAGATGACAAAAACTATTCCTAAAAATAATAGTTCTTTATATACAAAATTTAAAAAGAAAGATAACACTTTGGTAAAACCGGTATTAAAAGGTTTTAATCATCCAAAATATATTAAGACGTGGGTTCCAAAGACAAGCAATTTTTTGATTAGAAATAAGTATATAATGACTTTTATAGATGCAGTCCATAAAAGTGAAAATTTTACTTATAAAGGGAATTCTAAACCCTCTTCGTTTGGCTTCTTAAGACCTAACTCTTAGGACCCTAGCAAAAAGTGGGTGCCAACATCATTTCTACTATTTTTTAGGTACCAATTAAGAAAAGTGGAAAGTGGATATTTGATAGTGGTTGCTCAAAACACATAACAAGAAATAAAGAAATTCTTACTAACATTATCTACTCAGATGGAGGATCTGTCACATTTGAAGATAACTCCAAAGGATATATCATCGGCAAAGGCGATGTGAGCAATGACGGTTCATCTAATTTACCTCTTATTACAAATGTTTTACTAGTTAAAAATTTAAAATATAATTTTCTTAGTATGAGTCAACTATGCGATAAAGGAATTAATATATCTTTTTTGGAAAATAATTGTAATATATTTGATCAAAACAAGAATACTATCTTTGAAGGAACTAGAGAATGTAATATATACATCTTAAATATGAAAGTTAATCATAACACAAATATCTGCATAATAGTTAAAGAAAATGATCCTTGGTTATGGCACAAATGATTTTGTCATATAAACTTCAAAGAAATAAGCAAATTATCTAAAAATAATTAAGTAAAAGATTTACCAAAAATGAATTTTAAAGCAAATAGTATTTGTGATGATTATCATTTAGGAAAATTAACTAATCATCGTTTATATCAAAAAAAATTATTTCTACATTACAACCACTTGAGAAATTACATTTAGATCGTTTTAGACCAACTCAAGTTCAATCAATATATCATAATAAATATATTTTTATAATTGTAAATGATTTTCTAGATACACTTGGACAATATTTAAAAAAATAAAAGTGATACTTTTGAAAATTTTAAAATTTTTGCTAAGAGAATTCAAATATTAAAATATAAAAATTAAAAACATTAGAAGCGATCATTGTGGTGAATTCGATAATGATATTTTTGAAAAATATTGTAACAAGAAAGGAATTTTTCATAATTTTCATTTTCTAGAACTCCACAACAAAATAGAGTTGTAGAAAGGAAAAATAGAATACTTTAAGAACGCGCTGGAACCTTATTAAATGGAAGCACTTTATCTAAACATTTTTGGGTAGAAGCTGTAGCAACTGCTTATTATGTTTAAAATCGAGTCTCCATTAGACCATTAACGAAACATACTCCATATGAACTTTTTAATGGAAGAAAACCCAATATATCATGTTTTAAAAAAATTGTTCAAAATCTTTTTAATTAAATATAAAAGACCAACTTAGTAAGTTTGATTCGAAATCCGATGAAGGAATATTCATAACATACTCGGAACGAAGCAAGGCATATAGAATTTATAATAAAAGAACTAAAGTAATCGAAGAAACACTTTATGTGTCATTCGTTGAAAATTTCAAACTTAATAATAAAAATAAAGATGAAGATATAATTTCAAAATCAAACATCTCAGAAGATGATATTGAAACTATTTAAAATAATATTGAACTTGAAACAATTTACCTAATGATATTGAAAATAATAAAAAAAAACTAAAGAATTCAGACGATTGGATATTCAAATATATTAAAAAAATTTACCCAGAATTCAACTAACTGAATCTTTGTCTTCAGCCCACCAAAGCATACCAATTTTTAACCATTTTCTTACGGGTTTGTGTTCAGCCGATTGCCCAGTGCAATTTAGCCAGCTACCTCTACAATTTTCTGTTTTCTAAATAGAAACACATGTTTTTTACAGCAGGAATCCAATCTAAAGTCCTACATATTATCAACTACCCATTTATTCATCCTCTACCATCTATTCACTCTTCAAAACTAAAAATAAAAAACCCTAATCCACCAAATCAAAAATCCAATTTCTCTTCTCTTTCAAAACAAAATTGCCAACTAGATCGAAATAAACAAGAGAATCATCTACAAGTCTATCTCAGAGCCCGATTAGATCATGGCTCCATAATGATGTGGCTGTCAATAGTTTCAATAACATGAAGAATTCCAAGCTTTTTGAAGGGGCTTTTATGAAGTTCCCAAATTTTAAAGGGTATGCTATTAGAGAATCAGCAGAAATGCATGGTTTCAATCTCTTATTGGGTATGATGCTAATAATGTTAAGATTTATCCTCTATTGATTATGCTTTTTCTACTAATATGAATCTAGGCCATATAATCCCCAAAACAAAGATGATTGTATTTGGACTTTGGTCCGCGGTGTTAAAATTTACTTACCTTTACAAAAATTAGGGCACATTTTTAAGATGTCCATTCGGTGGTTTTGACATTTAAATGGTTGATGTTAATATGTATAAACCCGACGAAGTGTCACATAGATTTTTGTCCAATGATTTAACCGAACTAAAATAAGTGTATTATGTCATAAAGCAAGAATTATTCATCGCGCGCTCATACGCTCTCTTCAACCATGAACCGGAAGCTATGTAAAGTTTTATATACGTGACTTCCAAGCCCTATATTCTATTTATTCCTCTCATCGAATTAATTGGGGCAAAATTTTATTGGATGAATTTCTTAATGTCAGTCATAGGAGAAGATATAAAACCATTCATTATGGAGCTTATATAATGTGGATACTACAAAATTTTGGAGTTCCTTTGCTCGATTTCGACTTCATGATAATAGATGAGCTTAATTCCCAAACCCTCAGTCTAATGGGTCTTCCTAGGCATCTCAAGAGCCAACAAATTATTAGTTTTCAAGAATGGGTCGCCAATCACAATCAAGGCATTCCACAACCTCAAGACATGAATATTGTTTCTTCTTCTCAACAACCTCAACAAGAAGAAGAAGAAGATGATGAAATTCATCGACTAAATATTGACGTGCCACCTAAATAAGCTCTTATCACATTATCCCAAAGTCAAAGAAAACTCAATCATCGTTTAGCTAATGTTGAGAAAAACGTTTCCAAGACAAACAAAAAGCTAAATTCCATAAAAGATTTTTGAATAAAATTTGGGAAAAAATGTCTTGCTCCGGATCCACTTCAACGGGTATTCTCGAAAATCCGGCACCATTCACTTGGACATGCTCGAAGGAAGAAGAAGATGAAGAAGAAGGTGGCAAAGATTGATTTGGTATGTTTTTTTAGTTATCCGTACATAACCCTTTTTTATGGCTACTATTCTATAAGCACAAATTTATTATACTCCTATGATGTTTTAATTTGTGACAATATGTTTATTGGTTATTTTGTGTGGTTAGGGGAATGTTTCTATCTTCTTTTCTAACATGACCTCTTGGAACTATGTGATATTTATGTGTTTGTGATATTTTATTAAGTCAATATTATCATTTTTTATATGCAATACTTGTGTATACCTATGTAAAATGTCTACCTATTTTATTTCTCATATCAACTAGTTGTTTTCCTTTTTGTCGACGATGAAGGGGGAGAATAAGATTAATAAGGGGAATATCCAATTAGGGGGAGAAAAATTAATCTATATATTTAAAATTTACATAATTTTCAACATTAAAAAGAGGGAGAATGTTAGAACCTCGAATTTTGATGTTTTGATGGTGACAACTATATAGGTAAATATTACATAAACTAACCAAGTTTGCAGGAGAAGATAATAAAAAACATATGAAGATCGGATTCTAGAATACATAAGTAAATATTATATGATCTAACCAAGTTTGCAGGAGAAGATAATCAGAAACATATGAAGACCAGATTTGTAACAACTTGCATATTTATCGAGTTTGTATTTAAATATTTTATTTAAATATTAACTCGTTGATCGGATTTTGGTCCGAAAAGCTACTTTTTGCAAACGGTCAAATTAGGACTCGAGACCACTTCCATTGAGTTTGAAATGTCGTTTACAACTTTTTAAGTATAAACATCGATAGGTTTGGAGTTAGTGAAATTTCACTAACTTTTCCCGCTTTGGACTTTGGGTTAGTTTAGCCTATTAAGCCCAAGTTCCAACCCTCTTCTCCTCACTCTTCATAAATTTCCTAACTAATCAAGTTTTGGCATTAATGGTGGAGGGAATGGGAAATTAAAACTCCAAGCACAAATTCAATTGCAAATCCAACATTCAACTCCAAATTCAAGTAGAAGATATTGGATTCAAGCTTTGGATTGCTTATCCTTGCTTTCAAGCTTCATCTTCATAAACTTTAGTGCAAAGGTGAGATTTTTATCTCACAAATCTAGTTTATATCTATCTTGGACTGTTGGGAATGATTCCCTATCATGTTTGCACGCACATTTGCATTTGGTTTGGATTGGATTGGCGAAAAACTCCACTTTTTAGTGTTTTTGGTGAAAAACTGCCCCTAGGTCGTTCTGCCTTTGTTAGGTCATTCTGTGTGAAAAGTCGCACTGGAGTTAGGTCGTTTCCGACCTTAAAATGGCCTATACCTTTAGGTCGCTCGGAGTTATCTCATTAGGTCGTAGGTCGTATGGACCTTAGGTCGTAGGTCGTTCTGGCCATTTCTAACGTCTTTGGAGTTAGGTCGTATGACCTTAGGTCGTAGGTCGTATGGACCTTAGGTCGTAGGTCGTTCTGGCCATTTCTAACGTCTTCGGAGTTAGGTCGTATGACCTTAGGTCGTAGGTCGTATGGACCTTAGGTCGCTAGGTCGTATGACCTTAGGTCGCTAGGTCGCATGACCTTTATATTTTTAGGTCGCGCCTCTTTTAGGTCGCGTCTCTTTTAGGTCGCGTCTCCTTTAGGTCGCGCCTAATTTAGGTCGCATCTCCTTTAGGTCGCGCCTCTTTTAGGTCGCTCTCCACTGGAACCCTTAAGTCGTTTGGCCTTAGGTCGTTGCACCGTTAGGTCGCTCAACCGTTTATATCGTTAGGTCGCAAACCCACTTAGGTCGCTTAACCTTGTTTTCCCTCTAGGTCGCGTGGCCTTTAGACCCTTAGGTCGCGAGCAGTTAGGTCGTTAGACCTAGGTTGCCTTTTCTCCGTTAGGTCGTGAACCTTGTTAGGTCGCTCATCCTTAGCCCGCGAACTTTCTTAGGTCGCGTACCTTTAGGTCGCGTGTCCCCTCTACCTCGTTAGGTCGCAAAGAACATTAGGTCGCTCGACCTCCTTACCCACCAGGTCGCGCACTTAGTTAGGTCGCTCAGCCATTGTGTTAAGTCGCGTGAACCTCTTAGGTCGTTAGACCTCATTTTGTCTTCACTAAGTCGTACCGTTTTGGACGGGGCGCTGTCCCCTGGACCCCCGCAACCTGACCGGGCAGGTCGAACCCCGTAAGCGGTGGCATTGCCCCCGCACCCCCACCTTGGGGGGTTGCCACCCCCCCTGGACCTCCCCTCCGTAGGGGATCTTATCTGAAAAACATTGAGCTGATTTCCTTGGATTTTATTCACATCTCCGTATGCGATTTTTGGGACTGATTGTTTCTACAATTGCTTCTGTGTTTTGTCACTTTATAATATAAAGGTTTCAATACTAGTAGTAAATATCAAAACTCTTTTAACAAACAATTTCAACTCTATTTTTAATAACAAAGCTCTTTTCTTAAACCGTTTTCCAATCTATTAGTATATACAAGCCTTTACCTCACTCGGATGAGAAATCTAATTAAACGACTTAGTAAAACAAGTGGTATGAAATGCTTGCGTTCACTTCGTCGGTTAATTCTTGGACTTGTTCGATTGAACCTCTTGTGACAATTTCATTAGTGAAGATTTACAGTTTGTTCGTAAATATTTAAGTTAAGCAAGTGGTTATGGGACATGAAGCTAAACTTCTATATTTACTAGCTTAGTGTAATTGACACTTTTCGTTGATCTTGATGATCGCTTTATGAATTAGACTAGCAATTGCGCGATGTCTCTTTCATTGCAAGGTTAGACTAGACACCACTTGTGTGATTCCATTCACACATACCTTTCTGCTTTTTGGTTAGTCTTGACCTCAATCTGTGTGATTCCACTCACACATGTGGGGTAGCTCCCCATGGTCTTCGGACCGTCATGTGATAGGCCTCTTTCCCTTTTTATGATTTCTGGATTTCTTGTGTTGATTTCTGGAATTTATCTCTTTGACTTGTCATGAGTACAAGTTTAGGGCATGATGCCCTCTTTGGATCTTTGAGAAGATTCTTGTGATATTGATTATCTCTTATTGATTGATCTTCTGTTGATCATTATTTACATACTTATAGTGGTATGTCGTTATGAATGTTTATGTTTATGCCATATCTTTTATGTTATATCATGTCATCTGATATTTATAGCTAGACTGATCCGTTTATTATTTTCTTAAATAATACTCGGGTCAGACCGAGATGTTACAGGTGCTTCTGCTTGACTTCTTCCCAGGGATTCATCACTCTGACTTTTGGCTAACTGTTTAGATTAGCAGTTTTTGTTGTATACACTTGAGATATAGACTCATAGTTGTATTCTTTTGTATAGCACGTGTTGCTATTCTTTTGTATTATCGTGGATCTTACTGACCACTACTCTGATGTACACTTTCATGTGTTAGTTATATATTCATATCTTCTTCCGCCTTTGTGATATGGATATCTGTGACTGATTTGTGATATGATTATTTCTATGTTTGTTTCCAAAGATTATTTATAGCCACCGTGTGATAAGCAATTACATGGATGGTCGCTCCTCAACAGCCTTATTCTCCGTGCTAGTTGACAGCACTACTCCGGAGTCTTCTTGGCTAGCGTGGGTATAGAGGTGGGGCGTCACAAGATTCTAGAATGTTGCTACAATGTACTGTTAGGTATAGAGTCTGAATCTAGATATAGATAAATGTTAAAATCTCTCCGAAGTGGTATACACATACACTCATAACTAAAGTATTGGCAAATCAAAAGAACTGCGCAAAAACATTACTTTCAGCCGGCTGAATGTTGCACATGTACACAAATACATAAGAATATCTAGCCGGCTGTCTTCCAATATCCAGACAGCTAAATTTTATCTACTTTGCGCTGATTCCTTGCTGTTTTAAATTTTACTCAATTCAGCTGGCTGAAATATTTAATTTAGACGACCGAAGCTTCATAATGGTTAGTTTTTGAAATGGTGCTTCTTTTCAATGAATAGTAACAACTCTTGGTTTGAAAGACCGCTTCTATATCTCTTCATGGTTGCCTTCATGAACGTATATAACCTTTTAATTTCTACAAATAGCAATGAAATAAAACCTCTAAAAATAATCAGTTTTCTTAATTCTATCTGTTCTTTCTATTTACATTCAAAGGCTTTCTATGCACAAGAACTCTATTGATTACTTACATATATTCAAGTTTATTCTTGTTTAATCAAATAAACTTCCTTTCTTCACGAAATACATGATATACCACAAAGGAGAAGATTATAGGAAGGGTGTACTCGAAAGACCTATCCGTGCTATTCAAAAAGCACAATGAGTCAGATATCTCTTTATTATTGAAGTCCTGTTTGGTTGTTCAAGTGGGTAAAAGTCCTACTTAGTTGCTTAGGCGGTTGAAGTCCTGTTTGGTAGCCCAGGTAGTGTAATACATGTTCCTCCGGGTTAAGAGAGAATTGATAGTTGAATTCCAGAAGGAGTCTAGGACTGGACGTAGAACATAAAAGTTCGAACCGGTATAAAAATTCATGGTGTCATTGCTTTGCCACTTTGATTTTATACTTACATTCTATACAAGTAGTTAGATTGTTTAATATTTCATATTATACGATCCATAGTTGCTTTCAAACACCATCTAGTATGGGACATTCGGTGACACCATCTGTTATATTACATTTGATTATACTCTTCTGTTTACTCTTTTGACTTATGGTATGTGATATAATTACGGGTATGGAGTGTAGTTTATGAGGATTAAGTAAATGAATGAGTAACACCAGATTTTATGGGACGTCTGCATGATAATTGTTTGATTACTTTCTGTTAGTGAGAGACGCTCTTATTTTATAGGTTAGTGTCTAAAGGAAGTGTTCGTTGTGTGCCAACTTGTGTTGTGTGCTATTTATCCAGATAGACCAGAGTCTATCCTAGTCGGCTGATCGTAGGGTCGCATCCCAGATCTGTGGCATTGCCTTATTTTATATATATGTGCTATGTGCTGATGTTTAGATTATGTGATGATGTGCCTTGATGTACCATTAGCTAAACAATTTTACCATTAAGCAGTAGGCTCGTGACCATAGAGTACAGACGACATAGTGTCACGATGACTTGGAGTAACTAAAACTATGGATATGCTGTGTGTTGTAAGTATTATGAGTTGTCCCTTAAAGCATGTTGTTGCTGTGTAGCTTCCATCTGGGTTATGTGTATATAATTATATTACAGTATTTAGGTACCTTACTAGACAATTTTCAAAGTTAGGACCTCTTAACCCATTGGAGCATGTTGTGTGCTGTGAGGCTCCAAACTAGGATATGTGATTAGAGATATATGGACATATAATACCATACTAATAGCACCTTAATAGATTGTGTGCTTGTTGATGGTTGATTCCCTTTTGTATTGTGGGTATGTTGATTGTTGATTAGATACTTGGTTGTTTTACCCACTTGATTACATGACGTTGATATATTGATCAACCTTATTTGGGAATGAGTTATCTTTTATATGCATGGTTTTGAGATTTTTTGACAGTTGAGTTGTGCACTGCCATTCTAAGTTGCAATTTTTTTACCATGCCAGTTGTTATTTTGTACTAGCCTCTACATTCTAAACATAGTCTGACCCGTATGTTATTTATATAATATCTAGGTCAGTCCGAGACAGACATTATAGGTTCAAGGACGAGTTGACCAGTTCTTGGATGTTGGGCGTAGATGGAGAATAGAGTATTTGTATATGTTTTTGTGCTTTCAAGAAGTGTATATTAGATATGTTACGTATATTTTTGTTGATAGTGTGCATTTGACTATTTTTATAGACCCACTTTGACTCGTTTATATTTTATATTATATATATTCGCTATGTTGCAGACTTTGTGATCTCTGTGATTTATTCTATATGGTCTATTGTTTTGTCTTGGAATCACACATGCTCATTGCTTTGTGCCGAAACCGCATATGTATAGTTGAGTTGTTTATGATTTTTTTGATGTATGTACCAGTGTTTGCTCAATAGAATATCCATGTGTGTAATCACGATATCGCCTCATTCTCTATATTACCAAACATTATTACATTGTAATACTCTTTGGTAGTATGGGTATAGAGATGGGGTGTTATAACAATACTATCTTATTAATCATTCTTTCATAACACTTCATTTCTTCATTAAAGTTGGGTATTCGCTTCATAATTATTTTATAAAGCCTTATAATAATTTTATAAAATAATTTCTTCATACTATTTTATAAATTTATACTTTAATAAAATATTCCACTATACTACTTTATAAAATATCTCGTACTATTTTATAAATTACTTAATTTATACTACTATATAAATATGTCATACTATTTTATAAAATATATTATTATACTATTTTATAAAATCTTCCATTTTATAAAATATATTATCTACACTATTATGTAAAATCTCATACTTTTATAAAATATCACTTCTATACTATTTTATAAGATATCTCATACTGTTTTATAAAATATTTTGTTTGTAGTTTATATAATACTCATGTTATTTTATCGATTATATTATTTATACTATTTTATAAAATCTTTCATTTTATAAAATATATCATTTACTCATAAAATTACTTCTTTACTTAAATAATGTTTATAAGCACTAATTAAGCTTCATTAAGTCTCTAATAACTTTAATAATAAGTGCAGAACCCAAAAACTGACTTAATTTTTTTTACAACTTTTCTAAAACTCATTCAAATAGTTTAAGTAATACTAACTAATAATATGCATATAAATCATATCATCAAATTAGCCTTTAACCATCACAACATCACACATAATCATGCAGTTGACCCAAAATCCTTTCTAGGGCTTACTAACTTTTCTAAAATTAGTTAAGGTTTCTAACAAATAATTAGCTAATATAATCATGTTTGCAATATGAACATGAGCCAAAATCAAACCAAACATTCTCTAAATTATTTCATTTAATTCCATAACCATCAATAAACAAATTAATGAAGGTTGATTAGTAAATATAGTTAGAGAATCATCACACTCGTCTATTCTTCCTCAAACCAAGCTCCAAAACACAAAAACTCATTCGATGCTATTCTTGAAATTTGAGATGAAGCTTCAAGCTTTGGTTCAAGCTTATTTCTTGATGGGTTAAGTAAGGAATTGGATGAGAGGAACTACGGTGATTTTACCGGGATTTATAGAAATTTATTGTGACGACCCGGATTTTCTGATGTCTGATAATTGGGTAATTAACTGATTTAAATTATCGGGATATTAATTTTAATGGGTCAAATAACTGAATTTCTGATGATTAAAAATATCTGAATATATATAAATTGATTTGGAAACTAAAATAAATATTGAATTATAAAATCTCTGGATATGATAAGCCTCATAGAAAATAAATAATATAAACTCCATCATTTAATTAAGATAAAAATACATATATATATATATATACATATAGAAATATATATACCAACTCTAGTGGTTGATAATATATATATAAGTATATATGACCATATGAAAATAATGTATATAAAGATATTGTACATATGTAAGTAAATTTATATATATACACACATGAATGTATAACTTCATAATGATAAAACTTCAAAACTTAAAAGTATGTATATATTTTATAACAACAATGCTTGTGGGATATATATATAAGCATGTGTACATTTAAATATATGAAATAAAATGGGTAAGCATAACAAGGTAAGAATGCATATTGTATATATATGATGGAAGAATGTATATATTCATATATGTGTGAGGCATATATGTATTTTTACAATGGAAAAGGGCAAGTATATACATAAGGATATATATGTACATACATACATCAAATTCGTATAAAAATACATGTATACACATAGGGAGACAAGCATTTAAAGCCTAGCATATAAAACTAAAAATCAGGTCAGGCTTGAGTTAAAAGGGAAAATCAAATCAAGTTTTTATAATACATCAAATCTGTAAATAATCAGATCAGGTCACAAACCTCAGACCAAAGAAATGCAAAAGATAAATAAAAATATAAATAAAAAGAAGCTTGCTGTGTACAACTAGGAGCGGTAGTATACTTTCTCTATATATGTCATCACCATGTCTTCTATTTCATTCACTCGAACTAAGTATAACAACAGAAAAACATTTCTTCCATTTCTCAACTTAAAACAAACAGGACAACTCTACAGGAGGATTAAAATAAAACTAGAGCAGACAGCAATTTTTCAAAACTATTGTTCTCAGTTCCAAACATTTATCAATGAGTAAACTCTTTTTTATTAAATCTAATCTTGTTTAATGGTTATGTTTAAAGATTAAATGGAATTGTCAGTTGAATATTTGAAGCATAAGAATGTAATATGCATATGTGCTTGTACATGAATGTGTGAATGCTTGTAACACAATTGTTTTATCTATGTTCTGTTTTTGGTATGATGAAACTTTAAAAAATGAAAATCTCTTCGGCTACACACATTTATACCACGATGTTTTAAGGATTTAGGTGTGTATTAGAGTACACTTGCTTTTAAAAATAATCTCAGAGGATAATATCAACTAAAACACTATAAATTAGGAATTTACAACAGGTAATCAAACATTCCAGGAAAATCAATTTCTTTAATTCATGTTTTCACTTATATAAATGGAATCAACATAGAAAATGGTGATTTTTAGTAGCATTTTTATAATTTTTAGTTGAGTGGTTGTTGGGATTTTGGTAGATGAATGGGATTTGGTCGTGAGGTGTTTTCTGGTGACCGCGAGGGCTTTAAGCTTCGGGGTTTTAGCCAGAGGAGGCTGAGGTGATAGTGGGCTCGCGAAAAATGGTGGCTTGATTTTCCAGGTGCCATGGTGGCGAGGCGGAGAGGATTTAGGGTTTTAGGGCTCGTTTGGCTAAGGTGGTTTGTCGTTCGAATTATGGTGTTGCGATGGCATCGAGGAGGCTCGGAGGAGGGGGAATAGTTAGAGGGAAGTGAGGCGCGGCTATAGGTGGAACCGCATGGACTTTGGTGGTCGAGGGCAGCGGTACGAGGTAGAGTTTGGAGCTGGCTCCCTTTTTTTGGTGGTGGCATTTCATTCGTTTTTTATTTCGAGTTTTTCATAGGTTTCTGGGTGGTCGAAGAGAGCAAGGGTGGCGAAGGTGACTTGGTGGAGGTGTCGGCGGGGGTCGGTATGCCTTCGGTTGCGTGTGCATGTGCACACGTTGGTTGGTATCTGGGCATAGTAGTTTGTACAGGATGGTGGAGGATGGGGAAATAAGAAGCTGGAAAAGAGGGAGGAAGGAAGAGTGGGTTGGGCTGCGTTTCAGGCCAAAGCTAAGGGAAACAAAGAAAAAGGTAAGAGAAAAGAAAGTAAAAAGAAAAGGGAATAGGAAAGAAAAGTAAAAGGGAAAAAAGTAAATAAAAGGAAAAGAAAAGATAAGAAATAAGGGAAAGTAAAAAAGGAAAAAGGAAGGAAAAAAGGAAAATAGTGAATAGTAAATAAAAGGAAAATAAAAGAAGAGAAAAGAATAAATGAAAAAGAAAAGAAAATGCAGGAATAGATTTTATAATTTATACACAAGATGATCCATATTTCCATTTTAATTTAAAGTGAAAAGATCTTTTATAATTTAAATTGAGACAATTAATGGTAATAAATCATTATTATTATTTGTCTTAAACTTATAGATAATGGTTGGTATTTTATAATATTTATAAATCGTATGATTTGTAATTAATTGGGTTTAAATATAAGTGATTACGGGCGATCAAAGGGAATTAAAATCTGGAGTAAATCGTTTGAGTATTGGGCTATAGACCGTTAATTGAGTTAACGATCTATATCATTGCTTAATTCTTTAGGATATTTCTTTCCAAATTAAAATAGTAAGACTAGAAGAAATGATACATTTTATTTGAAATAAGACATCTGTAACCAATTACCATGAATGACATTGCCACTCTAAGTTAATATTTATTTAGACAATATACTCTTTTCAAATGTTTGCTACTTAGACTTGAGAAAAACAAAACCAGATATATGTGTTATCCGGATCCGCCTTAACTTAATAATCACTTTGAACCTCTACAAGCTTGATTTTAGAGTCTAATAGGCTGGAGTTGGATAAATAAATGAATCTAACTATTTTAAATGAGTAACTATACCTGGATATTATATCAAGGGATTTTTGGGAAAATGTTTGGTTAAAATAAGATAAAACTCGTCTGGTATACGAGTTACCTTGGTTTCAAAGAAGCTTTATAACTTAAGTATTTGATAATGGGTTTACTCACGCTGGTTTCTAGCCTGACTCGGGTGTTACTTTATTGTAATGCTCAGGTCAGACCGAGTATTACAAATTTTCAAATTAGATGCTCTGGAGTTCAGGAGACGAGCTGGATGGTAGAGACGTATTAATTAGATTCCACTATGTATTATGGACTGTATAGACAGCAGTTGAGGACAAGTTACTATAACTGTCTAGATTAGTTGTACTCTTATATCTTGTATGTATTGACTGTTACATATTTTCTTTGTATAAATGATGTTATTTTATATTATATTTTGTTTCACTGCAATTGTGAGATTATGTGCTGTTATTTTTTGTTTCTTCTTCTATCTCGTTTTCTTCTAAACCCTAACAGTTTGGGATTTTCGGCACTCGATTGCTTGGCATTTTATACAGTGAACGTATTAGTGTTTATTTTCGGGGTCGAAAATCTTTGTGTCGTTACATTTATTTAGGCAAGAATTAGTAATTTAGGTCTAGGAGATTAATAAAGTAGTTAGGAAAAGATTAGGAGTAAGAAAGGAAAAGTGATATGGAATGAAAAGTGAATGTAAATAATGAAGGGGTTAGCCAACTTATAGGCAAGCTAGTGGGATTAGCCTAAATTCATTTCATCCACATGAAAGCACTATTCACCCCTAAAAACTAATCGGCTCCAAAAAAAGTAAAATTTTAATTTTTCTCACAACGGTATTGTGATCTCAACAATGGGTGCCTCATGTTCCAATTCATCCATCTCCAAAAGTTGAGTATAATATTCAAATATTCAACTGTTATAAATATTTAAATAAAATATTCAAATATCCAACTGTTAAAATTATGGGTTTTACAAGTTTACTAGAATTACCAGTCAAAGTTTAAAACATGGAATCTAAGGTTCGTATTAGACGGTATTCATTCGTGCTCCAATTGGTGGATTTGTGCTACAGATTGGTAGAGCATGATCATACAAACTCAGATCTAGCTTCCATTTAATGAATCAATTCAAGAGAGCTTCGACAATCATGTAAGACGTTATAACGATGGGGAAGAGGGTGGCTCAATTTTAGCAATTATGGGCGACATTGATGGCCAGGTTAGGTAGAGGAGTAGCGGTCAAGCTACGTTGTGCAGGCGGTTCAATTATAACAGCAAAGTAAATAATTTCGTAGTTAAAATCAAGCGATGATGGCTGTCTTGATTTAGGGAAGAAGGTAAATTTATATTTTAGCCCCCGAGTTTCTATTACTTACAAATTAAGATTTGAATCGTCTAGCCTCTATAAATTTTGCATATGAATTTCGTTTCACACACGGTTTGTTCGGCTGGACTCACGGTGAAATTTCATACAATTTAGCCTATTGTTTGTTAACTTTTAGGCTGTTTGCAAAAGTGCAATGGTTTGACTAATAGTTTTAATTTTTATATTTTAATAATGTTTAATAAATATTCATCAATGAAAATACAATTGTTGATATGTGTTATGTTCTAATGATGATTGTTTGGTCATTGCAATGTTTTGATATATTGTTGTGACAACCCGGGATTTTTGGCAAATATTAATTTGATAATCTTCCATTATAATTTTGCAATATCTTTTCAAACAAATAAATGTGCTATCTATTTTCTATTATTCATATGTGAATTTTGAACAAACTATGATTTGAAATTCAATATGTATATCTTAAAAGTAAATTAGATTTTAACTCTAAATTTTTTTACACTAAGTATATATATAGTTAATTAATATATAAATAGCTTAAGCTAAAATAAGAAAAAATAAATAGGCTTTATATTATTTCTTTTAAAGTGACATAAATTAATAAAAACAAAATAATAATATGAAAACATAAGTAAATATAAAGTACATGCATAAATACATTTGTAAGTTAGAGAATGTCATGCAAGTACAAGTGTCTAATTTATTAATTTTCTTCATTTAAAAAAAATATAAAATGGTTAAAGAACAAGGCTGTACAATGTATATACTTATATATATCTCCTTTCTTTCTTCCATCTTTCATTTTACTAACAAAAGAAAACTAAAAACCAGAGAAAATAAAACAAAAGAAAAACCAAACAACTCTTGCAAATTTCAAATTGAAGCAAAATAAAGATTTAATTCAAGTTCATCTCAACTCAAAGTAGATCAAATTATAGTTTCAAAGATCTGTAGCAGTTTTCAAATTTCAAGAGCTGTTCTAGATTTTCAAAAGCTTTTCTCTATTCAAATATTAATGTGAGTAAACATTCACTTTTTTTAAACTAAATTTACCTTATTCTCTGATGCATGTGATAAATAGTGGATGTAATGTTGTGAAATGTTTTGCATGGAAGTATAAATATGTTTTGCATGTTTATATGTACGAAATACTATGTGCATGTCCATGTTTGGATATGTAAGCCTCTGTTCTTGTTTAACAGACCCAAAACCAATTCAGAAATCCAAATCTCTTCACTCAATCTTTTATAGGCTATGATGTATAAAGGAAAAATGTTCGTAATAACGAAATTCTATTTTTAAAAATGTTTTAAGTATAATTAGTAAGTGGTTTTACTAGGAAGTAAATATTCCAGTGAAAAATCAAACATGTCAAAAATTGACCTCCATAATTTCAAGATTTTCATATATAATCTGATTCGTTTTTTAAAACCATGATTTTTAATAATAATTTCATGATTTTTTAAGTTTGAATTTAGGTAGAGTTTGCAAGTTGAACGGAGGTGGGATTTGTGTCAATTTTTGGCGATCGGAGCGAAGGGGAGAGTCGTGATTTTTTCTGGAGGTAGCGTGAAGGTCAGGGATCACGAGAAAAATAGTAGCCGATTTTTGTGAAGACCCGTAAATCCGTACTCCTTGAATATACACTAATCTACATAGATTAACTCAAGATGAACAGAAATACGAATTATCAATGTTTAAGAAAAAGAAAAAGAGAGAAGAAGAGAGGAGAAAAAGATAGATAGAAAATAGAGAGGAAAGAAAATAGAAAATAGAACGGAACAGAACACAACACAACAACATCAGAATCTCACAATTCGCAGCGGAACAACATATAATAATAAATGAATAATCTTTAAACAAAGAACCATATCAGTTATTACATTTTATACATTACATTACATCATATCATCAGAGTGTACAACATCATACAACAACAAACAGTACAGCGGAAAAAAGAAATACTATATACTAATAATACGCCATGCCATCCAGCTTGCCTCCAGCAACTCCAGAATATCCAGAATATCCTGATAAACCTTAACTCTTGACTGCCCTTGTGAAAATTGGTGGGCACCCAGAGTTTAGGAAGGAAAACAATAAACTCCGAGTCAGTCATGTGACTGGTGTGGGAACTTAAAACAGTTTATTTATCTTTAAAATCAAAATAGAGGAATATTTTTAAAGTCAATTCGCAATGCTTTTAAAAATGAGACTACCATAAGACCTCCCGCCACACACACAATGCAAACGCAGACTTGGAGGAGATTTCTCCTTATGATAGTCAAAGATGCTTGATACGCATTAAAAAAAAACATTTCATATTATTATTAGTGCATAGTGTAGGAAAAATTCATTTCGAAAGTAGAATATAAATCTTAGCCAGCATAGGTACCATTATATTATGCTTACTATAGCTACCATATTAAATGGCAGGTTCTACAACTAAAACCGTACAAGTCTCGTATTGTTTCTTTGGATTTCCAACGAATGATCAGGCCAAGGAACTTCCCATTTCCACATGAGAATGCCTCTGGATGGACATCCCCGAGAACCAAACCTGATCTCTACCAACACAAGGCCGGGTTACCCCTAACTGAGTAACAACTGACCGAATATGCCATCCCCCGGCCATTTGGAACCTTTCACCGAGCGCTCGCAATCAATTCACACAATCATAACAAAGTGTTTTCAACATGAGTAAGTATCTGGGCTCCATACCATGATACCACCCTTTTCCAGAAGGAAATGCACATATCCTAAAGGGCGCTACCCCTCATAACCTTGCCGCTTCTTTCCTGTTTTGACCATTCACGGGGTGTGAGGCTCGACAAAGTCACGTCCACAAAAACATACTTTATACAAAAGCCATGCTTTGGGTCAACAAATGATCATAGAAATGATCACCAAGATAGACGATCAAATAAACGATCCTATCACAAATAATCAACACAATGATCATTTCACAGCAACACTCAGCATGTCACATTACCAAATTGGGAATATATCGCTGATAACATTCAACAACATAACCTCTGAGCTCGTACGTCTCAGAGAAGGGTGTTAAGCTAAAAGAATAAATTCTCCGCCACCAACAGAAATATATTTGAAAGAAATCGGCTTTATATCTCAAATTGTAACGTCAGACATACAATCCATACAAGTCTGCTCCGGGCTCGAACAAAACCGAAGGCACTTACAAAGAAGTCCTTGCAATCCGAATATTCACAATCCTGATCGGATTCACCATCACATATGGAGAACTCTATACCGGAGCAACTCGGTGCAGAGTCAATTGACAGGTCATCCTATCGCTCTCGCAAATACCGGGTCTTCAACACCGATCTTCAATGCGATTCATAACGACGTATCACATATTTGGAATGGGTTATACGACCCCATGGTCCTTTCCCGGTTAACCCGAATAGTGAGCACTTATTCAAAAATAAGTGTGGCATTCACATTCAAACAATCACATCAAATACCCATTCAAAGGGAAATATTGATAGTCGGCTATTGAATTATCAATGGATATGCACACATCACCAAATTCCAAATAGTTTTCCAAATTATTTATTTTCCAAAATAACTTTACTAGATATATAATTTCACACTTCAAAAATAAATCAATATTTATTTTTTAAACAAATTCTCCTTTTCATTCATAAGTTCCATAGTGAATTTTCATTCCCAAATATCCATGCATATACGATTTCAATTATTCATTTCAATTTATCTTCAAAAAGATAAATTCTCAAAATATTCACTTTATATTGGAAAACATTTCCATCTTTACTTATTCATAAGTAATTCACAAATTTTATTTATTTTCAACACTTAGAAAATATTCAATATACTTAAATCGAGATTAAGTATATATTTCATTCTTTAAGAAAATCATTCTCTTAAACATATTTATTTGGGCCAAAACGAATGTTACGTAAAACATCGTTACGACAACCCAAAATCACTAGTATAGGGATTCGAAATTAAAATAGATATATAAATCCCAATACTATACAAAACATTTCCTTTCGGAAATCATTTACTATAACAACAGTGTTATAGTCCACCATTTCCTTTTATTTCTCGAAAACGTCTATTTCAACAATGAATGTTGAAATCTATGGTTTCGAATCTTAACATATCTTAAAACATCGTTAGATCATTTTAATTCAATTTAAACATCTCATTCAAAACAATTTCTTTAACATATTATTCACTATTCAAAAACATGAATATACTACGTTAACAATTTCATCATTTTATTCATTTTATTTTAAAGGATTATTCACAGTCAAAAATGTGAATATAACTCCATTAATAGGTTTCAACAATTTACTTATCAAAATAAGTCGTTTGCGAATTTATAAAACAACGTTTATAAATTCCTTTTCTATTTATTTTATAACAACTTCCTTTTATAAATTCCTTTATTAACCTATTCCAGTTTATGACTCAATTATAAACTAAAAGTTCATATTATAAGTTAAATACTTATAATTTATTCGTTTACAAAAAATCGTTCCTTTGAACTTCATAATTATAAATCCTATAACTTATAAGATTCAATGATTTATCCAAAACTATTCTTTTAATAACTTTATAAAATTTATAAATCTTACTATTTATAAATTTCATTTATAACTTCACCATTTTTAATTTTATAAATTTCATTCACTTATGTAATCTATTTTCACTCCATTCAAACACTTATAAAAACTCGTTTTATAATGTCAATATTTCAATTTATAAATATCCATTTATAAATCTCTTAATATAAATCAATTTATATTTTTCTTTAAAACGTCTTTAAATTCCTTTATAATTTCACCATTTTGATTTATAAAATAATCAAATTTTATAAATCCTATATTTTAACTTTTTATAAAAATTTCAAAAATCCCGATTAAACTCTTTTATAAAATCATTAATCCCTTATTTCTCAAAAATCAGCTTTTAACTATATTTTCTCAAAAACCATAATTTTATAACTTTTAAAAGTATAACGTTTATTTATTTAAAATGAATCAATTCCAAAAATCTTTTATAACGTGTACTTTCAAAAATCACTTTAAAATCATTTTAAAATCCCAAAATCTGGGTCCAATGATGCTACACACCAAATAGTCAATCACGACTACAACGATATCATATATCGATATGAAAATCAATGAATGTCAAAATATCCATAATCAAATAAATACTGTTGAGGAATCCAGTTGGATCCCTCCAACCTGTTTCCTGCATCCACAAACATTAGCACAATACCAATTCCGCTCCAGTACGAAATTATCGCGGTATATGGGATTTAAAATATTATCCGCTTAATAGACGGCGCAATAGGGTCTCATCCGCTAAACAAAATGCGAGAAATCAATAACTCCAATATATACATATGCCAATATATATATATATTGCTATTATATATAATACCAATTTCACTGTTTATGAAATATTCGCGGTATATGTTTTTAATAAATAACATCCGCTTACTAACGGCGCATAATGTCTATTTTAACAATCAATAGATAACAATCATCATTCAAACATGCATTCAAATATTTTAAATCTAACTATTTAAAATAAAATCGAAACTGATTTGATTGAGTGAGAAGTTCTCACCTTGATTTCAATTTCGTTTTAGCGATTTATTTCGAATAAAATTAAACGGACGTTTAATTTTACCCAAAATTCTCACTAACTCCAAACGACTCCAATCCAACTCCATCGCGTAGTGCTCGTCCATACGATTCCAACGCAACTGGTTTCGCGTGTTTTCGACCTCGTATGAAAAAGATATGAATTTTACAAGTTTACTCGAATTTTTAACTATAATTTACAACATAAATATTTATTTATAAACCCACATCTCATCATCCACCGTAGATCCCTCCAACCTTTGCATCTCAGCCGCACACACCATCTTCCATCTCACGTTACTTCTCCAGGTGATAATAGCACGGCCGAACCCACCTATACCCTAACCAGGGTTTAATCTTGCAACGCCAATACTCGACTAAACTTCATCAAACCACTGCCATGTTGAAGCCCTTCACCTCCTCTACACTCGGCCCCAACCTCATGAAGCTCGGCCATCCCTACCTCCTCGAGTTGCGTGCGCAACTGGCCACAATCGGCCCCCCTAGATCCCTCCACCCGACACTAAACCCCATCATATCCGTATGGATCTAAAGTACTCGTGAAGCTCTAGAACTTTCGTGTTGATGATTTCTTCTAATTGTTTGTGGATTGGGAGAGATTGAGAGGAGAAAGCAAATAATTTTCGGCCTTTGAATTCTGGGGCGGCGGCTAGGGTTTTAGGTTTAGGGTTTATTTTTTATTTTTAATTTATGAAGGGTTATGGTCTATTTATAGAGAAAAATCGAACACTATTCATCCCGGAAATTCCGAACTCCGATTTACGTGCCGTAACCAGCGTTTCTAGGGTTTACCCTGCGTTACGGACACAATGGAACAGGTTTCGAAAGCTAATTCGAACATCTGTGCGAGTTATGGCAACAAACGTTCAATTTAAATTAAACCGATTTAAATCGATTTCTAGGCGTTTTAATTTGTACCGGACAAACGGTAAATCCAATTGACACGAAATTTGAAACCTTACAATAATATCACATTACGGATCCGATGAAACTGGTTTCGTCAAAATCCGAGACTTTTTGAAAAATGGCTATTTTAACTCGCTAAATTAAAATTAAAAATAATTCGATGCGTTTCGAGCTGCCACGATCAAACGGTAACTCCGATTGACACGAAATTTGAAATCCGGTAATAACTAACTATTACGGATCCAATGGAACTGGTCTCGTCCAATTCTGAGACTGTTCAAAAATTGACTATTTTCACTAGTCGATTTTAATTTTGAAATATTCAATTTTCACAAATTAACTTTTAATTCGATTTTAAAAGTTCTAAAATATCGTTCTAACTTCAATATGATAAAATAAAATTTTACAAATCATTTTCAATCATATTTAACCCAATTTTCAATTATTTCCATAATTTAACATATTAAATTATCGATTTAATTATTCAATTAAATCCAATTATTCAAATAAAAATTTATTAGACTTATAAATTTTACTTATTAATATTTAAAATTAATTAAATATTCAAATTTTAATTACTAAAAAATCCTGGGTCGTTACAATTTTTTTGTTCGTTATGGTGGGTAAATGGCGACGAAATAGGGTTTAAAACCGTATTTTGATCATCGATATTTTTGAGGCTAGTGCGGTGTCGTCGTTACATCGAGTTGGAATGGAGGTAGGGAAAGGAAGCATGGAACACCAACGAAGGTTTGGCTCGATGACATGGTATCAGATGATCGAAGGAGACGAGGCGTGGAGATTTTTGGTGATCGGTTCATCCCAAGTGGGTTCAAAGTTCTAGGTGGTCAGGTCGAACGAGGGAGATGTAGTCGACTTGCTGGTGGTAGCGGCGATGCAGTGTGCACGTGCACGCATATCTTTGGGTATGATTTGTTTTGCTATAGATTTAAGGGTAGGAGAGGAAGGTTGGACTCGAGTTGGACTCAAGGAAGTATCGGTTTGGCCTCAGCGTGTTCGCAAGTGTTTAGCAAGTTTTAGTGAAAGAAAGGAAGAGGGGAAGGAGAAGTTTACTTTGGGTTTCAGGTTGGGCCTTATGCTTGAATTTAATAAAAAAAACTATTAACAACGTTTAAAAAAAAGTGAAAATAAAAATGATGGAAGCAGTAAAGATTTTATAAGGAAGATTTTAAACAAGGTTTCCAAGTAAATTTCAAGCCAAAGGATTTTAAAGTTAAATGTTTTTGAATTTAAATTGATTTGGTTTAGGATAATTATATATTAGATTAATTATTTAATTTAATTCCTAAGTGTTTTCAATTATAAATTAAATAATGTAATTAAGTAGATGGTTAATAAAAATAAAATGCTTTAAGCTTACAATTAATCAAAAGATCTTAGTTATTTTGTATGTTAATAACAAATTAATTTCAAATGTTTAATTTAAATAAAATTTAAATGATAATTAAGTAAATGATTAAGATAAATGTTTTAAGCTTTTAAGTGATTAAAGTCTTAACTAATTGTAAATGTTAATTAATTAATTCCAATAATTAATTAAAATAATAATTAATGACATGAAATTATTTAGTGACAATTAGGAAGGGTTATAAGTAATTAATTATTTTGTGATTAAAATTATTTAACTAACTAAATTAATAATATTGTGACTAGATAATCTTGCCTATGAATGGCTAAATTGCATTGAATGCTTTGGATTGATTAATATCTCTAGTCTGTTAAATTGTGATATTCTGTGATGCGAAATGCCTGAATTGAACTGTTGATTAATGTGAGATGTTTCAGATATCTGAGATGAATTTCTATGTGCATATGATATTATGAATTTTAATTAAAATTGTTTTAACTTGAACAACTTGGCCTTAAAAGACGGTGATTGGATTTCGATGAGACCGGGATCGGATATCAAATTATTATCCGAAAACCACATCGATCCAAATTAAGCGATAGGTCGTGAAATCTCAAGTGAATATCGAGAATGAAGATTCAGAATACAAGGGCTATTTGTCGTTAACTCTGAGGGTGATTCCAAAATGAATGCAATGGAGATAGTGCCTTTGGTTCTGTTCAGACTCGGAACGGACTTGTATGGACGAATGCTATCAGACCATCGTTAATGGAGGAGGATGAGCATTCTAAGATATGTGTGCTATAAAGATAATCATAGCCTCAAGCCTCATCAACCGAGAATGGCTAAAACAGGGAGGTGCGGCAAAGCTAAGTGGGTAGCACCCAAGTAGAATAAGATTTTCCCCTATCTAGATGTCCTTTTTTCGGCTGTATGGACAGTTGTTGGTCACAACCATGGGGTTGTCTTATTTGGACTATTCTGTAAGGGGCAGCTCCGGTATTGTGTTGCAAGGGATTAGGGTGGATCCTTGGTACTCTGATCTACACCAGGTACTGTGGCGGGCAGTATCCCAGTAGCTCTGCCATTGTATGGAATCCAATCTCTAATAAGCGCCTATACGGTTTTGATTGGGCCCAACTATGTTGGAACATGAGATGTAAGCATTCCAGCTATTTTCTATTTTATATTGAAAACCCTAGACACTATTATAATATAACTGGATGTCCTATCAAATGTTTTGGTTATCATAAGGGAAAAACTTATCCGTGTTTATTTGTAGAAAGTCTTACGAGATACCTTTGTTTTCAAATGATTTTTCAAGTTAAACAACTTAAACTATTTGCTCACACCAGACCCATGTATAACCCGGGGTTTATTTTTTTGTTTTCTTAAACTCTTGGGTACTCAAATTTTTACTAGTAGCTAAGTAATTCAGGTTGGCTTGATGTATTTTGGAAAGACTTGGAGCAGGGGACTTGGCATATCTATATGTATCTATTCCACTGTGTTAGTTTCTCTTCTTTGCATTTTGGGTTGTAATGGATGGACAGGTAATCACGACCGTCTAATGTGATGTTGGAACCGAATGACTCTGATGTATGATATGAGGGACTACTATAATATCTATGTAATGTAATATATATATATATATATATATATATATATATATATATATATATATATTTCCGTTCCACTGTGGAATTCTGATATTGTTTAGTTCTTTTCTTCTTTCTATTTCTTTTCTACCTATTTCTTTCTAAATTATGATACTTCTTTCTATGGAATGAAAGGCGGATCGTCACAATTGGTATCATAGCGCTAGGTTGAGATAATACCTAGGCTTTTGGGTTAATGCCCATCGTGAGAGAGCGTACTTGTAATTTTTATAAATCTATATATACCTATCTGATTGTTGGGTTACCTGTCTAAGTTTCCAACATGAGTTCTAGGGGATGAAGAGGCAAAGGTATGAGTAGCACGATGATCACGAATGGAAGAGGTCCGAACGCTGAAGGTGGTAGAGTAACTGGCGAGGCTGTAAACCCAATACTGCGTCGAGTGAACATTGCAGCATTGTGCAAAGACTTTACCAATCTCGAAGGAAAGCCATTTAAATGTACGAAGCCCATCATTGAAGTTCAAGCTTGATTGCGCTCGTATGAGAAGATTTTCAAGAGTTTAGATCTATCAGATGAGCAGGAGCATGTTATGGCATCATGGCAACTTCAGGAAGGAGCAGCTACATGGTGGGATGCAGTTACGATGAATGTTCCTGAGGACAATTACTCTTGGAGCAAGTTCAAGTGTTTGAAGAGCAGTTTATGCCAACCACAGGGAAGACTCGACTGCATAGAAATTTTTTGGACCTTAAGCAAGGAAGTTTGTCAGTATCGAAGTATGAAACCAAGTTCGACGAGTTGTCCCGCTATAGACCTGGTCTTATTGACACACCCCTTAAGAAGAACGAGAGGTTTGTGCTTGGAATGAGGCCCAAATTTCATGAAAAGATGGCTGCACATCTCATAGGATCATTTGTGGAACTGGTAGATATGGCTTTGAGATACGAAGTGCTTATGGAAAAGAAACCCTTGGCAACAGTGGCAGCACCGAGTGGAAATCCTATCAATCAGAATAAAAGGAAATTCAACCCGAAGTGAAAGAAGCAGGGTAAAGGAAAACCTAGAGGCAATAATGCAGCTCAGACATGTTATGTGTGCCAGTAGGAAGGTCATTTAGCTAAACAGCGTCCTACAGGTGGAGCTTTGAAGCAGCAGCAGAGTGGACCCATTTCCGCGATTGTTCGAAAGTCTTTGTGTTTCAATTGTTAACAGCCCAGGCATATGGTGAAAGCTTGCCCACTGCTCCAGAGAGCTCAACCAAACAAAGTGTTTTCTATTCAAGGTGGACCGTCAACTTCTGCTAATGGGAAAGGCAAAGGCATTCTCGAAGGTACTTTTCTTTTAGATGGCATTTGTGTTAGAGTTTTGTTTAATTCTGGTGCTTCCCTTAGTTTTATTTCTTTGAAAACGGTAGAGAAATTTCATCTTACCCCTAGTGTCGTGGACCGTCCTATTTTTGTATCTAATCCCATAGGGGGAGCGACTAAGTTAGATATGATCTGTAAAGGTATAAGAATTTCTTATCCATCCCATAGTTTCTCGTGTGACCCATATTTATTAGATTTTAAATGATTTGACCTTATTTTAGGAATGGATTGGTTAGACAAGCATAAAGCTATTCTAATTTGTGAAGAGAGAACCTTGTCAATGGAAACCCAACTGGGAAGGATTACAGGAGTGACTTGCGATAGTTTAGGAATTCACTGGGGTAGTCTTTTGCATGGACTCGAGGCATCTAAAGAAGCCGGAACCATCGAAGTTGGCAAACACTTTCCATACGTCTTTGATGAAGTCAAAGGTTTTCCCCCGTACCGAGAGATTGAGTTCCGCATTGACTTAGTTCCAGAAGAGATACCGGTGCTTCAACCAAGTAGATGGATGGCTCCTAGAGAGAGAGAAGAATTGGTGAAGCAGACTCAGGATTTCTTAGAGAGAGGATTGATCAAACCTAGTCGTTCTAGCTGGGGTTCAGCTGTAGTATTTGTCACCATATTGGATGGGTCTTTAAGATTTTGTGTAGACTATCGAGAATTGAATAAGGCAACCATTAGGAATAAGTACCCATTGCTTCGTATAGAGATCTTTTTGATCAACTCCTTCAAGCTTCTGTGTTTTCTCAATTGGATCTAGCTTCGGGTTTTCACCAGCTAAGGGTAGCTAAAGACAGTATACCCTTGACGGCTTTCAGAAGACCTAACTGTTTTTATGAGTGGCTGGTTACGCCTTTTGGGCTAACCAACGCTCCAGTTTATTTTGTGGATCTGATGAATCGTGTCTTCCGGGATGTGCTGAACAAGTTTGTGCTCGTGTTCATCGACGACGTTCTCATCTACTCCAAATCAGAGGAGGAGCACAAGCGTCATTTGGAGATAGTATTGGAAACATTGAGGAGGCATGTCCTGAAAGCTAAATTTTTGAAGTGCCATTTCTGGAAGTCAGAAGTAAGATTTTTGGGACACATCATATCTGGAGAAGGCAACTTCATGGATCCAACCAAGGTGGCATCTATTCAAGAGTGGAAGCAACCGCAGACTCCTATAGAAGTTCGCAGTTTTCTTGGTTTGGCGGGTTACTACAGGAAATTCATCTGGGATTACTCTATGATTTTCCTCCCACTTGACCAAACTGACTAGTAAGGGAGCGAAATTTAAATGGACTCCTAAGTGTGAAGAAGTGTTTCTAGATCTGAAGGCAAGGTTGACTAGTGCACCTATTTTGGCTATTCCAGACGGAAGGAGTAAGTTCAAAGTTTACACCGATGCTTGTAGAGCAGGGGTTGGTGCTGTTTTGATGTAGAGTGGAAGAGTGATTGCGTACGCGAGTAGGCAGTTGAAACCACATGAAAAGAACTACGCTACGCATGATTTGAAATTGCTGGTTATCGTCTATGCGTTGAAGATATGGAGGCATTATCTGTTGGATGAGAAGTTCGAGCTTTTCACCGATCATAAACCCTTAAAGTATCTTTTCTTCCAGAAAGATCTTAACCTGAGGCAACAGATATGGGTGAAATTTCTAGCATTATATGATCTGGACATTCTCTATACTCCGGGGAAAGCAAACATAGTGGCAGACGCTTTGAGTAGAAATGCAATTTTGGCTATTTTGGAAGTTATCCCGTCTCCACAGGAAAGGATTGTAAGCAATCAAATGAAGGATAGAACTCTTGAGGAACTAATTTTGGAGCTAAGGAAGGTCGGTATTCGGATGTCAAGATAGACGGTCAAGGAGCCTTAAGAATTAATGGGCGATTGTGTGTGCCGGATGTGGACGGATTGAGGCCAGAAGTTTTGTTGGAAGGCCACAATTCTAGGTTAAGTATCCATCCAAGGATCTCGAAGATGTATAAGGATTTGAAAAGATTTTTCTAGAGGCCAGGCATGAAGAAGGATATTGCTATCTTTGTCAATGGATGTGCGAACTGTCAACAAGTGAAGGGTGATCAGCAGAAGTCTGTGGGACTGTTTCAACCTCTGGAAGTTCCAAAAGGGAAATGGGAAATGATATCGATGGACTTCATCGATGGGTTGCCAAGAACCAGAAAAGGAAATGAGAGAGTGTGGGTAGTCGTAGACGGGCTAACCAAGAGTGCCCACTTTATCCCAGTTAAGGCAACCAGGACTGCAACGTCTTTAGCAGAGATTTTTCTTAAAGAGATTGTCAGGTTGCACGGAGTTCCCATCAGCATAGTGAGTGATCGTGACCCAATTTTTACCAGCAAATTTTAGGAAGCTCTGCAAACAGCTCTTGGAACGAGGTTGTGTTTAAGTACAGCTTACCATCCCTAAACAGATGGTCAAACAGAAAGGCTGAATCGTATACTTGAAGATATGTTGAGAGCTTGAATCCCGGATTTTAGCGGATCTTGGGAGGACCATCTACACTCGGTAGAATTCTTGTACAACAATAGTTATTAGACAATTATTAAGATGGCACACTACGAAGCTTTGTACGGAAGACCTTGTAGATCACCATCTTGTTGGGCAGAATCGGAAGATTGTCTTGTTCTTGGTCTAGACATAATTCGGGAGGCATCTGCGAAGGTTGAGCTAATCAAGAAAAGGATGAAGACACCCAGGATCGTCAGAAGAATTATACAGATAAGAGACAAAGGAATTTGGAATTCGAAATTGGAGATTAGGTATTTGTCAAGGTTTCCCCGATTAAAGGAGCAATCAGATTTGGTAAGATAGGAAAATTTGCCTTGAGATATAATGGACCTTTCCATGTTCTCGAAAGAATAGGTGCTTTGGCCTACACAATTGAATTACTAGAACGAATAACTGGGATTCACAACGTATTTCACATATCTCATCTCAGGAAGTACGTGTACGTCCCATCACTGGTTGTTGAAACGACAGTTCAGGAAGATTTAGAGGTCGAACAGGACTTAACTGTGGTCAAGCATCCAGTCCAGATTGTAGATCGAGATGAGAAGCTGCTCAGGAGCAAAGTGGTGAAGCTAGTTAAGATTCAGTGGAGCGAGGATCCCAGAGATTGTACCTGGGAAACTCTAGATAGTATTAAGAAGGCCTATCCGGAATTTTGTCAGCGTAGTTAGGATTATTGTTTGAATGAATTGTTTGCTTTGGTTGTTAGTATATGGCTGATGTGTGTGCTTTGTTGTTGAACATAAAAGATTCTGATTATCTTTTGCTTTAAAATTTCGGGGACGAAATTCTTTTAAGGGGGGAAATGTGAGAACCCAGGATTTTTGGCAAACATTAATTTGATAATCTTCCGTTATAATTTTGCAAACTTATCTTTTCAAACATATAAATGTGCTATATATTTTCTATTATTCATACATGAATTTTGAATAAAACTATAATTTGAAATTCAATATGCATATCTTAAAAGTAAGTTAGATTTTAACTCTACATTTTTTTACACTAAGTATATATGTAAAGTTAATTAATATATAAATAGCTTAAGCTAAAATAAGAACAAATAAATAGGCTTTATATTATTTCTTTTAAAGTTACATAAATTAATAAATAGATAATAATAATAATAATATAAAAACATAAGTAAGTATAAAATACATGCATAAAGACATTTGAAAGTTAGAGAATGCCATGCAAGTACAAGTGTCTAATTTACTAGTTTTCTTCATTTTAAAAAATATATAAAATGGTTTAAAGAACAAGGCTGTACAATGTGTCAAGTTCTAGTGGTCCAGTGGTTTCGACATAGTGGATGTTGCTACATTGTGTTGTAGTGGCACCAGATCGATTCCCAGCGGCCACAATAATGAGACATAAGTGGTATGGGCACTATAAAACCAGTCTAACCAAAGGCCAGGAGAAACATAGTTTCCTTCGCCCCAAAGTTTTCAACAGTCATTTTTCCTTTTTTTTCAGTCCTCTCATGCCTGCTTCCGTAGTCCTCTCCCATAACCAATTAGTCAACCCTGTAGTACCTTCCCATACTCCCACTGACACCTCTAACGTCCCTCCCCATACCGCAGCCGTAGTGACCGTCCTTACCCCGGGATCCTCTTCACCACCGCCACCTCTACTGACCCCACAACCACCTCAGTCAGCAACCAGCCATGCCTTCTACCCACGATTCTACACGTTCCCCCAAAAATGCCCCCTCTTGTTCCCCTAGATCCATTTCCAACCCATCACACTAAAGAATCCCCTCCATCCCTAACCGACCTACCTCCACCTTCTTTTCAGTGTGAAGGTAAATGGACTTCTCTATTTAAGCACAAACCAAAAAACGCTGGGAAGTACATTCCCGTTGACATGAAACCAGAATATGAAGATGATGCTTTAATACCAACGCAAGCAGTTCTTGAAGCTGGAGCAGTGCTATGGAATGAAACACTGGTTGGTTTTTTCTTAGACAAGCCATTGTCATATACAACAGTAATCAGTAAACTCAAGAAGATTTGGAAGTTAAAAGGCTCTGTTACAGCCAAGTCAGATGGAAGCATCTTCTTATTTAACTTCACGTGTTCGGAAGATAGAGTTAAAATTTTACAAAGTGATCCTATAATTATGAATAATAAAATGTTCATAGTTAAACCGTATGATGCAGCATTAAGTAACGTACCAGGCTCAATCACTACGGTCCCAGTTTGGGTACATTTGTACAACCTCCCTATTTTTGCGTGGTCGCCAATTGGGATTAACTGGCTTAGTAGTCACCTGGGGAGGATGTTGTGTATGGATGAAATGACGGAGAAGCAAGAATGATTGAACAATGCGAAGTGCTTAATTGAAGTCAAACCAGACAAATGGCTTCCTGACGAGTTTATGGTTAAGTTGGTGGAAGGGGGGTATCAAAAAATCTATGTTCAATATCAGTGGAAGCCAGATGTATGTGTATTATGCAAAAAAATTGGACATAAAACAGAAAGATGTGATGGTAAGGAAAATAGTCAAAGTTACAAAGAAAAGGAAACAAACAGAAACGACAGTAAAGGAAAAAAGGATGAGGCATCAGTGATACTCCGTGATAATAGAAATGTCAAACCGGTTATGCAGCGTAACAACAGAGTTTGGCAACGTGTGAACAATAAGAAGCCAGAGTCAGTAGAAAAGGGAAATAGTATAGTTCAGGATGGAGCAAGCAAAGAGAAAACCAAGAATGTGGAAGAGCAGAAAAGTGAAGACCAAGATAGTGGTTTATGTGGTGATAAAAATAACAATAGCGAAGACATAAATGAAGAAGTTAATGCCAACATTCAGAATGCAATAAATAAAGTGGTTAAGGAATATAGTCCTGTAGAAGTGGAGACAAATGGAGAAAATGACTCAGTAGGAAAAATTATAATATTCAACAGATTTGATGCTCTCCTTAATCTGCATGAAGAGGAGAACATGATTGATATGATAGATAAAAGTGTGGAAGATGAAAAACGAGGACGGAAAACAATTGAAAGCTATGTAACAAAGGCACAAAATGAAGATGTGAACCATATTAATCAAGAAGAAGATAGGAAGAAAAATTCAATACAAGGGAAACATGATGAAGAACAATCAGTGAATGAAATACAACAAACAGTGATAGGCAATGATGGATGCAAAAATGTAAAAACAAATAATGATAGTAAAAAAGGTGGAGAAACCAGCTCTTCTGGTAGAAAAGAGAAACCAAACAGCAACAAGAATTGCAAACAAAGGAAAAATGAACAGATGAAAGAAAACATGCACAACGACAATGACACATGCACTACGTATCAGACCAAAAATCAAACTACAATATCCATTCCCTCAGGGAATGACACAATGCCCGACCTACATAGTTACTTCAAAATCAAACCACCTGCAGCATTCAAAGCCCATCCTCCAATGACTGCGCACTCCTCTGAGATAGCAATGCAACCTACCCCTTCAGAAACTTGTCAAGCCTCCCCCTTGCCTGATGAAACAAGAAACCATGAATTTACTCCCATTTCAGCTACAATTCCTAATTACCTGTCCTCTAATCAGGCGGTAACCAGGAGAATGAAGATAGAACTCCTCAATGCGCGTGTAATCCAATGATGTTACGTATTGGAGCATGGAACATTCATGGTGGAACCCAAATTATCAAGCAGGAACAGTGTATACAGCTTATCAAAACACATCAACTGACAATCTTAGAAATTCTTGAAACGAAGTTGGATCAAAACAAGACTGATAAGGCGGCAACTTACATTAATCCAAATTGGAAATTCATCCATAACTTGAATGAAGCACCATATGGTAGAATTTTGATTCTATTTGATCCCAAAACTATACAACTAACCCCCATCCTTTCCTCTTCCCAGCTAATACACTGTCAAGCAATTGATCTATATGATAATTCAACTTTTTATGTTTCCTTTGTATACGCATTCAACTCAGCAGCGTCTATAACTACTGTGACGACCCCACTTCCTACGCCCAGGAAGTAGCATCGTTAATAAGAAAGAAAGAGGTGAGAAAATAGAAAAGATAGAGAAGAAAGAACAAACACATCAGAATCTCACAGCGGAACGAATAAAATATATTAATTACATAAGTATTTACATAATATATACATCAATCAGAGCTATATAGATAATACATCACATACTAGACAGTTATAAACACCTGTCTAGTTAATACAACTCAATACACAATACATCACAGAGATACCACACAGCGGAACTATATATATCTATAACGCTGAAGCCTCCTGCTCCCTTGCTCCTCCAGAATTCGTCTAAGCTAAACCTGAATCCCTTGGCTACCCGTAAAAATTTTGGGTACCCGAGAGTTTATGAAAAACAAAATAAACTTCGGGTCAGACATGGGTCTGGTATGAGTAACAGGTTAAAGTTGCTTAATTTTGAAAAATCCTTTGAAAAGAAAAGGTATCACGTAAGACTTCCCACACATAAACATGGAAAAGTATTTACCTTACGCTAACCAAAACATTTGATAGGAAATTCTGTGATATTATAATAGGTCTAGGGTTTTCAAGTAAATAGAAAATAGCCGAAATTGTTACATCTATTAAATTCCAGCTACTAGCCACAAAAGTGGGTAATACAATCAAAACCGTTGGCACTTATTGGATTGTGGATTCCATACAATGGCAGGGCTACTGGGGTACCGCCCATCACAGTACGTGGCCTAGATCAACGTACCGAGGATTACTCCCTTCATCCCCTGCAACACAAGGCTGGAACCATTCCTTACTGAACAGTCCCGAACAAGATACACCCCGCAGTTGGCTGCAGACCAACCGCCCACTAAGCCGAATAAAAAGGGACATCTAGACAGGGGAATATCCTTGTCCTGCTTGGGCATGACCCACCTAACCTTGCTGCACCTCCCCTGTTTTAGCCATTCCCGGTTGATGAGGCTTGAGGTTACGATTACCTTTATAGAACATATTTCTTAGAATGCTCATCGTCCGCCTGACGATGTGTTGAAAGCATTCAATCCATACAAGTTCGTTCCGGGTTCGAACGAATCCGAAGGCATCATCTCGTTACACTCATTTTGGAATCACCCTCAGAGTTAACGACGATAACCCTTGCATTCTGAATCTTTATCTTCACTTCAGATTCACGACCTAACGTTAATTTGGAAACGATGTGGTTTTCGGATATTCCTAATGCGGAAAACCCGATCCCGGTCTCATCGAAATCCAAAACGTGTCTTTTAAGGCCAAGTTGTCTATTTAGTCTTAACAGTGAATTCAATATCATCAATATGCACAGATAGATAATCCACATCTCATAATAGATAATCACATCATCATCATAAACAGATAATCAATATCATCATTCAAACAGATAATTCAACATTATCATTCTTAAAACATACATCCATATCACATAGACATTACTCATTTCACATCTGAGATTACATTCAATCAGTGAAATATAAATATCATCCATAAGCATGATTTATGAATCACAATCTATAATTAATTTAAAATGAATTAAATTAACTACTTCCATATTTAATTAATTTAAAGTAAATTAAATTAATTACTCATTCCATAAATCCTGCTCTCACAATCATTAATGTATAAATCAAATTAATTACTCATTTTCTAATTACAAGAATAATTTAGTCTTAAATTAATTCTCAATTGAATTATTCTAAATCATTCATAATAGATTAACATTTTATTACTTTCCTTTTAATTACTCCTTAATTTATCATTCTTAATTACATCATTAATTATATTAATTAATGATCTTAAATTTATATTCAATTACTTATCTAAAATAATTGAGTGATTAATCTTTACTTAAACACAATTATTAATCACCCCTTGATTAATAACAAACCAGTAATTATCTGCTCTTAATTACTTATTAACAAATTAATCATTCCATGATTAATTATTTCCATAAATTGATCCTTTGATAAATTACAAAAGATATTACTCAAATTACTCTACTTCAAAACATCTTGTATTTATTTCATCAAGTAATGATCATCCAATTATTATTCTGAGTAATTATGCTCCATTAATTACACTCTGTAATTACACATACCAAATCATCAATTACTTATATATTCAAATTAATCATCTTTGATTTGAATATTCTTTACTGCATTCCAGAAATTTCCTTTAATTTATTTACAGAATTTAATCTTGAATAAATCCATTAATTGATTACATTTATATTGATTTATTATCTTTTTAATTATCTTGTTGATTTATTATTTTCAAATAAATCAATTTCTCTAATTCCCATCATTAATTATTTTAATTAATGATTTCTAATTACATTTTCATTTGTTAATTATATTAAGAATACACATCTTCAAATTACAAATATTAATCCTCTTGATTAATAACAAACAGTAATTAATTATTCATAATTAATTACTTCTCAATAACACTCTTAATTAATCCCCTGATTAATTTAAGTAATTATATTTTAATTACTTCCATTAACAATATCTTCCAGTTAATTACCTTCGGTAATCATTCATCAATTACTTCTCTAAGTAATTTAATTCCTAAATATCAGTTAATTAAACTAAATTAATTAACTCAAATCAAATCAATTTACTCAATTAATAAGTAATTAGTTTTCTTAATTACTTCTCAAATAAATAATTACATTTAAACTATTGAATTAATTAATCTAATTAATTTATTACTAAATCAATCATATTAATTAATTATAACATCATCTGGTTAATGAACTTCATTAATAATTATTTAATTATTTCCTTCTAACATAATCAACTTATATTAATTATTAATTTTGAATTAATTAACCATTATTAATTTAAAAGAAACTAATCTATAGTTCTAAATCACATATTAGTTAATTAATTCATAAATTAACTTTAATTACTACATTTAAACTATTAATTACTAAATTAACTAATATCCATCATTAAGTATTCTTGCCTAATTAACTTAAAGATCAAAACATATAAAATTCCAAACTTCATGAATTAAAGTAAATTGTTCTTATAATTGAGTTAAATTCTTATTTCCAATATGTTTAAACATTTATTTCAATAATTTAAATTTTATCTTAATACAATGTTTACACTAATTTATTTCAAAAACCCCTTTTTAAACTTACATATTTAATAGCATTAAACTTATTTGAATCAATTTTAAATTATAAAACTTTAATCTAGTTTCAAGTCTGGAATTACATATCTAAGTCCTGACTTCCTTTGGAGTTGACATGTCTCAACCTCTTCTTAATAGTTTAAAATTTTCTTTTGAACTTAACTTAGTTTGAAAATACTTTAATCATTTACCACTTTTGAGATATTAAAATAATTTAAATTCTGGAACTTATTATTTTCAACTCTATTCCAAAACTAACTTGAATTCACTGTTACATTTTTATTTAAACTAAGTTTAACTTTGATTTAAAATTTTAAACAAAAGTTTTAACTATTGTTAAAACTGTTACAGGTTTAATCCTGTACAACATCACCCCGAGTACCCCCAGTGTCTACTTCGAGTAAACATATAAAGTTCCCCGAGAAAATCAGCGTTCTGCTCCGAGTTTTCCTCAGGCGCGCGCGAGAATGAATCAAGAAACAGAACCTGGAAATACAATATCTCTCTCCCCTTAAAACCTGGAAAACAACAACTCAACACACCCCTAAACCTGTCAACGCCACGCGCTCCGTGCCCCCACCACCGGAGGCCGCCAAACTCCGGTTACAACTTCGACCCTAACCCCTTCACCTCCCCTCAAAACGGCGTCGCACTCGAATGCCTATGGTGGCCGCAGCGACCAAAACTAAAGACACAGTATAAATTAGGTTTAAAAACTTAAAAACCCCAACGACGCTTCCACCATCATTTGCGCCGCCGTCCCCTATTTTTACAAGCTTCACGGCAGCATCCCCTACCACCAGACCCAATCTCAAACCCCCAGGACGAGTTGATCGCGCACGGCGACTTAAAAAGCTCCAAACAGGAAAACACAAACTGCTCCTCACCCCTTCCACTAAAAATCCCCATACTAATCTTAAAAATCATAGTTTGGTTCAACTATTCGATTCATGAACCTGAATCAATGATCGGAGGAGGTTGAAATTTTGTCAAATGTTGAGTTTGCTCAGAGATTGGTTTTCAGAGACAAAGTTTTAAGATGTTTATATCTTAACTAAAATTTTAAATTTAGATCTTAATGTTACAAACAACTTTTATTCAAATCTTAAGTCCATTCATCAATCAGAGAAGAAGCAAATGATTTTTGAATGTGAAGTTTTGTTTACAGAGTAACAGAAAGCAGACATATCAACATTTCCAGATTATATTTTGGTTTCCAGATAAGATTTCTCTTGTATTTTTAGTTAAATAAATTTTAAACTTAAATCTTAAGTTAAACTAACGAGTCTTGTTTAAATTCTATTAACTAACAGCCCACAGATCAAAGGAATTAGATACTTTTGTTTAGAAACCAAGCCTGAAACTAAACAAGCAGAACATGTTTAACTACAGCAATTATCAATCCATCCATAAACACATGCATTCACAAATATATATATACATACTTAAAACTTCATCTCAGAAATTTTTCAAGCAACAAATTAAAATTTACTTAAGCTTTAAAAGGAAGTTACTCACAGATATGTGAATGAACAGGGCACTTTGTTGAAGCAGGTTTGAAAACAACTGTAACTTCATTTTGCTTCTGCTTCTTGGATTTAAGTATGAAATAGCCTTCTTTTCATGTTTTAGTTTGTATGAATTTTGAAATGAAGAAACTTTTCTTTTTAATTGATTCGAATTGAATAAGGTGAGACTGCTTTATAGAAAGAAAAGAAGACAGTGTATTATTATGTTTCATACTATTAAGACAATATTTGCATACAATCTTATATTGTACAGATTTGCACCAGAGAGATATTTTAGGTTGGAGGCTGAAAAGAATACTTAATGTACTAAAAGATTTTGCATTAATTAATTTTTGTTTGTTAGCTTAAGATATTTAACAATGTCTTCCTACACAAGCTTCAAATATATATATATGCAGTTTGTATATCTATCTGGCCTGCACACAAAAATATTTTATATTTGCTCATTGGCCTGCATATTTATCTAGATGCTTTAAACATATACTTATATGTATATACTGCAGTTCATATGATAGTTTCAAACTTTTAAAAAAAATGATTTTGTTTTATTTCAGCCTGTATATTTATTTACAACTACCCTATATACAGTTGTTATATTACTGTCATTTGCTTCTAGATGTTCTTCTTTTGTTCTTGATGTTTTAACATATTATATATGCTGCAGTTCATTTATGTTGGTTTACACTTTGAAAATTCTTTTGTTTCTAATTTTATTATTGACTTGTTATTGTATTTCTGAAATGTATGAGACTTGTTTTTGTTTTATTTCTATGTTTGAAAACTAATTTAACTTTATAGTTATTATGTTACTCAACCCAATTTATCTTATAAGTCTTGTATTTTTATTTATATATTTTAAAAGTAACTCATTTATCAATTTGAAATAATGAATAAATTAAATCATCTTTTTATTATAAACTTCATATTTATTAGTGTATGTTAATGTATTTATTGACAAAAATATATTTAAAACTCATATATATTTTAAATTCATATTTTAAATCAAACTATACTAAAAGAAAAGTAAAAAAAATCTTTTTGGTTAATAAATTAAATTTAAACTTAAGTTAAAATAAGTTTCCAATATATTTAAACATTTACTTATGTATTTAAAACCTTGTATTTATCTATCTTTGAAAAGTTTATATTTAATAAAACACAATTTCTAATCCACTAAAATATATATATTAGTATTTAAAACATATTTTATTAGTTAAATTTTAAAACAAATTCATCTATTCACAATGTATACAAATATATACATATATAAATAGAAAACAAACAATTAATTTTAACAGATATCATTTACCAATTAAATATTTATTAAAAGAAAAGCATCAATTCAAGTTTAATTAATAAAAATATATCAAATCAATTTAATATTTAATGCAGATTATTAAATTGATATTGCTAGAAAATTCCGGGTCCTCACATTCCTCCCCCCTTAAAAGAATTTCGTCCCCGAAATTTAAAAGCAAAGGTAGTTTAATAATATATTTAAGATTTTAATTAAATTTAAACCATAAGTATATATCAATCACATGCTAACAATCAACACAACCAATCTACTCAATCAACAAAGCTAACTATTCATACAAAATAGAGTTCTCTAGAGTTTTCCAGTATAATACCGGAATACTCGATCTACAGAATCCAAACAGTCTATACTACTAATCTATAGAACTCCTCCGAATCAGAAAAAAATTCATACAAAATGAAATTTCCGACTCCCAAATCCAAATTCCCTCATCACTTATCCACCAAATACTTCTCACAGTCCAAAGCTGCCTTCAACCTACTGATCAGCTCAACCTTCGCTGATAACTCCTAAAACAATCTGAATCCGAAAACAATCCAGTAGAATGAGCTTCTCAAAATCAACCAAAACCAAGAACTCAACCTTTACTATCCTCAGTAGAAAACAACTTCTCTTTTCCAGAAAAGAAAAAAAATGCACTTCTAACTGCTTCCGCTGCATAACTTTGATCTGGATGGATGAAAATGCTAATGATGCACATAAGCACAAACTGGACAACACATCACAAAAATATGATCCAGCAGATCCAAAATAAAACTCAGTAGTCCCTCCAAAACTTGAGCTGCTTTACCAACTCTCTCTCTAGAAACCATTCTATTACTAAGCTGAACCATCGGCATTACTTCTGAAATCCAGTCGATATCAAACTCAACTCTTCAGATGCCAAAGACAAACTACTGACTTCTTCAAAGATATCCAGAAAAATTCTGCCATCCCAGAGAACACTTAACTATCGCAAGTCACTTTTGCGATCCACTCAGGCTAATATCCAAAGAAACTGCTCTCTCCTTATAAATCTGAACAGC